>OY294015.1:4101646-4582331 GCA_958510785.1 Exephanes ischioxanthus | reverse complement strand
CTCTTCTTCGTGTTACACCAGCGTTAAGAAGACAAAGAGAAGTAAAATTTGTCTCAAGAACGAATTCGTTTCTTTTCCGGATTAATTTGCAAAAAAAAAAAAAAATCCAATGTGAGATTTTCCATAAAATCTTGAATTCCGAATGATGAATTATCCTCGCGCAATGTCGCACATGCATAACAGACGCATTTGAAACGTATTGAAGTGTCAGGTATTGTGTAAATCAGTCAGTTTATCGGGACAGTTATGCATGATTATTGAAATTCATGAGATTCCGCGTGTGTTGTTCTAGCATCGCGGACAACAAAGGCAGCGATGTTGTGTATGATATTTCACGGAGGAGCGGCAAGGGGAGGGTTTTGGGGTGAACATAGCGTGACGCCGTACAAAGTTTAAGACCGCGTAGCGCGAACACTCCACGTGTGTTCTCCCGCGACTAATTAATTTCCTTCAATTAATCGTTCTACCGAAGCGCGTCCTTCAAACGTGTGTCTCATCATCATCATTATCATCATTTCTATTACAACTTCTGCTGCGATAAAAATACATTAACAGAGTACGAGATTTTACATAGTTTCTCTCGATAATTACTGCACGAGCGAGACTTCGTGAAAAAAAAAAAATTCTAAAAAAAACACGATACATATTTCAGTCGATGCACATTTTCTTACAACCGGTGATTAATTTCTATCTCGTTCGAGTGAATTCATAAGACAAGGAAGGAACTGTATTATAACATGCAGACATGTTTACGGACTAAACAAACTTTTGTTGGAACTTTTTTTGTAAATTTATTTTTTCATCTTTCATAGAAACTTTATATGATATAATGGACGATGTGATTTTTTTTTTTTTCGTTTGTTTTCGAATCGGTCGATCTACCGAAGAATCTTCCGCTGCGATTAAAACACGTTATCATAGTACGATATTTTACATAGTTCCCCTCGATAATTACTGCACGCGCGATACTTCGAAAAAAAAAACGCCATTCATATTTCAGTCGATGCACATTTTTTTTTAAAGCCGACGATTAATATCCATCTCGTTCGAGTGACATAGGCATTCATAAGGCAATGAAGGAGCTGTATTGTAACATTTGGATTTTTTTCTGGCTACACAGTAAAAAACGTTTGTACTTTTTACAACTCATTGTCCACAAACGTCGACAATTTTTTATTTGATAATTTTCTAGTTTCACAAACAAAAGTACAAACTAAAATCTCAGCGACACGGGAAATAAAAGGACAGGTTCGTATATTCAAATGACAAAGTGACAAACGAGTTTGTCGCTTATGGCACAAAATTATTTTTACAAAATTTCGCATTCCGATTTTTCGTAAAAAATCGAATCGATCGAGTCGAATTCGAATTCGATTCGAATCGAATTTCGGGTACAAAGTAAAAAATAATTTCGTAATTATTTTTTACTTTGTACCCGGCTCTAACTCTGTCCGTGGACCAAGCAAACTGTTAGAAATTTTTGTTCTGAATTTATTTTACGTCGCAGAAATTCGATACGATGATCGACGGTCTGATTTTTTTTTTCGTTTGTTCCCGGATCGATCGATCTATCGGACAGTCATTCCTCTCATCACCAATATTCGCTCATTATGGTTCGCTCTCGTGAACCTAGTCGAGACCAGTCACTCGATCAAATCCCCTCAATGCATAGCGCTCGCGAGCGCGATCTCCGGCGACGTTATGTCACCGCCAGTAGCAGCGAGCACGTTCGTCCGTGACATCGCCGGCTCTGGCGCGGCCTGTGCAGCCCGCTCGTTCGGCGGGCTCGAGTACGGCACTATCGCGTTAATAGTTTGTCCGACGAAGGAAGAGAAGCGGAGAGATGAAGAGATGATTGGCCGGGGATCCTTGAAAATATGACCGACCCCGCATGCATGCCGCGAAGGTCACTTCGGCCGCATCGCAAAGATTGAACCTCAGCTTTTCAAGGACTTTTCTTCTATTAATATACAGTAGAATCCCGTTTATCCGACACTGTGAAAAAAAATGTACACTTAATGTAACGAACTCGAACTGTTTATGCAAAAATTGGTACATTAAATTTAATGTACAATTGTGATGAAAAATTAATATACTTTTTCATTGAATTAAAGTACATTTTTTAAATTAAACTACTTTCATAGTAAAATTAAGGAAAATTATTAAAAAATTAAGTATTCCCAATGTTTTTGATACACTGAACATTAATTTCTCATCACAATTATACATGCAATTTTTTACACCGGTTTTTGCATGAAAACTTCCGGTCCGGTACATTACATTTCGTACGATTTCTTTTTACAGTGGAGGCAATGTATTTTTTTTTTTTTTGGAAAATTAAAATACCAGATATTAAAATTACAAATATTTTGTTTGAAATTTCGGAAAGAGTTTATGTAAAAAAAAGCTTCCAATACCGTTCATTAATTTTCAAACTATTTTTTTTTACAGTGCACCGAAAAAAAAAAATAGTAAATTTAATGTACGGAACTGGAAGTTTTTATTGCTTTTTTTCCTCTCGAAATTTCATCGATTCAAATTTCGCCAAGAATTCGGCACGGCTTCAATAATCTTCCACGCTTTGCCAATCTCATTCGGACGACCATCAGAACGTATTTTAAAATTAGCCCTCCGTTTCATTTTTACTGCAAATCGCGTATCTCCAAGTTTTCCTCCTGACTTTCGCGACTCTTCAAAAGAGTCACGTTCATCCGAGGATGCCTTGAATTTTTATTGTCTCTCACAACAATAGGCAAAGCAGATACACCGAAGCACTTCTATATTCGGAACAATGGCAGTCGGCTCATTATCGTTATCGTTGGAGTCGGCGAGATCCGTTTTTTTTTAAATTTTTTTATTTTTATATCATTATATATATTATATTCCGTTCCCTTTTCTCGCATATTGGAACGAGGAGGACGAACCGCGATAAGGACAGGAGTAGGAGAAATTCTCGTGCCATTCATGGATACTCCGAGGGGAAAACTCGCTGCTGCCGCGAGTCGCAACGTTTTATCGCCAGTTCCTTGGCGAACGACCCATATTTCCAGATAGGTATTCCGCGGCGTCGAACGGTAGTTGCGTACGTGTGTACGCGCGAACGTGTGCCAAGCGAAATCCACTCGCTCGTACACATCGCTTGTACATATACATATACATATACATATACATATACATATACATATACATATACATATACATATACATATACATATACATATACATATACATATACATATACATATACATATACATATACATATACATATACATATACATATACATATACATATACATATACATATACATATACATATACATATACATATACATATACATATACATATACATATACATATACATATACATATACATATACATATACATATACATATACATATACATATACATATACATATACATATACATATACATATACATATACATATACATATACATATACATATACATATACATATACATATACATATACATATACATATACATATACATATACATATACATATACATATACATAATTTTATAAGTTCGCTTCCAGACGAGTGCTCGATTCTAGACTAAGCCGCGCGCAGTTCTGAATGCGCGACTCTCCACGCGCGTCGAAACTGGTAACAGTAAGATCTGGCCGGGTCGATATATCTATGGATATATCGTAGCTGGCTTCACAATGTGCAAACTAACGCGGAGAGCTCGCCGGTTGCATATTGAAATCCTCGGAGAACGAGTACCGTAGACGTGTGCATGTGCCTGTAGTACTCCTTGCTCCCGTTACTATGAATCGGCCTCGCACAACGGCGAGGAGTGTGGCACGGCGTTGCCCCCCCCCCCCCCCCCCCCTGGTAATGCGACGATACGCGTTCCGTTCACCAGTGGAGCATCGGCGAGAAACCTATAATTGGTGGTCAACATATGCTCGAGCCGTACGGGACTGCACACTGTCGTAACGCTCGGGACTCAATCGCGTTACCCGCAAGTTCCGCTGACCGCAACTTCCTTCGATAAAGCGACCCACTGATTCTCATTCGTTGATGTACCGGCGATCCGATTTCTCGCTAGGAATAAATTATTCGGGCCTCGATTGTGACTTTCGGTTTCGGTATGTTTCGTAATCGACGAGGAATCGTATTTTCGGGTTGCCGAGCGTCTCGCACTCGCCCGACGCTCAAACCGATGTGCGGCCGATGCGGGCATTGAGTCGGATCCAACATATCGGCTCGACGTCAAAATTTTGTCGCTGCGACTGTCCGGGCACAGTATTGGAGCCTGTGCTCTATTCCGCGGATTCGTCGACTGCGAATATTATTTATCTTCCGCGAAGGCCATGAATCTGTCTCGGGTCGGGTACACTCCGAGTCCACTCCAAATTCATTTGAGACCTTTGCATGTTATTTTACTCACTTTAATGCACTCCTTAATTCATACGTTTCCGTCACTGGCTACATTCGACATATGTGCGAGAGAAAAATAATAAATTTTCGGTGTAAAGTCGTTTCTGGTTTGAAAATCTCATTTTCGACCGGAAGTGACTTCGTACCGGAAATACGTCACTTCCGGTTTGAAAAACTCATTTGTTGACCGGAAGTGACGTCATACAGGAAATATGTCGCTTCCGTTATGAAAATCTAATTTTTCAACCGGAAATGACGACATGCCGAAAATACGTCACTTCCGGTTTGAAAATCTCATTTTTACACCGGCACTGAGGTTACATCGGAAATACTCAACAACCGGCACTGACGTCATATCGGAAATACTTCACTTTCGCTTTGAAAACTTAGTTTTTCAACCGGAAATGACGTCATGCCGGAAATATGTCACTTTCTTTTTAAACATCTAATCTTTCAACCGGAAATACCTCACTTCCAGTTGCAACATTTTATTTTTCAACGGGAAGTGACGTCATCCCGAAAATTTTCAAACCAGACGTCCTTAGCGTCCCTCGCCCCACTAACACTATCTTGTTTTGGGGATCAAAGTCGAATCCTGCCGATAAGATATCGTGACAAAAATGCTAACTGAAATATGGACTGTGCCTTCAAACCAGTGCGACCGCGGACAGTTAATTTTGCAATTTCAACTCTACGTTTAGTTGTTACGATACTGTACACTATCACTGTTTCTATTTCAGTCTCACATGGAATTGTAAGATTCACAAGTGCAGTTGAAAGAACCATATATTTTTTCGAGAACGATATATTTTTATAGTGACCGATATATTTTTATAGTGACCGATATATTTTTATAGTGACCGATATATTTTTATAGTGACCGATATATTTTTATAGTGACCGATATATTTTTATAGTGACCGATATATTTTTATAGTGACCGATATATTTTTCGGTGAACGATATATTTTTATGGTGAACGATATATTTTTTGGTGAACGATACATTTTTCGGTGAACGATATATTTTTCGGTGAACGATATATTTTTATGGTGAACGATATATTTTTTGGCGAACGATATATTTTTCGGTGAACGATATATTTTTATGGTGACCGATATATTTTTTGGCGAACGATATATTTTTCGGTGAACGATATATTTTTATGGTGAACGATATATTTTTTCGGTGAACGATATATTTTTTCAGCGAACGATATATATATATTTTTTTTTTTTTTCGTTGTATCACCGGTTCTCACAAAAACCGATCCTCTCGCGGCTTCCAGGAAGACCGTCGTCGTGGTGAGGCCCGCTCGCGGTTACGATGGGACATCTCGGCGAGCGTTATCCGCGGTGGCCGACATAGTTACACGCACGAGAGCGACGGGATTTTTCGACGGTGCTCCAGGGGGGAAAGGGTCACTCTCCGTCCGCCTCGCTCCGGTTCGACCGTCAGCGCTCTCGCGAAAGTCGGCTCAAGACAGAATCCCGCCAGGAGACGTTCGGGCAAGAAAATTGCTCTCTCTCGCTTCCGGGACAAGGCGCGGTCTCCTCTGCATTCGCTCGGGCGAATACCGTTTTCGCCATAATTGTCGGACGACGGGCGAATGATGAAGAACGAATAAGGCGACTTCGGCATCGTACCTCTTTCTCCGTGCGCCCGGAATGAACGAGACGCGGCGAAGGGAAAAGGACAAAAAAATATGTGAGCTGCTACGATTCTTCCCCCAGATACTTGTACTACATAAATGTGTTGGAGAGCACATGGTTGTGTGCACCGACGAATGCGAATAATGCATACAATCGTAATACAGCATATCTAGACGCGCGTCTCACGATTGTATGCAAAACTGTTGCCGCTGTTCGAGCGCATTGCACATGCTCTCCTGTTCGGTGTATTCGAGTTGGCGTGTTTGTTCACAATATTTTACATTATGCGGAATAAATAATAGAATTTTTAATCTTTCACTTGGTACGTATTGCCGTCGACCCACGGGTCATCGACCTGAATTCTTCAGCCAAATGGTTTGTAAATAATAACATTAATTTTTTTTAATAAAAAATTGTTCACCATTATTTATTCGATATGCTTTTTTTCCAATACAAACATAAGCTGACCGAGAAACTTATAAAAATATAGGAAACCATTATCTATTTACAATGTCTTTTTTTCCAACAACAAAAAATAAACTAACCAAGAAACGATTGAATTTCTGACAATATTTCTGGCAACTAAGCACAATAAGTAATAGAATTTTTAATCATTGACTTGGTGCGTCTTGCCAATGGTTCATCGACCGGAGTCCTTCAGCCGATGTTTCATGAATAATATTAAACTTTTTTTTTCACCAGTAAACCATAATCTATTTACAATGTCTTTTTTTCCAAAAAAAAAAAAAAAAAAATCTGACCGAGAAATGATTGAATTTTTAATCACTGACTTGGCGCGTGTTGCCAATCGTTCATCGACCGGAGTCCTTCAGCCGATCTTTCATGAATAACATTAAACTGTTTTTTTCCAGTAAACCATAATCTATTTACAATGTATTTTTTTCCAACAAAAAAAAAAAAAAAAAAAAATAAGCTGACCGAGAAACGATTGAATTTCAGGCATCGGTGTCACTCGAGCGGGTATCCGCACGCCGCTCTCGTTGCGCGTGTGTTACACATAACATTCTCCCGTACGCGCTCATGCCACGCAGAGAGGTAAACGGATGTATGTTATAGCCCGGCGCGTACGTTGCCGTTTCGTTGCCGTTGCGTGTGTGCGGAACACAGGTACGTCTGCTCCACATGAAAGCGCCGGCGAAAGTTTCGCGCCGGTCGCGAGAGTCAACGGCCTGCAGGAGGGCATATATCCGAGTGCTAGGCAAAAGTCCGGACGGCGATCGAGCAGTGGCTCGTCGGAGAGCTCCTCGGTCGTTCGGGACGGCGCTCGCTGCGCGCGCTCCCTCGGCCTGTTCGTTCCGATGTGCTTTTATTTTACCTCTCCCCCCTCCGCCAGCCTTGCGGAAACCGCGCCGCGTTACTGCGATCGCCCGGTCTAGGCCTTTTATTATCCTTTCCGCAAATAATTGCTAAAAAAGATGATAAAGATATTTTCCATTCTCTTCCTAGTTCCAGCTCTCCGGTAGCGAGCGACGAGCCCCGTAGAATTCACAAGTCCCGAGCGGGCGCCTCGTAGAGCTGATGGGAGCGCCTGGGCCCGAGTTAGCGTTGATATATTTTTCCCAAGGAAGGAAGTAGCGGAGGGAAACCGTCGCGTATACTCACGGCAGTTGGGAATCGTTCGCGGGGCACTGTTTGGTTTGAAGAGAGCTCTCGGCTTTCTCACGACGAGAGACTCTCGCTCCGTCCCTCGCGGGACAGGGCCGGGAAGCTCTATCTCTCGAATCTCGGCAACGGCGCGGATTCTAATTGCAATCGCCTCCTCCGTATACTCGCTGCCGTGGCATTATTGTACGACCGCACCATCCATCCGCCCAGTTCAACCGCACGAGTCATTAAATTTGTGTCGTTACGCGGTGACGATGATGCGTGCGCGCGTAAGATTAAGATAAAGAATCGAGCGACGTGGAGAACGATAACGAAAGCCGTGAATTATCGAGAGCGGAGGCGAGAAACTAAGTGTGTCGGACGAGGGTCGCTTTGCTTGAGAGCAACTTTTGCGGAGATTCCACGTGGTCGAGGCGGGGTAATCTTTGGATTTCCAGTCGCTTTTATCTTCCCGCGAGGGAAGGTGAACGAAACTGTCGCACTTTTGATCCTTTCGTACCGAGGAATTTTTTTTTATGATCTTTGATTTTTGTCTTGAAATGTTTTACTAATTTAACGTGTCCGGAATACGCATAGATAGTAAACTAAATTTTAAGTAATTATCTCCAATGAGGAAAAAACAAGATAGCAGGCAGAGCCACACTGTGAAAACAAAAATCGTATGAAATTTATTGTGCCGGACTGGAAGTTTTTATGCAAAAACTGGTATATTAAATTTAATGTACAATTTTGATGAAAGTGTATTAAAAACATTGAGAATACTTGATTTTTTAATAAATTTCCTTAATTTTGCTATGAAAGTACTGTAATTTTAATAATTTACTTTAATTCAAACGAAAAAGTATATTAATTTTTCATCACAATTACTCATTAAATTTAATATACTAGTTTTTTTTAGTAAAAACTTCCAGTTCGGTACATTAAATTCACAATTTTTTTGTTTCAAGAGTAAAGAGGTTTCGGCATTGAATGATTAATGTCTCTCTGCGATAGACTTATTTTCTTTTTATATTCATCTTCAATTTTCGTCTTGTAATTCGTGTAATTCGTGTCCGGAATACAGATAGATAGTAAACTAAATTTTAAGTACCATCGCCAACAAGGAAAAAAAAAGATAGCATCCAGAGCCACACTGTAAAAAAAAATCGTATGAAATTTAATGTGCCGGACTGGAAGTTTTTATGCAAAAACTGGTATATTAAATTTAATGTACAATTTTGATGAAAGTGTATTAAAAACATTGGGAATGCTTTATTTTTTAATAATTTTCCTTAATGTTACTTTGAAAGTACTGTAATTTTAATAATTTACTTTAATTTAAACGAAAAAGTATATTAATTTTTCATCACAATTATTCATTAAATTTAATATACTAGTTTTTTTTAGTAAAAACTTCCAGTTCGGTACATTAAATTCACAATTTTTTTGTTTCAACAGTAAAGAGGTTTCGGCATTGAATGATTAATGTCTCTGCGATAGACTTATTTTTCTTTCATATTGACAACGGAAACTACTTCCTTTGATGTCTTTCCGCGAATCGTCTCGTCGAGATATCGAAAACTAGATTGTCGTACCCGTTTCCTCGAGGCACCTGCGCCGGGGTTTTGTTCCTCGATCCGCTTTATGACCGGTGCCGTTTCTTCGTTTCCCTCTCAGCGATCTATCGGATCGATCGGATTTGATCAAATACTCGTAGATCACAGCTCGCGAACGCGATCGCGGCACGAGCGTGCCCGGGCTCCGTTGGACTTCCCGTCGATGTTTCGCAAACTCTGTGCGATATAGATGTGTCGGATGGCGCCGCTCGTTTTCCAGGCATTAAGTATGCCGTCCGAGGCGATCGCGGCACGAAGAGCCGCGCGGTATCTTCGAGACACTGAATAGCGATCGAGCTCTGACAGGATCGGCCAGTGTGACGGAAATCTTAATGACCTCTTCCTGTCAGGTGCACCTCGGGCGAGCTTGCGACGAATCGGCGCGGGTGAGAAACCATCGCCGCGCAGGTGAAGTCGTACACCGCAGATAGATGCGCACGTAACCGTGCACGCGGACCGGTAAGGAAGGCGAGAGAATGGCCGGGGATGAAAGGACGACGATGTGCACTTTCCTGTCAGGTGCATCGAAGCTCGCTCCCGACTGGGCGAAGCCTCGTGAGACTCCGGAAACGAAGCTAACTGCGAGGCGCGTCGCTTTTCGATCATGTGGAGAAATCGAGATACACCGCGTTATTGCGCGTAATGCTCGGTTGAAAGATCGATCGAGCTGCAATATGGAATTCGGTTCGATGCGCGTCTTTGAATACTCACACGGACACTCAGACTCGGAGAGGATTTTCTGGAAAATGGCTACTATAGAAACGTAGAAACGGTTGTACATGAAATTTAATATACCAGTTTTTGTATAAAAACTTTCAGTCTGGTACATTAAATTTCATACGATTTTTTGTAGAGTGCTCTGGAATGGGACAAAAAAAATCCATACAATTATATATATTTACATCGATTCATTTAAGGAGGGAGTAAATATTAACGAATTTTTACAGTGAAGTCGAAGTGAATTATTCGAATTCAAGTACTTTTATACTAAAATTAATGTCAATTATCAAAAGTAAAGTATTTCTTAAGTTTTTAATATACTATAAATTATCATTTCGTCACACCATTTAATACACCAGTTTTCATGCATAAAAACTTCCAGTACCAGTCCATAAAATTTCGTCATTTTTTTCTACAGTGAAGCCTTCTCTTCGAAATACTCGTTAACAATATTTTTTTATTACACGCACAGAAAGGTGAAAGTCCAGGAAAAAAAGTGGGTGCTTTTTTTAAATATATCTAACCGACAAAGTCAGCCAATGTGCAATAAAGGTGTCTACGCTCCGTCCGAAGCGACTCAATCGTGGAATCGCTGTCACGTCCCTCGACGTTCGGGAATTACAATTTCATCGAAATGTCAGCTAATCGACCCTCTACTTTTACGGATACTGCGGCTTGCACTATAAACTGCACCGTGCAAATAATTCCGATGCTAATCTAACGGCGATGGGAACGATGCACCCTCCTTAAATTTTATGGATCTCGGAGGTTGCCCCGATAGAAAGTAATTTCTTCATTCAGTCACTGATAAAGACGACTGTCCGACTATTTTTTATAGCCAGTAACGATACGATTAACTTTACCCGACTCGATTTATATTATATTGCACGATTTCTCGTATCCGATATCCTCGAGGCTATCAGACGAAAAATTCTCGAGCGCGCACCCATGCCAGCCATCATAAATCTCAGGCTCGTTATTTTTATTTAATATCCCGAGAAGGCTAACAGCCCGGCGCAGGGGATAAGTCTATGATGATGGGAAAAACAATCAATTAACTTCGACGAATGGAGGGCTCGATGTTAAGCATAACACACACACACACACACAGACACTGTACGAGATGCGCCTTTCCTTCGCAACGCTTCTTCGTTGTTCCGTTCTCGTAAGAGTTCCAAGGCAGGGCCCCGACTCTTACGCCGCGATCCTCCGTGCGCCTCTCCGTACGTGCAGCGGTGCACCTAAGTGCTTCGACGCACGCACGGTCCTACTCCATACTGTACGTACTCTATCGTTCTCGGTGCACACGTGAAGAAATCGCAACGGTCGTTCTCCGTGCGGAACGGATCCAAGTGTCCGTTCTCAACGATTCCGCGTATATATGAAACATGTATGTGTGAAACATGTACGTGCGAAACATGTATGTGTAAAACATGTACGTGCGAAACATGTATGTGTAAAACATGTACGTGCGAAACATGCACGTGCGAAACATGTACGCGCGAAACATGTGCGTGCGAAACATGTACGCATGACACATGTATGCACGAAAAACATGTATGCACGAAAAACATGTATGCACGAAAAACATGTATGCACGAAAAACATGTATGTACGGAAAACATGTATGCACGGAAAACATGTATGCACGGAAAACATGCATGCACGGAAAACATGCATGCACGAAAAACATGTATGCACGAAAAACATGTATGCACGAAAAACATGTATGCACGAAAAACATGTATGCACGGAAAACATGTATGCACGAAAAACATGTATGCACGAAAAACATGTATGCACGAAAAACATGTATGCACGATAAACATGTATGCACGATAAACATGTATGCACGGAAAACATGTGTGCACGAAAAACATGTATGTACGTAAACGAAGACACGAACCGTATGTACAAAACAATTTGTACCGATGGAAAGACGGATGGATAATAATGCTGGTTCGAGATCAGGTGGTCGCCGACTTTATCGATGTGCGGGTAGTGCGTGACACTTGGACGGTTACACCCGTGCGATTCGAGCACGTGCATGTGCATAGCCCAGGCACAGCCAGACGAACTTAAGGTAGCCTTGCGAATAGCACTTCACATAAGTTTCAGAGAAATGAGAGGAAATAACATTTTCAAATAATTATTATGAAAAATTAATCTTTTCAGCGCCTTTAATATGCTTGATTTTTTTCAGATTTTTATACCATCCAGAAGTGTTTGCAAATTCCCACTCACTTCTCTGAAACTTATGCGAAGTGAACACTATTCGCAAGGTCTACTTGAACTCCTCGTTGTCTTCGAGCACTTTGCATCGTTTCTAAGCCATCAGCTCGTTACACTATTGTCGTGCCAGGGAGAAAAACGACGCGATGCAACGTCCACCTCGCGTAACGCAAAACTCTACAGCGATACGACAATGCTCGGCTCGCATATCGCATAGATTTACGGTCGTCGCTACATCGTTTCTTCTTTTTTTTTTTTAATCCGTTTGTTTCCGTCGTTTTGTTTTCTCGTCGGTATCGGGGGAGAATGGATCGCTATGTCTTCCGGCGAAGTAGGCAAGGCACCTTTGTATTTCGAGATTGCGAAAAAACGACGTCCCTGCTGCACGGACATTTTATACTGGTATTGAAGAGCTTTCGGCGTAGTACGCGTACACTGTCATGTTTCCACCGCTGCCGATTTTTGCGAAAAAAGGCAAAATAAAGTTTTGTATGTTCAACAAACATTCCTTCGTTGCAATCGTTTTTTTTTTGTCAATTTTTAAAAAATGTTTGATAGTTAATATAACTTTTTTTTTAAGTCAAAGATCGGCTTTTAAGCTGTACATACGCTGTAAAATTTCACCGCTGCTGATCTTTGCGAAACATGGTAAAAGAAAGTTTTGTATGTCCAACTAACATTTCTTCACCGCAAACGTCTACAAATTCGTTTTTTTTTTTTTTTAATCAATTTTATTATTTTTTTGACAGTTAATTTAACGATTTTCTTAAAGATGAAGATCGGCTTTTGAGTTTTAAGAACATTTTCTCCTGGCATCGAAGAGCTTTCTCCGAGATAGATCTACGCCGTTGTGTTTCGCTGTGGCTGAGCACTGGAGCTTAGCGTGCACGGTAATAAATAAATGTGTACATTTAATAAAAATTTCTCGTCCACAATTAATCACAATCGTTTTCGTGCTAATTTTACAATTTTTAAATTAAAAACAGAGGTTTTCTGGCAAAAAGAGAAAAATGTATTGACTCGAAAAAAAATGGTGCTTTGTATTTCGCGATTGCGAAACACTGTCATATTTCACCGTTGCTGATCTTTGCCAACCATGGCAAAATAAAGATAAATTCAACAAATATATCTTCACCGCAAACGTCTACAATAATTTTTTTTCTTGCCAATTTTTATAAATTCTTAACAGTTAATTAAACGATTTTTATCTAAAGTAAAAGATGGACTTTTGAGCTGCACGGACATTTTCTACTGGCACCGAAGAGCTTTCTCCGAGATAGATCTACGCCGTTGTCTTTCGCCAAAGCCGATCACCGAAGCTTAGCGCGCACGTTAATAAACAGACTAGAGTATTCAACAAAACTGTCTCGTGCCACGAGCACTCACAATTGTTTTCCTGACAATTTTAGCACTTATTAATTTTAGCATTAAAAAAAATGTATTGACTTGAAAAAAAATGGTGTTGCTAAGACGGACGTCATAGTCATAGAATTTTAGCATTTATTAATTTTAGCATTTATTAATTTTAGCATTTATTAATTTTAGCATTTATTAATTTTAGCATTTATTAATTTTAGCATTTATTAATTTTAGCATTTATTAATTTTAGCATTTATTAATTTTAGCATTTATTAATTTTAGCATTTATTAATTTTAGCATAAAAAAAAATGTATTGACCCGAAAAAAATGGTGTATCTATGACGGACGTGAAACGTTCGTCAAAAGTGACAAACGTTGTTTTACTGCGCGCTCATAACTCCCGGTCGCAGACAGTCGGGTCGTACGATTTCTAACGGAGAGTTGTAACAAAAGCGACACCGGGCTATAAAGAATGGAGGAGAATGGCATTCCAAAGTTTCCCCGAGGAATCGACAATGATTTTCTTTCTCACGACACTTTCACACACAGAGATGGAATTACACTGGCGCGGAGCTTCGAGCATAACGGAGCCAAACCAATCGAGTGCTGTTGCCAATTATGTGTACGCGACTTTTATATTTTCATCTAAAAAAAAAAAAAAAAAAAAAAAAAAACCATCGCAATGATTGCTCTGTCCTCAAATCGCGGAGTTGCGAATGCAAATCGCGGAGTTGCGAATGCAAATCGCTGGGAACATTACTCGCTCGTAAAGGCGAAATAACGATCGTCGCAGTTTATACGACACGAAGAAACGAAAAGAGCTACTCTATTTTGTTATGCGCGACTTCTGCCGACCGACGAACGAAGTAAAGAAGGAGAGAAAGAAAAAAAAAGGTTGCAACCTTCTCTCGTTCCAATGCAATTCGTTCGAGCTCACGCGATTGTCGTGTTTGCCGGCGAACACGCGCGAATCTCGTGAAAACGCTAATCTACGGATTTAATCTTGCAATAGACAAAGCAAAGGAGGAACATTGAGGAAAGAGCGGGGCAAAACGGACCGCACTGAGAGAAGACTTTATTTCATGATAAGACGTCACATTTTTGAAGTTCCATTTTACCGAGTTCCATTTTACAAGCTCCATAGCTGGCTTCCGCGTCGTTGCAGATTGGGTAATCTGTACTCTGACCGAGTTCCTCTTTCCGGCGGCTCACTCGTACGTTTTAAGGTAGTCCTTGCGAATAGTGTTCGCTTCGCATAAGTTTCAGAGAAATGTGAGGGAACTGCAAACACTTATGAATGCTACAAAAATCTGAGAAAAATCAAGCATATTAAAGGTGCCGAAAAGATGATTTTTGCATAACAATAATTCCAAAATGTTATTAACAAATTTATGAAAAATAAAATTGTTCAACGAATCTCCCGGAAACCTAACTTTCTTTAAAATGAAAATGATTCGTTCACTACTCTGAATACGTATGAATTTTTTCTTCTTATATGGGAACAATGCGTAGAAAGTCACAAAATTCAAAATGAATTTTAAAATCTGAAAAAATTCATACGTTTTCATAAAAATTACCGAATCATTTCCATTAAAGAAAAAAGTTAGGTTTCCGGCAGATTTGTTGAACAATTATATTTTTCATAAATTTGTCAATAACATGTTAGAATTATTTTCACGCAAAATTCATCTTTTCAGCACCTTTAATATGCTTGATTTTTTTCCGATTTTTGTACCATCGAGAAGCGTTTTCCCTCTCATTTCTCTGAAACTTATGTCCAGCCTCTTCGCAATAATTTCCGATGATTAGCCCCTAAGTCACTTACATCAAATTATGTTTATGCTTGTGTATATTATGTGTTTCAAGTCTATACTTATGTATACTATGAGTAACTTACGTCTGTCTGGCGCCCGGTCGACCTCGCTACAATCTAATCGATACATGGGGTTTCCCGTCCTACTTGTAATTGGGCCTGGCCCATTTTTATACAAACAAATAAATAACTAAATAAATAAGACATATCTCTGCGTCTCCCGATAAACTTCCGGTTGATCGCAGCCAAAACGTGGGGGTTTTATCGTTGCGGAATCGGGTTGCGAAATTCGAGGTCTCAGGCATGAAACTGGTTCGCGACAATTCGTAGGTGGATATCCTGGTGTTAGTGCTCTCGGTCGCGCACAGGCGTTCCATTAGCCGACGGAAAGTGTGTGTTCTCGGTCGATTCTCGGGGTGGGACCTGACGGTTGCGTTGTGCAGGCTACACCGTACGAACATTCGAATGCCCGAGCTGTTTAGCTTCTCATTTCAACAACCCAACAGAAACGCCCGCAGCCTCCGTCGGGCGCGTTGTTTGTAAAACGAGAGGGCTTCGAGACTCGCAGGCAAGGATCGAACGACAAGCCTGTTAGTCATCGTCGTTGAATCACTGCTTGGACCGCGGGTGAAACACGACCGGGAGAGATCGTCGGGCTCGAGGGGGCCGAGAATGACGAAGAATTATAAATTAATTGAACGGAAATAATAAACCCTCTTTATAAAGGTGGGTCATGAAGAATGTTGCGAACTCTTAACTTCTTCAACGAGGAAACGTGTACGTTTTTCCTCGGACAATAACAGCGGAATGCAGCAATTGCACGTCGATGATGCGCGTCCGAGACGGCGATTGGCGATGAAAAACACGGCACAGTCAAAGAAGAAGAGGAACGAGTCACGGATGAAATTAAAAAGAATATAACATTCCTTGGAATGTGAAAGAATATAGTTCTTCGCTGATATAGTCTCTGTATATTATATTCGTAGGGACAAAACCCTGGAGCAAAACTGGCCACAAAAAAAAAAAGGAATCAAAATGCTTAAGACACATTTCCGTGTTGAAGGGAATAGGATAAGAACCCAGCGTTTCTCCCCAGGTGGGATTCTGCCGCAACTGGCAAAACGGCACATCAATGACTCCACACTGGTTGTCGAATGCCGAAACCCCATTTCCGGCAGGCGTTCTGGGGATATGCTGGACTCCGTTTTGTCGTCCTTCTCTCAGCAATGTGCATTAGTCAGTTTTCGGTTAGTGGTCCGTTTTGCCCCCCTCCCCCCCCCCTCCCCCTATATATATATATATATATATATCTTCAATTGCGTTAAGTGCATTAGCAGTATTTTTAATTTTTCCTCTCATTACCTTCTTGGTTTTGTTCTAACCCTCTATCTTGAAAATCGTAGTGCAAGTACGCGTTGTGTATACGCTACGCGAATATAAAACCAAGGGAATAGGACAACATGGAACCCAGCGTTTCTCCCCAGGTGGGATTCTACCGTAACTGGCAAAACGGCACATCAATGACTCCACACTGGCTGTCGTATGCCAAAACGCCATTTCCGACAGGCGTCCTGGGGATATGCTGGGGATATCTAGCATGTCCTGGGGATAGGGGAGAGCGGGGCAAAATGGCACACCGGGGCAAAATGGGATGATGGGACAAAACGCAACTCTCCAATAACATTGAGATGGTGGCGATGGTAGTTCGTGGGGCAAAACGGGTTCAAATATCCGGATGTATCGTTGGGACAAAATGGGGCATCCAAAAATGATTGGAAAATTGAGTTTTGCCCTCACAGTCCCGTTTTGCCCCGCTGTGCCATTTTGCCCCGGTCTCCCCTGTGCTAGACTCCGTTTTGTCTTCCTCCTCCCGGCAATGTGCATTAGTCAGTTTTCGGTTGGTGGTCCGTTTCGCCCCACTCCCCCTCCCCCCTTTTTTATATATTCAATTGCATTAAGTGCATTAGCAGTATTTTTAATTTTTCCTCTACTTTCTTGGTTTTGTTCTGAGGCTGTATCTTGAAAAGCACAGTGCACGTACGCGTTTTAATATACGCCACGCGTATTACATACACCGTTGGACGCTGCGCAGCTAAGCTTATCTCATTGTCGGCCTACCGTAAACTCGAGCGTTACGATAGCTGGCGCGCATACGTATATTCCCGCACACATTAGATTTTCAAAACATTTTCAAACATTTTATTTGTCACGGCTCCATTTTGTAACGGTTTACCTTCGCGAGGCTGCGGTTTCTCGTGTTTGTTGCTCAATTGGCGAAGCAACACCTTCAGGAAGTTAACTCGAAACTCTTGCGTTATATTGCCCATAATATTACTTCGGAACTTTAATGACCTTTTTACAATTGTAATCGCAAAATCGCCATATATTTTTTTTTAACACGGTAATAAAAGGTCATGTCATAAAGACTCAGTCGGTAACAAATCGGTGTCCCCATTTTCTCCGCGACTATCAATATTTCGGACAAAACGAAATAAGGTTTTCCCGCATCTGCGAAAACCTAATTTGCTTTAGTCCTAAAACATCAATGGTAATTAACACACTGAAGAAAAAAAATGGTCGTATTGACAAAAAGTCCCGCTGACATACGCTCAAAGCTGTTATTTGTTTGGTACAAGAAAAGCATTGTTTTGTTGAGCGATTATTTGCTTCGAATGATTTAAAATTTGTCGATCGAGATAAATATTTTCGTTGTGCCAACCAAAGAATTCCCTCGAACGTTTGTGACCTTTCTTAATCCAAACATATTAGTTTTACTCGGTGTAGCGGACAAAATAGGAAAACCCGAGTTCGCAACGCACTCCCTTAAGATATGTAGCGACAAAAAAAAAAAAAACCAGAAGATGCAAAACAATATTCATTCCAAGAGATGAAACATCGTCGTCACAACAGCCCGTTTATCCTCCAGGCTGATCTCGCATATTTGAGTTTTTGTCCATTAATGTTGTGTTTATCGCGCTTGGCTAATTCCGCGGCGCTTTCAAATGGAAAATCATCCGACGCGGATCGGTCCCTTGGCACTGAATTTTCATTTAATTCAGGATGAATGCACAGAAATACCGGGTTAATCCGCGCAGGCAAAAGGGACACGATATGCGCGAATGACTTAGGAATCAAAGGGCCGTAGAGATAGCGGAGAGTAATTGCGACTCGGTGAGGCTCCGACGAGCGGTAGGAAGCATTTGCATATTTGCCGCGCGCGTCTAAGTGTGTGCATGGCACAGTACGATGCGCACCGAATGGCAAATCGAATAAAAAGGTGTATAGAGGTAATTTATGATCGTCAAAGCAGAGGCGGCCGGCGTCGGCAGCAGGAGAATCCGGCGATGTCTCGACCTTGCCTATATAGTGCAGGCCTATATAGTATACATATATTATAGAATATAGTATCTACGGTATAGTATAGTACAGTGGAACCTCGCTTATCCGACCTCCGCGTGAACCTAGGTGTAGGCTCGGATAATACGGAAAACTCGGATAAAACGGATAAAGCAGCAATGCGCACTTTGTTGCATGTGCGCTTAACCTTGTACAAGTCTGCTGCGTCTTCGTATTGCGAGCTGCAAATACAACAGTTCCGATTCTGGAGTCAATAGTTTATGTTTATATGAACTTAATGTTCATTAACTAAATTATAATTGTATATAAAAAAAGAACTTCATTAACTAATAAAGTCAATGTTTATATGAAGTGGTGTGTTATTTTTTAAATATGTTATAATACAGTAGAACCTCGCTTATCCGACCTTCGATCATCGGAGCCCGCTGCGTTAACCTACCCGAGTAGAAATTTTCAGGCGTTACATCGGGCCCTGATAAGGTCCTGAGAAGGCCTGACAAGGGCCTGACAAGGGCCTGATAAGGCCTTATCAGGACCCCATCAGGGCCCGATGTAACGCTCGAAAATTTCTACGGGTAGGTGTACGCTCGGATAATACGGAAAACTCGGATAAAACGGCCAAAGTAGCAATGCGCACGCGCGAAGTAGTCCGTAACGGCAACTTTGTTGCATATGCACTTAATCTTCCACAAGTTTGCTGCGTCTTTATATTCCAAGCTCGAAATACACCAGATCCGATTCTAGAGTAAATGGTTTATGTTTATATGAACTTATTGTTAGTTAACTAAATTATAATTATATATGAAAAAAAGAACTACATTAACAAATAAAGTCAATGTTTATATGGAGTGGTGTGTTATTTTTCTGAATATGTAATAGTGGTAAAAGTTTGACTTTAGTATGTTATCCGTGTTATCCGAGATTTCGCTTATGCGACGCAGGCTCTCCCCACATTGCCCCGGATAAACGCGGTTCTACTGTAGTGCCATACCTTCCGAACGTACAGGTATTATGCACACCGACAAAGGTATAATAACTCTCCCGACATCGACCACGTACACTCGCTCTACGTCGACACTATAAGCTGAGGTAATCAAAGGCCCCCGCGTTCTTTGCTAATGTGCATCTTGAGAAAAATTCTGTGAACGCTTTTTTTTTTTTTCTTTTCTTTTTCCATCTCTCATTCACAATCTCCGCGACGAGGAGACCCACCAGCGCCGCATTAATCACGCCTATACCCCGCGCGACTAAACTAGTAGTCGAGAGAGTGAGATAAACGAGAACGAGAACCAACGCGAAGGATGCTTGAAATACCGCGCGAGCGTGCGCGCTACCTTTCCGTAGCTGATGTTAAAAGATCGTTTCGAAATTGACCGTCGCGAGCCGCGGCTATCGTTGCTCTTATTGGGCGTGCGAGAAGTATGCGAAGAGACATTTTTTTTTTTTTTCTCGTTGCTTCACTGTGTCGGAACCTCGTCGTGGAACGAAGTTGCGCCGGTCGATGAAATCCGCCTCCAGAGGGCGATCACGAAAAAATAAAACGCTCCTTAAATCCTCAAATGCAAACTCGAATAGTAAATTTAAATTTCAATAAACTGAATAAATTTTGTCGAAAAAAACTGTTTACAAAAAAAAAAAAAAATAATGACAATTTTTTTTTTTTTTTTTAATAACTTAATATCGCGAGATAATCGATTAAATGTTTTTTTTTCTATACCTTCGATGCGGTTGATATTCTAAGCTGCCTTCCCGAATCGTCGTTCGACATCGTCGATCGCCAGATCGGAATATTAACAAGTTGTGTCAAAGAATTGAAAACTTCGCAGACGCGCACGATACGTTCAATTCCTCAAATATGAACTCGAATCCTAAGTTTTACTCACTGATAAGTCAAATGTCAATAAGCCGTAATAAATTTTCCCGAACAAAAAACTCGTAAAAAAAAATAATAATAATCAAATTAAATTTTTTTATAACTCAATTTCGCAAGATAATCGATTAAAAGTTTTTTTTCCATACCGTCGACGCGGTTGCTATTCTAAGCCCTCTTCTCGAATCGTCCGATATTGTCGATTGCAATATAAACAAAACAGCGTCAAAGAATCGGAAACCTCGGAGACGCGCACGATAAGTTCAATTCCTCAACTATAAACTCGAATCCCAAATTTTCCACACTAATAAGTTAAATGTCAATAAAGCGCAATAAAATTTCTCGAACAATTCCTCGATTCCTCAACTATAAACGCGATTCCTAAATTTTCCACCCTAATAAGTTAAATGCCAATAGAGCGTAATAAACTTTCTCGAACAAAAACAGTTTGACAAAAAAAAAAAAAAAAAAAAAAAAAAAAACGATAATCAAATAAAATTTCTTTACTTTGCAAAACTTAATATCGCAAGGTAATCGATTAAATGATTGTCTCCGTACCTTCGATGCGTTCGATATTCTGAGCCCTCTTCTCGAATCGTCCGATACTGTCGATTGCCAGGTCGTGGTACGAACAAAAATCGTGTCAAACAGTCGGAAACTTCGGAGACGCGCACGATACATTCGATTCTTGGAACGTCGATATTCACGCGTTATCGAGCGGGTCGGATTGAATCGGCGATGCGATTTAATGTTGCGAGTATCGCGCGAACCGTAAGCCGTGAGCGGGTATCTCGCGCACGCCGTCGCGTCTGAGCGCGAACTGACGTTGACTACTTGGACTGTCGGGCGCGCGGCCACCGCTGCCTCCGCTGGCTCGGCGTTACCGCTGGAGACGCGCACGGACGATTCGCCGCGCGACTCCATCACACCTGTACCTACCTCACCTACGAGCGCGACGCCCGTGTTTCCCCTCTTTATTCATCGTCGCCCCCCACCATCGCGAGCGGCGGACGGTATGCACGCACTGTAACTACACACGGCCGTCCGATACGGGTCCTCCGGTGCGTGTCTGCGGATGAATAGCCCCGTACACGCGTGTAACGCCGATTAATAACTCGTTAGGTTAATTATTTATTACGCTCTCGTTAGCGACTTCCCCTATCCGTAACCGCGCTCCGACAAAGTTCGATGTAATAGCAATGGATGCGGAAAAACATCGATATTCTTCATGGCGTATAAGGGACGTATGATTAAGTTTCCGCCAAAGTGCCCGAGCACTCGTTAACTAATAACTCATTACTTGATTGGTCAGTCGAGAGATTATTCGTTGCAGATAAAAAAGATAATTGTGTGCAGATTTTTTTTTTATTATTAATTTCAGTTATTCTTGTTGGGGATGATACAGAGGGGCTGCTTGTTTATTCACTGGCCGTATCTATTCACTATACGGTTTTATACCGGGAACATATTGTTTAACTAAAAGCTTTTTCAACCGACGAATTATTATGCGAATAGTGTGCGGATTTATTTATTTTTTATTTGATTTATTTCTTAATTTTAGTTAATCCTGTTGGGGATGATACAGAGGAGCTGCTTGTTTATTCACTGGCCGTATCTATTCACTGTACGGTTTTATACCGGGAACATGTCGTTTAACTAAAAGCTTTTTCAACCGACGAATTATTATGCGAATAGTGTGCGGATTTATTTATTTTTTATTTTATTTATTTCTTAATTTTGGTTAATCCTGTTGGGGATGATACAGAGGGGCTGCTTGTTTGTTCACTGGCCGTATCTATTCACTATACGGTTTCATACCGGCAACATGTTGTTCAACTAAAAGCTTATTCAACCGACGAATTATTATGCGAATAGTGTGCGGATTTATTTATTTTTTATTTGATTTATTTCTTAATTTTAGTTAATCCTGTTGGGGATGATACAGAGCGGCTGCTTGTTTATTCACTGGCCGTATCTATTGACTATACGGTTTCATACCGGCAACATGTTGTTTAACTAAAAGCTTTTTCAACCGAAGAATTATTATGCGAATAGTGTGCGGATTTATTTACTTTTTATTTTATTTATTTCTTAATTTTAGTTAATCCTGTTGGGGATGATACAGAGGAGCTGCTTGTTTATTCACTGGCCGTATCTATTCACTAGACGGTTTCATACCGGCAACATGTTGTTTAACTAAAAGCTTTTTCAACCGAAGAATTATTATGCGAATAGTGTGCGGATTTATTTATTTTTTATTTTATTTATTTCTTAATTTTAGTTAATCCTGTTGAGGATGATGTAGAGGAGCTGCTTGTTTATTCACTGGCCGTATCTATTCACTAGACGGTTTCATACCGGCAACATGTTGTTTAACTAAAAGCTTTTTCAACCGAAGAATTATTATGCGAATAGTGTGCGGATTTATTTATTTTTTATTTTATTTATTTCTTAATTTTAGTTAATCCTGTTGAGGATGATGTAGAGGAGCTGCTTGTTTATTCACTGGCCGTATCTATTCACTAAACGGTTTTATACCGGGAACATGTTGTTTAACTAAAAGCTTATTCAACCGACGAATTACTATGGGAATAGTGTGCGGACGCACAAAATACTTTATTTACACGCGTGTAACGCCGATTAATAACTTGTTAAGTTAATTATTAATTACGCTCTCGTTAGCGACTTTCCTGTTTGTAAAAATGGTCCGACAAAGTTCGATGTAATAGCAACTCATACGGAAGAACATCGACATTTTTCATGGAGTACAAGAGACGTAAGAATAAGTTTGCGCCAAAGTGCCCGAGCACTAACTAATAACTCATTACTCGATAGGTTATTCGTTATAGATAAAAAAAAATAATTCTGCGTCGATTTCTTTATATATTTTTTTTTTTTTTTTATTCCTCTTGAGGATGCTACAGAGGCGTTGCTTATTTATTCACCCACCGTATCTACCGACTATACACTTTTATGCCGGGAACATGTTATTTAACTAAAAGCTTATTCAACCGATGAATTGCTATGGGAATAGTGTGCGGGCGCACAAAATAATTTATATGGCACTCGTGTCCAACGACTTTCTATAGGGTGGCGCAAAGAAACTCTCGCTGTGCTCGGCTATCTTCGTGGTTAGTATCGTTACGTAAAAAAAAAATATATATATATATATATATATATATATATATAGAAAGACAGCGGAAAACCCAACCGTTCAGCGTGCGAGAAGGGAAATCGCGGAAGCGCTCGTCCCCGCTCTTTCGCCGATGGTCATTAACGTGCGGTTTGAATATAAAATCAGTAACTTTGAAAAAAAAAAAAAAGAAAAATAAAATATATCTGAGTTTCAGTGTGACTTTCCTCCTGCCGGAATCGTCGGATTCGCCGGCTGTGCAAGAGACGCGTTGCGGTCGCGCGGACTGACAGACGAGCGTTGAACAATGAACGTCGAGGATAATTTAATTTTTTACGTAAGAGATCTGCATGGATTTTCCTGGATAATAATTGCCTCGATGCTTCGATTCCGCAACGAGCGAATGCCAGTCGGTTCCGTTTAGCTTGTTTCTTATTTCCATTTCCTGATAAAATTATTGGGACATAGGGCGAACATCGCCGAGCCCAAATAAATTATAACAATTAATCCGGGTTTACGTAAAGGAACGATCGAAGCTTCGGGTTTGTGGCTAGGCGAGTCTCGCTCGACGAGGCCCCGAGCGCGATGGAACTGTCGAAAGCTTCGGTCGTGCGACACAGGAGACACTGAAAAATTACGGTTGAAGTAGAAAGGCGTAACGCCGCACTTCCGTTGCTGGTAAAACCCGCGCCCAGGTACCAGCACCGGCGGCAGCGAAATTGCCGTGGCGATCGTCTGCTATGTACCGCATAGCAGGAACGCTCGCAGGATTCCATTCACTCCGCCGTTTCCACTGGAAAGACGAATACGGACGGAGGAGAATCGTGGATAGTAAAATAGCGGGAGAAGAAAGCCTCGTCGGTGTCGCGGTGAATCGTGCGAACCTGACGAAAGGACGTAAGACATCTATGTAGATACCTATGGATGCACAAAGACGGAGCAGGTAATTAAACTGTTGGAAATATCTATCTGAGAACTGGTATATAAAAGTATGAGAGGTTTTGTCACGGACACTGCGCATTGAATTCAAAATAGTGTTACGAAGGTATACCATATATTAAAAATTGTAGCATACATTTAAAATATTACCAAATAATAAAAATATTACCGAATATTAAAAATATTACCAAATATTTAAAATATTACCAAATATTTAAAATATTACCAAATATTAAAAATATTACCGTATAGTGAAAATGTTACCATATATTAAAAACATGACCATATATTGAACTGTATCGAATTCGTCAAATTTTATCACAATTGCTGTGGCGATCGTCTGCTATGTACTGCATAGCAGGAACGCTCGCAGGATTCCATTCACTCCGTCGTTTCCACCGGAAAGACGGCGGCGCATACGGATGGAGGAGAACCGTGGATAGTAAAATCGCGAGAGAAGAAATCCTCGTCGGTGTCGCGGTGAATCCTGCGAACCTGACGAAAGGACCGAGGCTATCGACTGTCTCTGCATTTACCTAGAATCTCTCCTATGCAAGACACCTTATGTAGATAGTTACTGATGCAAAAAATATGAGCAGGTAATTAAAGTATTGGAAATATCTATTTGAGAACTGCTATGCAAAACTATATAAAACTATACAAGAGTATGGGAGGTTTTGTTACGTGCACTGCGCATTGAATTCAAAATAGTGTTACGAAGGAATACCATATATTAAATATATTACCATATATTAAACTGTATATCGAATTAGTCAAATTTTATCACTTTCCCAGAGCACTTGAGCAATAACGGCCATTAATTCATGGCGTCACACTTCGTATAGTGTTCACATAGATACTTATATGATAAATCGGAAAAGGTAATTGTACTATTAGAAAGATCTGTTTGCGAACTACTGTGAAAGTATAGGAAATTTCATTGCGCACACTGCGCATTCGAACTACCATTACGAAGGAATATTAATGGACCATGTGTTAAAGTACATAGAATCAGTCAAATGTTATCATTTTCGCGGAGCACCTGAGCAATATACGGACCCATACTTCATATACGCAGTGTAAACAAAATCCCACTCTTTGATTTTTCGACAATACATAAGATACTGATATCAAAAAATCAAAACAGATAATTAAACTGTTAAAAATATCTGTTTGCGAACTACGATAAAATTATGTAGGGGAGATCGGGGCAAAATGGCACACCAGGGTAAAACGGGATAACGAGACAAAACGCAATTCTCCAATAACTTTGGGATGATTGCGGTGATGGTAAGTGGGGCAAAACGGGTTTGGAAATCCGGGTGTATCGTTGGGACAAAATGGGGCATCCAAAAATTATTGGAAAATTGAGTTTTGCCCTCAGTGTCCCGTTTTGCCCCGCTGTGCCATTTTGCCCCGGTCTCCCCTAGGAATTCTTAATACGAACAATGCGCATTGAATTCAAAATAGTATTACGAAGGAATATTAATGAACCATCTATTAAAATATATAGAATCAGTCAAATATTATCATTTTCCCAGAGCACCATATTTCACATGCGCAATGTACACAAAGTCCACTTCGTATAGTCTTCACGTAGACGTCATATATATACTATCATGAAAAAATCAGAACAGGTAATTAAACGATTAAAAATATCTGTCTGCGAACTACCACAAAAGTACAGGAAGATTCATTGCGAATATTGATGGGCTGCATATTAAAACGTATCGAATCAGTCAAATGTTCCCATTTCCCCAGAGCGCCAGAGCAACACACTGGCCCATTCTTCATATGAAAAATGTAAACAAAATCCGGCCCTTTGTATTTTCAACAACAGTCACAAAATTCGCGATAGAAATTCCATCGTGACTCGGACCGATGAGCCGGTGATTTCCGATTGAATTTTTCGAGTTACGTCTTCCGTATCGTTATCTCTTCTCTCTCCCTCTCTACCAATCTCCCCGTGTATTCCGATACCGCGTCGAACCGAGTTCCTTGCACTCTCGGAGAGCACGAGAGAGCGTGCTCCGGATCGGAACCGCCTGGCCGTCGTGGAGAGCAAGAGGCCAGTTGGCGCGGGATCGTGATCGAGATTCCCATCCGATTACACGCCAATGATTGTTGCCTTTCGTTAAGGCTTCCTCTCCTCGCCAGCTCTGCCTGAACTACCACGCGGCAACGAACAAAAAAAAAATGACTCGAAGATGAAATTTAAGAGTTTATTGTTGAAGAAGAAAAAAAAAAGAGAAAAAAAAAAAGAGAGACGCGAGAGGCGGAGAGCACACGCGTACGTGACCGTTCGAGGGATACTTGCTCGGGCGTGCGTTACACTAACGCGTCAATTAAATTTCATGGGAATCTCTTTACCGCGTCTAGCCAGTTAGCCGATAGTGCAGGCTATCGGCGAAAGCGCGGAGAAGCATCGGCCGAGCTTGTGGAGTTGGCCAACCGTGTTTCTCTGTACAGTAGAACCTCGCATATCCGACCTTCGATTAAGGAGGGTCGACTATCGGACGAAATCCAACTTAGGGTCTCAATTTTTAAATATGTTCTACATTAACACTCTACGCATCTGTTTCAGAAGTCTGAGCAATTTTGATCGTATAGTTCAGTTGTAATACAATTTAGAAGTTTAATACTTTGACCGTATCATCCTACGTTCTAACATTGGAGTCGGTCGGTTCCGGGATGAAATATCAAACTGACAGAAGCACTTAGTGGTAGAGCGCCAAGGCGCCACCTGTTAAAGTCTCAGATTATCCAAGAATTTTTACCCTAATAGAGGAGAGCCGGGCAAAATGGGACAGTGGGACGAAACGGGACATTGTCCCGTTTTGTCCCACTGTCCCATTTTGTGCCAACGATACATCCGGATTTTTAGCCCCGTTTTGCCACACGGACCACCATCGTCAATTTTCCAATAAAAATGGAACAGTGGGGCAAAACGGAGCATTGGGACGAAACGCGATTTTCCAATAAAAATGGAACAGTGGGGCAAAACGGAACATTCCAATAACTTTTGGATGGTGACCTTGGTGGCGAGTGGGGCAAAACGGGCTTGAAAATCCGGATGTATAGTTGGGACAAAATCGGGCATCCACAAATTATTGGAGAATCAAGTTTTGCTCCACCGTCCCATTTTGCCCCCGGTCTTCTCTATGTTATCCGTGTTATCCGAGATTTCACTTATCCGACGTACGCTTTCAATACATTACCTCGGATAAACGGGGTTCTACTGTACCAGTGAAACTCGGAGTTACAGCGCTGAGACACACAATAGGTTGGAAAAAGGAGCAAACAAGAAAATATATAATGGTCTCGTTTTGCTCGGAGACGGTATGCGATCCGGGGACGAGATAAGGGATAACGGGTTGGGGGCGATAATTGCAACAGGGTTAGCAAGGCATTTTTCTCACATTCCAGCCCTTTTCGCGCCGGCCCGGAAGCGATTTTTTTTTTTTTAAATATATTTACTCTCTTCTGCTTGCCTTCCTCGCCTCACCCATTCAACCACGAGCCAGGTGTGCCGGGATTAAACAACTGGACTTGCATCTCCACCCAGCTCACGAAGCGAATCTATTCATCGCGGAGCTTCCTGCCCGTAGCTTCTGCACCCGGTGAATGTACAAATAATCGCAAGGAATTATTCAAGCCTCGATCCGACGATTGTTTAAGGACTATAAGGAGTTTGAGCAGCTCCGCGCTAGCCGAATGATCAGATTAAATGGCTGGATGGCCAAATCGTACAGCACCTTCCAAAAGCGGGAATTAGCCGTACCCAACATTAATCGACAAAAAATTCAACGGATATTTACCTTCGCGAAAAAATGCATCTTTCAAAAGTTGAAATGAGCCGTACCACTTCAAAGTCGAGCAAGAAAATACGCAACATTATTTGAAAAAAATTCAGTGAATATTTTTACACGCTTGAAAAAAATGCACCTCTCAAAAGGGGGAATAAGCCGTGCCACATCAAAGTCGAGCAACAAAAGAGACGCAACATTATTCGAATAATTAAATAATTAAAATAATTAAATAATTAAACGAATACTTTTACATCCTTGAAAAGATGCACCTTTCAAAAGGCTCCAAGTCGAGCAAAAAAATACGCTACATTTTTCATAAAAAATTCAACGAACATTTAAATTCTCAAAAAAAAAAAAAAAAAAATGGGCCAAGCTAAATGAATATTTATTGCAAATTCGTTGCTATTAATGTTTTATTCCAGGTCAAGAACATGTGTTGCAAGGCAGAGCAACAACCATCGCAGCCGATGGATGCAAACTTTGCATAAACGACTTTTTTTTTTTTTGTTAATTTCAGCGCTCATTCGACTGTCGCGAGGCGCTCCGGCCCCCTCGATTATGCAAGGCATTTCGGAGTCGGCCGGGCGGAGACGGCAAAAAAGCTACGGTGCCACTGCCGTGTAGTCCGGCGCATGCTGCTGAGTAATCTTTTTCACTCGCAACCTCCTCTGATCAAATTGACCCTAGCCGCGACAATGAAATAAATTGGAAGATCTCGCGCGCGAGAGCGTGTCCCCCCCTCGGTCGTGGATGAACGGTGGTCTCTTTCATTCGTCGCTCTCCTCGCCGCCCCTCCCGCTCGAGTGAATATAAACTCCACTTCTCTCGCCGATAATTCGCGAGGAGTTCGTTCGCACGACTTCCTGCTCGCAAATATTTACTCTCCAGTAGTCTTTTTTAAATTTTTTAAATATTTCATTTCGCATCTTACGTAAGTTGCGAGAGGAAAATGTGGGACGGCGGAGGGGGCGTTTTTAATAGTGTAAACCAGCCAATTAATGGACAGGACCAGTGAGTGGACACTTTCCATAATAGCACATGCATAAAAAAACGTCTATTTACTAGCTTTTTCGGCTGCTTAACTGTCCATTCATTGGCCGGTCTACCCTAAGGTCATCGGCCCAATTATTGACCGTGGCCCAACTAATCCGTTAATCATATTATCTACGACAAAAAATTCTATTTATGTACACCATAATCACTTTTTTTTTGTATATCCTCTATATTGTGCATCATGTGATTGAATAAAGCATCGGGACAAAATGTTATAAAATTGAATGAACCAGCCAGAATCAAATCACGCAGGCCATTTTTCCTTGCCAGTTTCGTTAAGCGGTTACGTTTCTAAAATCGGTTCCTTTTCTTTGTCCGAAGCGAATAAAAAGATGAATACAAGTTGTACTGTGTGAGTAAGGATCAATAAAAACAGAAGTGCACGAGGAAAGAATGAGAAATTACAATTTCGCCAGAAAATACGTGGGTCAGAATTAAGTCTGGAAAGACGCCGTATGCTCCCATTACTGTCCGCATAGTTGAGTCTACACGATGAGCACGCTGGTTATTTTTGTTCACTAATCGGGCATAGATGCAACCCGGCATAGGTCAGTGATAAGGCCTTAGATAGGCCACTATATCGGCTGTATGACATAATTGTAGCTTAATGATTAGGCCTTAGATAGTTCATTACATGGGCCAAAATTGTAGGGGAATGATTAGGCCTTAAGTAGGTCACTGTATGGACTATATGACAAAACTCCAGGTCAATAATTAAGCCTTAGATAGGTCACTGTATGACTATATGTGAAAATTCTAGGTCAACGATTAGGCCTCAGATAGGTCACTATATGGGCTAAATGACAAACTTCCAGGTCAATGATTATGCCTTAGGTCACTATATGGGTCACTGTATGGATAGGTCACTTCATGAGCTATATGTTATCATTCTCGGTCAATGATTACGCCTTAGATAGGCCACTATATCGGCTATATGACATAATTGTAACTTAATGATTAGGCCTTAGATAGTTCATTACATGGGCCAAAAATTGTAGGGCAATGATTAGGCCTTAAATAGGTCACTGTATGGACTATATGACAAAACTCCAGGTCAATGATTAAGCCTTAGATAGGTCACTATATGGCTATATGTGAAAATTCTAGGTCAACGATTAGGCCTTAGATAGATCACTATATGGGCTAAATGACAAACTTCCAGGTCAATGATTATGCCTTGGGTCACTATATGGGTCAATGTATGGATAGGTCACTATATGAGCTATATGTTATCATTCTCGGCCAATGATTAGGCCTGAGACAGATATGGGCTACATGTCAAAATTCTAGGACACTAATCGGGTCACTTACGACAGTGCGTATATTTTGAGTTCATTATTTAAAAAAATGATCAAAAATAATAAAATACTACCTCATTTCAGTTAATCAGGACTCTAAACTATGCTGTAATCCCAGTTATTTCAATACCTTCACTATTTTTAACAATCGTATTTCATTTTCAATGCCATGCGGAGCTGAGGTGGTCGGTAATTGAGCCGTTCCCCTTAATACGCAGCATCATTGCGAAATTGTTTGAACTTTGGCGAAACTAATTTCGAACCGCGACTGGCAATGTCTGACTCCGGCAACGCGCACACGCACGAGTTCGAAACTTTTTTTTCTTTTTTTTTTTTGTAATTTCCATCTGTAATTGCGAACTTCGACGAAGTTTTGCTGTTACTCGTGTATCTATGAATACAGATTGGATCTTTCCCGCTAGCGGAGTCTTAATTTTCCCATCCCGTGCTCGCGCGCGCACGCGCGCTGAAGTGAGATTGATATCTCAATCCATTTTCTCACCAGCGATCCTCGTGCAATTCGCGCTCGTGAGTGCAACGCTCACTCGCCATATTTGAATACAATTGATGATCGCAATAATAATTTTTCTCCCCGATAAGATAACATTGGGTGAATCTCGAGCGGAGAGAATCACGGTAATTAATATGACCCGAGAGAGAGAGAGAGAGAGAGAGACGATTGGCCAAGAATAATTTCATGCGCGAAAAACTCGCAACACGCCCGTCTGGAATTTTTATAAGGCCCTGCACTCTCTTAATCGGCGCTTCGACGATCCGCATCTGTTGTTTGTTTACCGACTTCGTTACGTAAACAACGATACGCTGCCGGTTCTCTATCAGTCGACGTTCTATATACAGACGCACACGTTCGTGGATCGCGGATACGTCGAGCTGTAATCGCGATTGTCATCGTTGTACTCTACACTAGAACGATGATTCCTTCGAAATGAGTCTACACTAATTTTGTGATGCAATAGCATCGGCGTCGATAAAAATGATGATGATGATGATGATTATTATTATTATTATTATTATTATTATTATTATTATTATTATTATTATTATTATTATTATTATTATTATTATTATTATTATTATTATTATTATTATTATTATTATTATTATTATTATTATTATTATTATTATTATTATTATTATTGCACCTCTCGAGCGTAGGCCACAACTATTATCGGGTTAGTTTTCACACGTGATTATCACACGATATACACGTGGAAAATATCGGATATAACGAGGGGATGTCGTGGTTGCATCGAGTTGTAATCGTTGTTTATTTATTTATTTATTTATTTATTTATTGAACGGGGATAACGTTAAATAAATTAATAAAGATAAGCACCTTGGTACAAATAATATACACGTTTGACATTGGCAAAGATATTATAACACATAGAAGTGATTATTTAAACAGCAGCTGGTAATTTTTCTCCGATAGTTCTCCAGTAAGTCGACTTAATTTGTGACTCCTAACGAAGAACATATTTCCCCGCGGCTGCTTTGTCATAGTCTACAGTTACAATCTAAACTACCCTCATTTTTTTTATGCAACAGCATAAACGTCAAGTTTTTTTTTTTTTTATTCAGAAAATTTATAATCATTGCACCTCTTGAACTTAGGCCAAAACCATTATCGGATTAGTGTTAACTCGGAACTGCGCGTTTGGCTCTATCGAGCCTTTTATCGGGTTCTCCGGCACGTACAGAGCCAATGAGCCGCGAGCGGAACGAGCAAGGGTGTGCACGCAGAAAATCCCGGATGCATCGAGAGGATGTAAACATCGTCGTCTCGCAGTTGCCAGAGTGTGCAATAAATGTTCGATAAATGGCCGAACGATACTCGTTGCGCGAGTGCAGTGTTTTTTTTTTTTTTTTTTTTTCTTAATCCTCACGTAACGGCCACGTCCCCTCGGCGTTACTCCGGTCACGTTCCCCACGGTTTGCACTGTGTACACAACCGCCGGGGATGATCGTTGCGCTCGCGAAGCCGCGGCTGCTGTTTGCGCCGGCGAACCGATCCTGCGTGACCAACGTCTCTTCCCGGCGATTCCGACCGGTGCGCGCTCGACGGCACACGTGCATTTTCATCGCCGGTGCGCAGAACTCAAGCACGGGCTTAATCGCAATCAGCCCACTGCGCCGCGGAAGAAAAACGTTCCCTCGAGGGCGCGAGAAGAGAAATAAAAAAAAAATTCTTTCCGCTATAAACATACATCGACGCTCGAGGGCGGCGCAGCGCGCACTCAGAATTGCGAGCAACATACGATATCGCCTGTAATTGCGTGAAAATTTAATCGGCGCGTTTGCATATCCATTCGAACGTCGAGCAAATCGTGGACTAAAAAAATCGTTGTGAATCAATTTTTTTTTTTTATCTAATTCCAAGAAAATGTAACCGTGAAAAATTGTGCGGATTTAGCAAATCGATCGGTGTGTTTAGCAGCAGAAAAAAAGTTTACCATTTAATGGGCCCAAAATGCGAAGACACAGACGCGCGATTTCCGGCCTCGCGAAACTCGCGATCATCGTGTGGATGTTCTGAAGGCTCTCGAAAACGTTCGTGAAAAAAATAAGAGCACTGAAAAAAATATATCGATGACGCGAGTAAATTTCGTTTGCGGGCGGCAAAAGAAAAAGAAAATTGTTAATTAAATTCTACTTTGAATTCTTACAATTTCTTGACAATTTCTTTGACAACCCGCAAGCGAATTTTTTTTCCGTGTCTATAATCACAGGGCATGCGAACTGTCGAGTCAATCGGGCGAACTTTTATGCCCATTACTTTTTAATTTCGTCCGACGAATATTAAGTAGTTTTTTTTTTTTTTTTTTTTTTGTCGCCTGAACATCGAGTGTTTCTTACGATCGTCTCTGCAGATGGGTTTTTCTGAAATGCCGTTACGGTCGTAAACACACGCGCGGCCTGCGCTCGGAGCTCTTTGCGTGTCTCTTCCTCTCGGACGCGTTCGATGCAGCGCAGTTTTTCTGTTTTCGTCACCTATTACAATATAGTTGCTGATGTTACGCTCGGAGCTATTAAGGTAGTCCTTGCGAATGGTGTTGATTTTGCATTAGTTTCAGAGAATTGAGAGAGAATTGTAAACACTTCTCGATGGTATACAAATCTGAAAAAAAAATCAAGCGCATTAAAGATACCGAAAAGATTAATTTTGCATAATAATAATTCCAAAATGTTATTAACAAATTGATGGAAAGTTTAATTGTTCAACAAATCTCCCGGAATCATAACTTTTTTTTTTAATGAAAATTACTCGTTTATTTTTCTGAATACATATGAATTTTTTCAGATTTTTAAATGCACTTTGAATTTTTTTTTTATATGGGAAAAACGTGTAGAAAGTCAGAAAATTCAAAGTGAATTTAAAAATCTGAAAAATTCATACGTATTCAGAAAAATAAACGAATAATTTTCATTAAAAAAAAAGTTATGTTTCCGGGAGATTTGTTGAACAATTAAATTTTTCATCAACTTGTTAATAACATTTTGGAATTATTATTATGCAAAATTAATCTTTTCGGTATCTTTGATATGCTTGATTTTTTTCAGATTTTTATACCATCGAGAAGTGTTTACAGTTCCCTCTGAATTTTCTGAAACTTATGCGAAATCAACACCATTCGCAAGGACTACCTTGAAACGTCGCGATGCGCCGCACCGTTCGAACGATGCCTAGCTCGTGGTGCGCTTCAACAGATGAGAGATGTTTGCGTTTCCTCTTAGCGAGGAGGAACGTTAACTTCCTTCGCCTCCCTGTCCCTATCGTGTGTGTAATGTATACATATATATGTACACATATGCACAGACGTATGACCTCCGTAGGTAATTGCAGTCGACCCTAAACGGATCAACAGAAAGTGCACCGACGTCTTCCAGGAACGGTGCTGTGGCCTAGAGCGCGAGTGTATTGCGGAACAACAGTACTACACTATATATAGGACCTCAGCGAAACTATTATGCAATACCGGCAGATACTCCCGTTAAGGTCTGCCCGATTACAAGAATGCGGCAAACCGATTCGCAGAATGAGAAAAATTGTTTTGTTACACTGTTACAAAAAATTGTAAATTTAATCTACAGGACTGGAAGTTTGTATACAAAAACTGGTACATTAAATTTAATGTACAATTGTGATGAAAAATTAATGTACTTTTATACGGTGAAATTAAAGTCAAGGAAAGTAGTAGTAAAAGAGATTTATTGCCAACGTTAATATTTATACAGTTGTCTTCTTGTACTAATTTTATACCTAGTGATAATTTTATACCTTGGCAAAGGGTCATCGACCTGAGTCCTTCAGACTAAACGTAAAGTATTTCCAAAGTTTTAGATATATTGCACACTCATTTTTCATCCCAACTGTACATGAAATTTAATATACCATTTTATGCGCGAGTGTAGTGCGGAACAACAGTAATACACTATATATAGGACCTTAGCGAAACTATTATGCAATACCGGCAGATACTCCCGTTAAGGTCTGCCCGATTACAAGAATGCGGCAAACCGATTCGCAGAACGAGAAAAATGGTTTTGTTACACTGTTAGAAAAAAAAATTGTAAATTTAATCTACAGGACTGGAAGTTTTTATACAAAAACTTCCAGTTTCATTGTGATGAAAAATTAATGTACTTTTACAGTGAAATTAAAGTGAAATAGTAGTAGTAGTAAAAGAGATTTATTGCCAACGTTAATATTTATACAGTTATCTTCTTGTACTAATTTTATACCTAATGATAATTTTATACCTTGGCAAAGGGTCATCGACCTGAGTCCTTCAGACTGAAAGTGAAGTATTTCTAAAGTTTTACATACACTGCTCACTCATTTTTCATCCCAATTGTACATGAAATTTAATATACCATTTTATGCATAAAAACTTCCAGTACCAGTACATGAAATTTCATACGAATTTGGTTTACAGTGTACTCTAACAAAATTAGGATCGTTAATAAATTATTGTTGCGATAAAAAAAAAAAGTTTTTGGTGGCCTGAACAATGTACTGCCCCAGCAAAATAATGTTTTATCCTTATGTTAATCAATATTGTCCTTAAGTAATCAAATTAGTTGCGGTCCCGAAGTTCTTGCTGACCCAACAAATCTTTATCTTCCGTGCACTTGGACGGATAGTTAAATCGATTTTTGGACACGTTGTATCGACCGCTAATCGACCGCTAAAAGACTAACAGGCGTATCCTCCGTGTTAGAGCATATAGTTTACGACCTTTTGTTTTTTTAGCAGTCGATACAGCTAAGCTACTGGTTATAAATACAAAGTTGTTCTGTTCCGAAGACGCGAAGCGATCGAAGATCACGAAACTCGATTCTTCACTTAGCTAAAAAAAAGGGAATAAAAAGAATAAAATAAAAATTTTCAACCGCCGATAAATGATTGTCAGGTCAAGATAAACCAGTTTAGAAGTGACTCGCACGGGAATATAGTGGACGGAAAAAAATTGGATTCACTGTGCAAAAACGAGAAGCAACTCTTTTTAAAATTTTTATAAATCTATATTATACCCGTGTCCTGATTCCGTTTTTATGTTTCTCAATCTCTGGTATGTCCTCGGCACTAGGACGATCAAGATAGAGAGTTCGCAAACAAGCTTCCGCCTCGAAAAAATGGCAGAAGTCTCGAAAAAAAAAAATATATATATATATATATATGTATATATATATTTTCTCTATCCTGCCACGGTCCAAAGCGTAATCGACTCTGCTGTTTTTAACCTCTCTAGCCAAGCCAATTAAACAACGTATTCGAAAAACCAGTTTTCATGACGTTGAGATCCGGTTGCACCGTTTTTTTTCGTTTTTTTTAAAGTCACTCGCCGGTTTCGTAGATCAGGACTGCTGTTTCTGCTTCTACTTCTATCTTTCTAAATTTCGATCCTAGTCTCCGATGGTGATGTGTTCGCTCATGGCGGAACTTGAATTTTTGGTTACGGCGCACGAATTATATCCGCGTCGTTGCCCAACATTGCTCGAGGCGTGCGGACATGTGTAATCTCCACGCTCTCGGATTTGCATTTGCCGTACCTGATGGGAGGGCACATTGCGTATCTCTTAATAAGATATTCAGACCTCCGGTGGGCAAATAAGTCTTATATCCGATGTGTTTTTACCGCCCATCACGAATTGGTAACTTATCGTACGCCCGCTTCAAAGTTTGATATTAAAAACCGCACCAGAAGCGTAAAGAATATTAATTTCGGTGTTTACGATTTGCAAAACATTCTCAAACGCTGATGTCGCCAGTGCCGTCAAAAACTTTCTCGTTTATAAATTAACTAGAGGTTAATGTTAGCTCGCGCGTAGGCAGTAAATATACCGCCTAATTTAGAAATCCGAATTCTATCCCATATGCTGTATTTTTGAAAAGACGGTTTTCATAGCATATGGAATGGAATTCGGAAATCCGAAATTTTTTCTTTTCGAAAGTATAGCATGTGGGATAGAATTCGGATTTCCAAATTCCATTCCATATGCTATGAAAACAGAATTTTCGAAAATATAGCATACGGGATGGATTTCGGATTTCCGAAATCCATTCCATATGCTATAAAAACCGAATTTTCGTAAGTATAGCATATGGGATGGAATTCCGAATTCCCAATTCCATTCCATATGCTATGAAAAACGATGGGGGGGGGGGGGGGGGGGGTCGGCTTCTCCGAAAAGGAGCTAAATGGGGGGGGTTAGATGGGACAAACATCCAAAACAATAAGCAAATTCACAGTTTTTAAAATATACAAAAGATTAATAAGTATCTGCTGTTATAATACACGAATAGTGTATACGACCAAATCGGCGAGGGAAATGGTCTCTCCAGACTTCCTCCGACCCCCTGTTAGTTTAGATGTAAACAAAGCGCGACCTACACAGAGATCCGCAGTGATAAGAGATAATACGTAGGTATTTGCGGTCGCAGATTCCTCAGTCTTATCTTCCCTCGAGATATATAGAATATATATATAGGTTCGAATGGTCGAGAGTTTCGAATGATCGAGAGGTTCGAATGATCGACAGGTTCGAATGATCGACAGGTTCGAATGATCGACAGGTTCGAATGATCGAGAGGTTCGAATGATCGAGACGTTCGAATGATCGAGAGGTTCGAATGATCGAGAGGTTCGAATGATCGAGAGGTTCGAATGATCGAGAGGTTCGAATGATCGAGAGGTTCGAATGATCGAGAGGTTCGAATGATCGAGAGGTTCGAATGATCGAGAGGTTCGAATGATCGAGAGGTTCGAATGATCGAGAGGTTCGAATGATCGAGAGGTTCGAATGATCGAGAGGTTCGAATGATCGAGAGGTTCGAATGATCGAGAGGTTCGAATGATCGAGAGGTTCGAATGATCGAGAGGTTCGAATGATCGACAATTTCGAATGATCGAGAGGTTCGAATGATCGACAATTTCGAATGATCGACAATTTCGAATGATCGAGAGGTTCGAATGATCGAGAATGATCGGATAATTGAGTTTCTACTGTACTGCGTCAGAAGCTGGCGTGCAACAAAATAGCACAACGTCACCTCGCCGTTTCGGAGCTCAGGTGGTTGCGTATCGGGTGTTCGATCGGGCACGCTCGGGAATCGAGGACGAGCCTCGGTCGTAGCGTGTGTCCGAGGCCTCTCGAGGCAGATGATGCTCCAAGATTGTAAGAAAGCTTCCACGAAACATGGTCTAATAATAAAACACAATGCCGACGAAATTAATTCTTTTTAGCCGCGAGTAAACACCTGCGAGAAAAACGTCCTCAGTCGCTGAGTATGGAAAGTCTTATCGATCGAGATACGCATAGGCCTCATCGTTTCCGCGACGAAACTCTCACCGATAAGCGACGTCCTACATATAGAACTAAATCAGTTAGAAGATTTCTTTAGTCGGCCGCCGCAGCTCGCGGCCCTGTGGATCAACTAATCGAGCCTCCCGCGGATAAAAAAAAAGGTCCGCTAGAGATACAAAAACGAGGGGGGGGGGGGGGGGGGGGGGGGGGGGACAGGCTCGAAGCACGTCGAGGTGCAGCAGTGCGCGTGGAGGTCTCTCGTTATCTCGCCACCTACGACTTCGCTGCCCGATACGGTCAACGCTAATAAATAAAACAAAGTCCGATAAACCGCCGCGAACCGGACAAATTTTGCGCCGTTAATCATTCCCTCGTGCAGAAATATACGTTCGCTAACATAAGTGATACAAGAATTTATATGGACATGCTCGGGTCGAGCTGCAAACACCTTTTCAACGAAAGCGAAGATCGGATTGTGTAATTATTTATTTACTGTACTACCCTGGTCAAGAAAATATTATTTTGACGATTCGCAAATGTTCTCGCTAACGAATAATTATTTATTTATTTTACTACCCTGACCCAGAGAATATTATTTAGACGATTGTGCACCAATGTTAACGTTATCTCCCGCCACCTGCGATTTCGCTGCCCGATACGGTCAACGTTAATAAATAAAACAAAGTCCGACAAACCGGCGTGAACCGGGAAAATTATTGGTCGCTGATCTCTCATATGTAAACATGCATTCGCAAACATAAACGATACGAGAAACGGCAAATTTAATAGGCTCGGGCAGAGCTACAAACACCTGTTCAAAGAAAGCGCAGATCAGATTCTATAATGAATTTTTTTTTTTTTTTCTAAGCACCCCGACCCGAAGAAAATTAGTTTGACGATTCGATTCAAAGATTAACGCCAAGATTTAATGGCCGAACCCTGGTATACGTTGCACCTTCATTATTTTACCACCGTAATGGCATTTCGATTGCAGTAAATATATTTTTAGCGTCGAATTTTAAGTCATTAGTTTGAACTTAAGATCGAAGTTTGGCTCGAACTTCATAGCGTGCTTAAGACATATTTAGAAAGTCAGCTCGAACTTGATCTCGTGCTTACGTCTGATCGCTGTTCGAACTTAAGTCTGAACTCAAATTCGACTGTACTTGAAGTTTAATCTCAAGCTCAAACTCGCCTTCGATCTGAAGTTCGAACTTACGAGCTATCTCAAGGCCACGTGAAACGACTCAGTCGGTAACCAAAATCTGTAATGAATGCGATTCAGAGCGGATGTGCAATTTAATACCGCGTCCGATGATGCTTCCGTTTTATCCGAAAAGTCAACCAGTCTTAAATGGCATTGATCCGAAAAATGCAGCTACCTCTCTCGCACTCACACGTCACGTGGTTCATCTAAACTAAAGTCTTAAAATTCGACCATCAATGTCCTTTACTTCCTCCCGCTACCCCCGCGTCTCGCGCTTTCGGGATGAATAACTGGAAGGTCTGAACAAGCGGGCGAGAAGTCGAGTCAGCGCGCGTGCGAGAGCCTCGATTGTCATTCAAGAATCTCACTTTGGCCGGCTCGAGCCTCGCCGAGCACGATGAACTCGGGAGTTTGATTCCGAGAGGGGATTATCGGAGACGCCGGCAAATCCATTGCCGCGTCGTGTTCGAATGAAATCGTGAAACGGCGAAGATCATATTGAACGTAGTCCCAAGGCAGGTGTGCATCGAAACGCGATGCTCAACATTGTTTCTTTTGCCGTGCGTCTCTCGACTATCCCACGGTTCGGTGAAGCAAACTTTCACCGATACAATTACCGGCATCTCCGTCTCCTTTGCGTCTTTTCGCCATAATTGCCCATCAGTCGATAGAGATCGCAATCGACAGCCGCGAATAAACGACGAACGTTTTATTGCTTCGGTACGATGCACGCTGTTGTTGATATAAAAATAGTAGGAATAATGATCGCGATGAGGAAAGAAGCGAACAACAAGAATTGACGCACGAATTTTCTTATTTATAGATAATTCATGAAGATGTATGCAGTCGATTGCGTGTATGCTACTTCCTCGTGCGGATTCGCGAGAATCTCGCGATTGCAATGTTCGAGCGCGAAACTAGAAAATATCTGTTGCCCGAAGTGGGAAAACACGGAATTGTGTAATGTGCAACTGCAATTATCCGAGCATTATAACTGAGGAGCGACTATAACGCGGACGTCGGAGGCACCTCATGTAACGTCATATGGGAAGGACGTAAAGACATAATTGCCAGAGAGTGACTAACGCGAGCTCGGGGTTCGCGATCGATGTAGCCATCGTTAATGCTCGGTATGAGATAAAATTCTGAAAGTGAAATACCGTATCGGCTATAGGAAGCTATCACAAGCCCATTCCTTTATTCCAAGGTGCAGAACACGAGTCATGTAATATAAAAAATAATCGATTATTGTTGTTGTCTACGTTGATGTTATTAACCCTGCGTGTGTACACTGGGTCTTCGAAAGAACAGTCGAAATTTGAAACTATCCGTTTTTTTCCGCTTTTTCGACTATTCTCCAATTTTTATTGACAACGGTTTTAAACTTTTGACTTTGGGAACTCCTGGTCCATGTAGCAGAGACTTCAAAAAGTAACCCAGCATTTTTTCAGATTTTTTGAAAACCAAGAAAACTTTGAAAACCCACCTGTTTCCTAAAACACCCAGCGTACACTTTATATTAACATGCGGGGCTAATTTTGTTGTAATTATTATCAGTGTTGCTGTTGTTGTTACTATTGTTACTGCTGGTAATTATTAGCGGAGATCTTTGACAGAAATTATCCAAGGTGAGCGAGAGCTTTGAATTCTTAGAGCGATAACAAAAGCTCAAGCAAACTCAACGACTAAAAAAAAAACGATAATCGATCTCGCCGACTTAAATGTATACAAACACTGACCAACTTGCGATATAACTGCTCCCTGTGATATCGAAAAGATGCTGTGCCTCAATAACTATATCCCAACATCTATTTTCTCTCCCACTCCTGAGTCTCTTCTACCGCGTTCCAGAAAGGCGAAGAACGAATGCAAGTTCTCTCGCTCACTTCCCGTGAGTTTACTCTCTCGCGAGTGCCGGCCAATCCAGCAATCCAGCAAGCGAGCAACAACACAGACAACGAGAGAGAGAGACAGAGAGATGGAGAGAGACGGAAAGCGCAGCGGCATCCCGTGCGCACAGGTTGCCGAGCGGGAGCTCTCTGCGGTATAGTACAACCTATGTAATATGTACAGGCGCATTCCTTAGTCAGTCCGGGCGTCGCTGCGATCGTGCTTCGGGCTCGAGAGTTAAAGCGCGCTCGAGACAGAGGCGGTAACTATATAGATAATATGCTGTATTATAGTAGCAATATATATATATATATATATATATATACATATATATAGTGTATATAGTAAAACGTGGTGTACACCTTCCACCTGTTGGAAAGCCCGTCCGTAAGGCACCTCGCTCGTTCGCCGTCTCGCTCTTTCCTCCGCCCGGCAACGTAAACGAGCGAACAAACGAGTGAGGGAACGAGCGGCGGTGGGGGCAGATAAAAGGGATCGAGCGCCGAGTCGCAGGATCGGCTCGATCGTCTCGTCGTCGCGCTTGGGGGGGACCGCTCCTGAGAGAAGACGTCACTGTTCGGACCTCGCTAGCATTCGTATACCTATACATACAACATCGAGCTCCCAATAACTTACTCGACGATTATAGTCGATGTAGTCCAAAGATTGGGTAAGAATATGCGAAACCATTTCAATATGGCAGGTGTGGTCGCGAGTCACGATCAAATGCCGGCGCAGCAATTTTTTTTTTTTACGCAGAGACGCGATACAGCGATTCGAAGGCGACGCATGCACGATTTTGCCTTCTCGACGTTTTTGTGTGTCGCTTTACTCACCGCAAAGAACAGGCCCATTTTCGAGCGGCACGTAGCGAATCCAAACCGACGAGACGACGAGATTAATGAAGACGCAATCGCACTGAACGAACGACAGTCCACTTGAATTCCCTTTGCAGTCTTGGTATTGCGAAATTATCGTCACCGGCTATTTTCACTGTTCTCCCGATGAACCTCACTCGGCGATTATTCGACGACTATGCGGTGAGACGAACTTGTCTCAAGTTTGTTGTTTACGTTTGATTGGCGAGTAAATCTGAGGTGCGTTCCTAGATTTGGGAAATGTTTCGATCGCAGTTCGCGACGGGGAACAACGTGCACTTTGTTATTCTTCTTAGTGTATGCTTGTACGCTTATTATTCGTGAGTCGAAACACCGAGCATTCACGACGAATAACTTTTTCGTAGCACACCGTGAAATGACGTCACGAATACTTCGGGCTCGTTCGCCGATTGTTTTTTTTTGTATATCCTTTTAGTTTTCACTCGTCGAACGTGACGATTTTTTTTTATCGAGCAAAAGATATGCAAAGACGGAAAGGTGAATGGATAATACGATCCGGGCGTCTCGCGCGTGCTTGACGATGAACAACAGCAAAAGCAGCCACGGACGACGACGGCCTAGCCAGCGGCGTTCGCCACAGCAACATAACTGGACACCGGTTGGTAGGGGAACGACTGAACCGCGAAGAACGAATGCCCGAGAAGGGAGAGAGTTGGAGAGGGCCCGGTTAGACTGACTCCCGAGGAGCGAGAGGTTCCGAAGGCAAGGTACGTAGGTAGGCCGGCCAGCCGGGCGTAGGTGGGGCCCCGGACTCCTCGGGAATAAATGCTCACGCTACGGCCCTGACCGCTCACCTGACGCCCCACAATTTTTCTTCGATTTCCTGCGGTTGCGACCAAATTAATTATTCATCAAGAGGGCGGTGTGTCATTGTGTTCAACGACCAAAAATTTTCTTTTGGGAACTTTGACTCGGAGACTCCCGGGGATACGAAGTCAGACGGTTGATTATTATTTTTAAAAGCTTTTGATGTAAACAATGAAAAAGGAATGTACCACGACGAATCGTAATTTTCTTTTCAGGCATGTAATTCAATACTCGAAGTTCTGAAAGACGAAACTGTCGATAATACATTTGTGTGTAGTTTTAAGATCATAGCTCGAAATTTGCGAAAGTTTAGCGGGCTATTTTTATTTATTTTTTTCAAGAATTCAGAATCTCGTAAAATTTCCACCCACTCATCACTTTTTATGAACATTATGCTGCACAAAAAGAAGTGACCACGTTACGTGTGTACCCAACTTCAACTCGATGACTCAAACATTTCGAGAGTTATAGCGATTTTCATACCCGCGACCATGCACACATCCGTGCGCCAGCAAAAAATCGCATTTCTCGACGGTTTAGACTATTTTAAGTACCCCCACAATAAAATCCCGTGAGGAAGCAACAAGAAAGATTTACGAACGGTAAACAAGTGTATCTGATAGTACACGACGTGCATGCAGTACTCGGATATTCTGCGATGTTGGAAGCGACGGTGGCGTACACAATCGAATGGAAGCACAAAAAAAAAATTCGAGTCGCGTGTTCCAAGCTCGGTAGAATCGATAATGGAAAGCGTCTATTATCGGGAGATCGGATAAACCTAGAAGCCTAGGAAGTGGCTCCGAGGATCGTGGGCGAATATCCTAGGCAAGCTGCCACGAGTGAGCGTTCGGAATGCCCGCAGTGTGCGAACGTGATACACGATACGATTTTCGATTAAAATACGTTGTATGGTTGTAGCGTGAGTGAAACGGAGAGCGAGGGAAAGATAGAGTAACGGGGCGGAAGTGCTCGGTGATGATGGACCGTAATGTTCGCCAGAAGCGCAGAGCTGAAACGATTAGTTTTAGAATTAATGAATAGAAATTACTGTGGCCATAAATAAAACTCCTTTAAAAGGCTTTTCCGATTTTTGTCACATAAGCGAATGTTGTATGTCGGAAAATTACATTTGTTTCGACCATTCTGCGTGGATCCGTGTGAGCCGCGGGAGAGCCCGTCGGTAACGTTATGTACACGCGAGTGAATCCGGTTGCCGAACCGTACGTTTCCAACCGGAAATACGGCAACTGCCAGTCGGATAAGAAGATTTTCAAATCAGAGGTGATGTATTTCCGGTATGACGTCACTTCCGCTCGACAAATGAAATTTTCACACCGCAAGTAACGTATTTCCGGTCGAAAAATGAGATTTTCAAACCGGAAGTGAAGTACTTCCGGTGGAAAAATGAGATTTTCAAACCGGAAGTGGCGTACTTCCGGTGGAAAAATGAGATTCTCAAACCGGTAGTGACGTGTCTGCGGTCGAAAAATTGGATTTCCAAACCGGAAGTGAGGTATTTCCGGTGTGACGTCACTTCCGGTCGGAAAATGATATTTCCAAACCTGAAGTCACCCATTTTCGGTACGACGTCACTTCCGGTCGGAAAATGACATTTTCAAACAGGAAATGACGTATTTCCTACATGGCGTTTTGACGCACGGCAGCCAGTGTGAAACCAGCGATGAGCCATATTTTTCCGGTTGCGGCAGAATCCCACCTGGGAACTGTCCGGTTGCATAGCTCGTCGAGCATACCAATTTGCTATTAGCCAGAACCTTCCGACGCGACCCTGCATTGTACAGATCGCTCCGCTGGTGCATAATTACGGTTAATTTTCTCCGACCGTGACGTAAGTCGCGATAGCCACTGCAGCGACGGTTACGCGACCATCATGCTTGCGATTCTACCGGAAGAAAAAACTGAATAAAAAAAAAAAAAAAAGAACGTTCCAGAAGTCAATGGTTAGAGCGGGGCGGTTCGAGAAGAGTACAAATCTATGCATCGCTGATAATATCGAGTTTTTTTTTTTCTCAATCCTAGTGATGGCTCGTGCCCTGGTGGAGACCTGTGTCACTCTCTTCGATAATGCCGAGCTGAACGTAATGATACGGTAATTTTTGCCATTTCAATTTGCGTTTGTCACACCGCGTTTACACGTAACCATAATTAGCGACGCCGTACGATGTAATTTAAATCGCTCGGGGAATAGAGAGATTCGGCGCGAGATATTGCACGAGAAATTTATTAATCACGTGTTCATATTAATTTTTATTTTTAATGTAATTATATTGCGTCGAGTTTGTTTCGATTTTTTATGAGGGAGCGAGAAATATCCTTCGGGGTCGTCTCAAGGACACACCGTAAGTAGATATATCTGCGTCTCGTCGGTAGCCCAACAAAAAAAAATATGCATTCAGCAAGTTTATCGAGTTGTTCGTGCAGCAGCCGTGTTACGCAGAATGCTACTTTTTCTTTTTTTTTTTTAATATAATTTGCCAAGTATATTATAAAGTTTTCTGCTAATTTGCATGTTTAATAGGCTGAGGGATATTATTCTAGGAACACGTTTCGAGACACGAAAGGGTGAGAGTATTGTGTGTCGTTCGCACTCCTCTCTCTTTCCCTCTCTGGAGAGAAAGAGAAAATCTCGACACTGAGCGTACGGTAATAATAATGATTGTCGGCTACGCGACGAATGGCCGTAATAACATGCCCGTACGGTAAACAACAAATTGGAGCACGAAAAAATGTACGACACGAGAGGGTGAAGTGTCAATCAAGAATAAGTGTCCTCGGGGAGAAGTTTCATCGAACGTGTGAATAGAGCGCGGACGAAAAAGTGTAACGCCTTTTCTTATTTTTCGTCGTCTGCGCAAAGATTTTCTGCACACCTGAACTGAAGCAAACACGCGACCGAGACTCGAAAGACTCGTTCGCTGGACGTTTAATGCTATTAGGATATAGGGTAAAGGCAAATGGGTAATCTAGGCGTGTTTCACATTTCAAACAGATTTACCGTTTAGTTAGCGACATGTAGGTTAGACGTTAGTTGGTATACAAATTATATCGTTGGCTTGCGAGTGCGTGGAGAACCGTCGGTAACGAAAACTGTAATCAATGCCGCTCCGAGACCGCAGGCATTCAAGAATAATCCCAACCTTAGTGGGGGTTTTTTTTTCGTATTATTTTCCCCGTAACTAGATCCGTAGATACGGAAGCAATGTAAAGGGTTAGCACCGAAAATTAACCAAAGTTACACTGTACTAAGTACTTTTATAGGGACTTCTGCTCCCATGTAATTGCATCATAACTGCAAGACCGTAACTCAAAGTGCAAGAGTTAATCATTTCACTGTTAAGCATAGGTTACTTTTTCATGTTTTATTCCCATCTTGTACCTTCCATAATGTTCACATTCTTGAAATAAACATTATTTAAAAAAAAAAGCATTTAATAATAATGAAAATTGTCTTTCGTCGCGGAATTTATAGACGCAGTGAAAGACAATTTTACTTTTCCTCAAATGTCCGTGGTTTCGAGACGCCATTCATTACAGTTTTTGTTACCGACTGAGTCTGTTTCACCTCGCCTTGAGGGGAAGTGAAATATCGTGGTCGGTAATGAACTTTTCTCAAGGGTGCTAATTTTTTTGCGGAAAAAGCAAATTCGAGCTGAATGCACACGGTAATTTCGCATCCGGCCCGAATTCTTTTTTTTTCTTAAAAAAATTAGCACCATTGAATAAAGTTAATTTGAAGATTGCAACGACCTCTCTCGCACGCACAGCTGTTTCGATTCCCCTTAAGTCTTCTCGCGTTAGCTTCCTTTTTGTATCTGCTTACGGTCGAGCGAGCGGGTCAGCCAATGAATAATGATAGACGCTAATTCATAAAGAGCAACGTACTACTGTTATTATTGGATTGAATCCGTCGCAAAAGACTCGAAGTGTTCTTCTGTACCGTAACCGCGTAGGAGGATTCGTGCAGCTCACCACAAAGCATAAATCATTGAGATACAACGGTGTGTGTGGTCGTTGGCGTGAAACTTCGTCGGAAATGGGCAGGATCATCGTCAAGACGCCATAATCCACGCGTATTCGCTTAGAATTACATAATTTCTCTTTGCAATTGGGGTCAAATCGTATTGCGTACCGAGCTCATTAATGGGGCTCGGTACGCAATACGAGGGTATGTGCGATCTGTGATTGCCCGTGCGCGTGGTTCGATCGAGCTCGATAGCTTTTTATGGAGCCAGTCCGTAAGGCAACGCAAAGCCATCTACGTGCTCGAAAGTAGTTCATTGATAGAGACAAAACAGGCGAAAGGAGACAACTCGTTGTATTTACCGGTCGATCATAAAACAGATGCCTACTATATCGATAATGTTAAGACGAATTTTTTACCCGTATACATCTAATTAGGTAAATCGGATTGATTGCCACTTTCGTGATTACTAGTGTCACAATCACTTAAATGTTTTTGCGCCTTAAGAACGACCACGGTTCACTAACCTCTGTGTAATTATTCGCATTGAGAAATAACCTGGTTGTTTGGTCAAATAACCGTGACTCCTTGTAATATCTTACCGACAGTAATTTATTGCTTATGGGCGTTGCTCCACGGAAGATCCGGAGGCGCTGTCCCTGCAACAAAAAATTGCGGACAAAATATAAACTAAAGCACGAAAATACGCGGTTTGAAGGTGAAACAAAACAGATGTAAACAAAACCTTACGATGTATGAACTCGGAGACTGTGTCTCGAGGCTGGAACTTTGTCGTCGGTTTTGTAGAATAAACACTTTCTGAATACACTCATTAATATCATTAATATTTATGAGGATAATATCGTGATCGTCACTGGACGTGCTCATTGCCATTGTAAACGCTGGTCCATGGTACAGGAATAAAAAAGAATATGAAATAAATGTGATGACTCTACTCGATTATATTCAACGAATGTGTGCGATTGAAATCTCGATATGAAAGGGTTCGACTCTTTTATCGGAAAGGATTGACGCAACCCTTTGCGTAGATAAAAAAACACAAAATAATCGAAAGTCTCATGGCATTCACAGCGGCTTAGCACAAAGTTCGAATCTAAATAACAAGAAACGTTTGGTCGTGATCGCCCGAGCTAAGAATTTCCCGTCCCGCGCCATCTCGCGACGATTTTCGACGACCGATTCCCGAAGAGGTCGCGACCGGCGTTTTCTGACGGGAGTATACGCCGTCCTTCGCGCATATCAAATTGCGGAACGCGCCAGGTCGGTGGGGAGAGGACACGGGTTCGTACATACTCGGCTGCGAGAGAGAGATATATATGCATTGTGGCGATGAATGGCCGCCTCGTCCAGTGTGTGCTTCTTCTTTTTTCCCGTAAATCATTTTTTCACAATTCGATAATCCGTGTGTGAAAACCCCCCCAAATCCAATAATATTTGGTGAGTGTTCGTACGGTCTTGATTAAAGTACGCCGAGTCAGTCCCATGATCGATCGGACGGTGATAATCGGGATGTGTCCGTGAAAATTTCGAGAACGTGCTCAAAAATTTACGGCCGGTGATTTGTTATTAACGAGGGTATCATCGCCGTCCCCGGGCGTTATTAATTATCGCATCGCTCCGACTATCGCGATGCCGATGGATCCGAGAACTTATTTCGTTCGGTCATTCTTCGCGGATATCGTTTCATCCTCGAAACCTCCTATATATATTGCTTAGCTTATGGTACCGATTATACATATATTCCTCACCGTGCTGTGACCACTTCAAGGTGCGCGTCTTTAAAATTGAATGCAACTTGGCACGGAGACAAAAATAAAGGCTCGTCCTGTCCTCACAGCTGATTCCGAATCCGTGACCATGAATGCCCAAGATTAAGCTATTTTTTCTCATGCTGTTTAATCAATAATGCAGTCCACTTAACAAGTTGGAATATTTTTCTCACCAACTGTCGTGTATATATACGCACGGAGTAATTATCCGATCCTAATATGGACGTAGGGAAAAAAAAAAAAATCTTTATCTATCCAATTTTGTAACTCGCAATCCTATTAAAATGCGTACAGCGTATAGTTTGGACATCTTGGAGATCATACCGGCAACTTCTTTTCGAAACATGTTTACAGATGCAATAGTTGAAAAATCATCTTCGTTTTTGGGAAGTGTGCGCAAAATTCATGCTTTTCGTTTCTAGGAAGTGTGCGCAGAAACGCACTTTCTCGCGCTTGTGCGAGAAAAAATAGCATATCGCGTTTGTACGCATGCACAATATTTTTCTGGCACGCAATTTCAAAAAGTGCCTTTCTGCGCTTACTTCGCAGAAATAGAAAGTGGGATTTTATGTGCATGCGTTAAGATTTTTAAAAAATAGCGATGCTCCATTTAACAAAATTATTATCGCCTCTACCTCAGTTTTCTGGGGAAACTGTATTGTATTTGTATTTTAAGATAGCACGGCTGTATTCCTCGTTCGTACGCTAATTCGGAGCAAAGACGAGGCAGTGCGAAAGATAACGATGACCCACGACCCAATTATTATCCCATTGCTCAATAGGAAAGATAATGTTATCTGTTACATGGGCGAAGCTGGAACGGAGTACAAAATTACAACAATCCGAGTTCTAATCTCATGATTTTTATTAAATTTTTTCCAGATCTGTTAAAGCGCTAGAACGAGATTCGAGTATCAAGGTGGTGCTAAGATGGACAAGGGCGCGGACGGGCTAATGTATCGCCCAGAGATAAACAACGGTTCTGACGACGCGGCGATGAGCGTCGTCGGCGTGGACGAGAAAGTCGCGATTCTCGATGCCGGCGCTCAATACGGTAAAGTCATAGATCGCAAAGTTCGCGAACTCAATGTTCACAGCGAGATATTGCCTCTGGACACACCGGCGTTCACTCTGCTGGAGCAAGGATACAAGTGAGTACGGAGAGAAATTCGTGAAAATTTTCATGAATCGCGATGATTGCCTTTTAAACGCGCGTAAACTTCGTTCGCAGAGCTATCATCATCTCGGGTGGGCCGTGTTCCGTGTACGCCGAGGATGCACCGCGATACGACGGCGATATATTTCGAATAGGCATTCCAGTTCTGGGTATCTGCTATGGCATGCAAATGATGAACAAGGAATTCGGAGGCACGGTCATCAGGAAAGATGGGCGCGAGGACGGCCAGCTTCCCATCGAAGTAGATACCAAGTGCCTTCTATTCAAGTGAGTGACCGCTCTCCGCGGCCGTTGAAAATTCGAAGATCTGCGGATTAAAAAAGTTTCGATAAACAGATTAAAAAAAAAAAGTTGCCCACACAGGTACACAATTATTTCTTCTCGTTAATGTAACATTTTCCGTTGCTGTTAATCGATCGTATTTTTGACTAGAAAAATGTAAGATTATATCAACGAGAAATTATTGTGGCACGTTTGTGGAGAGAAAAGAAAAAGCGTTTGTTGAATGTACAAACGTTTTTTTTGTTTTTAACCGTCCGTCAAATGATTATCGACTGATCGTCGTGTTGTTCGTATCAGGGGCTTGGAAAAAGATCAAATGGCTCTGCTAACTCACGGAGACAGTATAGGCAGAGTCGCGGATAGTTTCCGTACGACGGCGAAGTCTGCGAATTTCGTGACTGGCATAGCCTGCGACAAAATGAACTTGTACGGGCTGCAGTTTCATCCGGAGGTCGATCTGACTCCCAACGGAAAGTTAATGTTGCACAATTTTCTCTTCGGCATCGCCGGCCTGACCGGCAATTATACAATACAGGGTCGTGAAACCGATTGTATCCAATACATCAAAGATACCGTCGGCAGCAACAAAGTATTGGTAAGCTCGGCGCGGCTTGTCAGCCGGATTGTACGAGAGTCAAGTTTGGCAGAAATTTTCATGCAACTGATGAGTTGAACGAATTTTTTATTTATAGTTGTTGGTGAGCGGTGGTGTAGACTCGACGGTATGCGCGGCACTGCTCCACAAAGCGTTAAACAAGGAGCAAGTTATTCCCGTGCACATCAACAATGGTTTCATGCGCAAGGGGGAGACTCCTTTCGTCGAGGAGAGCCTGGCACAGCTGGGCGTAAAATTGAGAGTCATTAACGCGACTCATAATTTCATGCAGGGCACGACTTCGGTGCCGCTGGACGTTGTACCACCGGCGAACGCCAATGCCGTAAACAACAAGGGCATCGGCGGTGCCGGAGGCGGTCCGAGAACGAGATTAACTAAGATGCTCTGCGCCACCACGCATCCAGAGGAGAAGCGCAAGATAATTGGCGACGTGTTCGTTCGCGTCGCCAACGACGCGATAACCGAGATGGGATTGAAACCCGAAGAGGTTTTCCTTGGACAGGGTACACTCAGGCCCGATCTTATAGAAAGCGCTAGTTCGTTGGCAAGTGGTAAGAGTTTTGCGCACACGATATCGTGAAGTACCCGGCATCGACTTTCCGTAATTGTGTCTAAACATTTTTGTCAACTTTTTTTTTTTCAAGGCAAAGCCGATGCTATAAAGACGCATCACAACGACAGCGAGCTCGTGAGGGCATTGAGATCGCAGGGTCGAGTGGTCGAGCCGTTGAAAGACTTTCACAAAGACGAAGTCCGGCTACTTGGACGCGATCTCGGTCTACCCGCGCCGCTCGTTCAACGTCATCCGTTTCCGGGACCGGGGCTCGCTATTCGTATCCTCTGCGCCGACGAGCCATTCATGGACAAGGACTTTTCCGAAACTCAGGTATCCTATCGTCGATATAACAACGGCGGCGATGATGAATGATTTTTATTTTATCTACAGCAGAGCTGGGCAAAGTACCAAAAAATACTTCCAGTACGAAGTGCAAAGTATCACAAGTACTTGACGTATTTATCAAGTACTTTTAGCAATTAGGTTCGTGAGGTTAAGCGCTGCGTGGGCTTTGAAAAAAGGTGCGAAGTAATTTGCCCACTATTAATTACAATTTTGCATAAATATTTATTATAATTTGGCGCTCTATAAGAAACTTCGTTAATCGATTTTGGCTTCCTCGTAGAGGAAGCTGTGCGCAAAATTGTTACAAGTGAGTAGGCCACGCGCAAGTTGCTTTGCACCTTTTCTCGGAACATTAAAATATGTTTAAATTTTATACAATTGAAACAGTCAAAATTTACCGCGAAATTTACCGGTTTGAGACTAATCGAGTATCCATAATGCGAGCGTGTACTAAAAAAATCCTTGTACTTGGTATTTAAAATCGTAAAAAAAAAAACAAAAATTACTTGAAGTACTAAAAAGTACTCTGGTGCTTCACAGGTGATCGTCAAAATAATGGCAGAGTACGAACAAATGCTTCAAAAGAAGCACGCGCTGTTGAATCGCGTCGAAGGCGCGACAAGCGAGTCCGAACGTCAACACTTGCGAAGAGTCTCGAGCAGTCGACATATTGCCGCTTCGCTTCTGCCGATTCGGAGCGTCGGAGTGCAGGTAAATATGTCGAACGATATTTGTCGATCGAACAAGATTCTCCGTTTGAAGCTACATCATGAAAAACATTTTATTTCCAACAGGGCGACCGCAGGAGTTACAGCTACGTAGTAGGACTATCGTGCGAGGAGATCGCACCCGACGGTATCGAGTGGGACGACATGTTATTCCTGGCAAAACTCATTCCCCGCGTCTGCCACAATGTTAATCGCGTCTGCTACATTTTTGGACCTCTAGTTCAGCACCCAATAACCGACATTACACCGACACATCTTACATCCAACGTTATATCGACGCTTCGACAAGCCGATCATTTAGCCAATCAAGTGTTGGTTTCGAATTTTTGCATGGGAGCGATTAGCCAGATGCCTGTAGTTCTTATTCCGGTGCATTTTGATCGCGACGCCGCCTCGCGAGCTCCGTCGTGTCAGCGCTCGGTGATTCTCAGGCCGTTCTGTTCTAGCGACTTCATGACCGGTACTCCGGCCGTTCCCGGCAATGAATTGCCTATTCACGTGAGTATTTTTTTCTCTCTTACTCTCAAGTAAGGATTTTAATCGAGATTATTTTTAGAATTGTCTTCTATAAAATTGGCAATTTCACAAAATAAAAAAATTAAATATTTTCAGGTGGTGAAGAAAATGGTGACCGAAATATCAACGGTGCCGGGCATTTCGCGCGTTCTCTACGATCTGACGTCCAAACCGCCGGGCACCACCGAATGGGAGTAATGAACACCTTATGCCCCCGACTCACCCCTTTCTATTTTTTCACCACCCTTGCGCGTAACGACTACAGAAAAGTAAAAAAAAAAAAACTATATTTAAAAAATATATCTATTACAAAAACACTTGAGAATCCGAGGTTTTATGACTTCTTACCGTTTTAATTTGCAAGGACCTGCCGAGTGCGAAAGGGATTCTCTCTCTCTCTCAATATATATATGCATATATTGTTTTCCTTTTGCAAACAAGAAAATATACATAAAAAAAACTATTGTACGTCATTGCGCTGAATTTAAGAATGGTGGTTATTGTGTATAAGAAACGTAAGGTAAGTATCATGTTTGCTTGTAAATATGTTTTCTATTAGGTCAAATTGTATAAAAAAAAAATCAAAAAAAAATAGTTATTTATTCAGATTTCGTGAATATTGCTGTACGATCAATGATTACTTTTGCATTCGAGAAGGTCGCATTCGATTCGCGGTAACATTAGGTTGCTCTTGTATTCAATCTGCATATAGCGTTGAACGTGGACAACTGTTCTTCTGTAGGTCTCATGCCAAACGCAACTTCCAGTTTTGGTGATACATCTTAAACACAGACATGTAGCGAATCAATGTAATTTCTATCTTTAAAAAAAACAACAAAAATACCACCTTTGTTTTATTACGAAAATCATAAATAAGAAAAAAAAATTCAACAACAATAACTATTTGTTCCTTAATTCCCGAGTGTTTCTTTAGTTGGTATTTATATATCCATTTCACTTAATGATTAAACATGTTATTAATTATGTGTGTGTTGCATACGTTAATATTCTCTCTCTCTCTCTCTCGTTCTCTCTATTTACCTGTGCATGGTTTTCAACAAAATGTGTAGATCCTCGAGACGTTTTTTCTTCGGAAGCATGCTCAGAAATGTTGCAAGTGATAATAAATCAATCTCATTGACGACGTCGCTCTTAGATATCCATGTTTGTATCTGCATTTTTACCTGCGAAGACGCCGATACAAAAAATATACCACTGATCCATAAAGAATCAAGATTTCGTTTCTTCCGGCCTGTACTCGTCATTTCTGTGCAATTACCTGCTGATTCGGAAGTGTGAAGAGATAATTAACAAGATTCGTCAGCATCTCCCGCTCGTCGCTCTTCGCTTGATTCCCAATAAAACTCGAATGATGTGAGATAATTTCCTCCCGCTGTTCGAGGGACTCGGCCGCTTCTCGATTTTCTACAATAAAATTACTCTCCATGAACCTTCCGCTCGTACGAGCGTCCCTACTCGAGCGCTTAACGAACTCCGATGCATCGGCTACCTCCATTGGTCTCGCAATTTCCGGAGATCGTTTCGTATTTCTTCGCTCGATGGAAATTCCCTTCGCACCATTCGCTGCCTTATTCTTCGGCTTTGGCAATCGTGAACTCTTGTTCGGTTTCGGTGGATTTTTATTTTTCGCCACCGGCTTTACCGCCGTACTCGACGCGGGTGTCTTCGTTGCTTTCGATGTCGACTCTTTCTTCTTCGCCATGCAATACAAATGAACATCGGTCTTCATATCCTCGGACAGAGCGGCCAGAAATTCTGGATCGACTTGCGAGAACGACACGTCAGCTCCGTTACCAACGTACTCTTTGCGGCTCGTGCAGTTCCGCTGTCGTTCGGTCGGTGCGGCTTCTCGGCTTTCGATCGCCTCACCGTTCTCGATATTGTTGCTCTGCTCTCGGGCTCGCTTGTTAGCCTTGTACTCGTTTATTATTTCGTTTCTGATATCCTCGGGCAGCTCGATGAGCACCGACATGTCGATCTCTTCGATGGGCGGCATGCCTGCCTTGCCAGTTTTACCGGTAGTGGGCTTCGTGTGTTTGAAGTACGTTTCTTGCTGGGTCTGACGAGTCCTCGATGGCTGGTCCGGTATCTTCTTCGTCTGCAGGCTCGCTGCTTTATTGGCGCCGAGTATCTCATTCCTGATATCCTCCGGTAATTCGTTGAAGATCGCCTCGTCGATATCTTCGTTCGGAGAACCTTCAGCGGCACGAGAAAGAAATTTATGCCGCGAGCTTTTCTCTTCGACGTGCGACGCGGCCGCTGAACGCTCGTCTTCGACGACCTCCACCTTACCGGAAGTGGGCTTCGTGTCTTTGAAGTAAGTTTCTTGCTGCGTCTGACGAGTCCTCGATGGCTGGTCCGGTAACTTCTTCGTCTGCAGGCTCGCGGCTTTATTGGCGCCGAGTATTTCGTTCCTGATATCCTCCGGTAATTCGTTGAAGACCGACTCGTCGATATCGTCCATCGGAGAAACTTCGGCGGGACGAGAAACAAATTCATGTCGAGCGTTCTTCTCTTCGGCGCTGTGCGACGAGGCTGCGAGAAGCTCATCTTCGACGACCGTCGTTGCCGCACTCGTCGAAGGCTTCGGATCGGCGCAACTGGAAACACGATTATCACCGCGAGATTTCAGTATTTCGATTCTTATGTCTTCGGGTAATTCGGCCAATACAGATTCGTCGATCTCTTCGATATCCATTGTTTTCGAGGCGCCACCGTCGACGCGATTTGCAGAAACGTTTCTGTTGTTGGGGCGAGGTCGTTCTTTCGGGACGAGAAACGCTTTGAGACCTCGAGACTTCGGCTCTGGAACTTCCGCTCTCTTCGTTGAAATAATGTTTCCGTTGCCGGAGAAACCAGGGGCGATGGAATTTATGCTAGATTGGATTGGTAATTTGTCGACGCTCTTCGAACAGGTTGCTGCAGTTTCCGAATCCGATACTTTTGCTTTACTGATGAAGTTCATCATACGCGAAGATCCGGCGGATCTTGTCTTCACAGACTCCAATCTTGAAATCTGGATTCCTATTCCTCGAATATCCTCCGGCGATTGTTGCATTTGATTCCACAGGGAGAGAACTTCCCTGAAAAAGAAACATTGGTTTACATATGTTGTCGGGAATGAACGGCAATGATACTACACTGTAAAAATAAATTGTAAATTTCATGTATTGGAACTTGAAATGCTGCTTGCATTACTTACATTAATTGAATATTAATGTACATTTTCGTAAAATAAAAATACCAGATATTAAGATTACAAATCGTGACACAAATTTACAAGAATTTTAATTAAAAATAAAAAAATTTTACTCTAGAATTGCAACGTACATTTGTTTGAAATTTCAAAAACAGTTTATGTAAAAATGCTTCCAATACAGTTAATTAATTTCCAAACTATTTTTTTTTTTACAGTGTATTTATGATACCCACTTCGTTATTATAACCGGATCGTCGATCGGCGCTATGAGATTTTTGGACTTGGTAAAGTTGTCGCAAACTCCGTGACCCATGAATTTCAAGGCCTCCTTCGGGGCGTCCTTGGCGCGGACCATGAGCTTCAGTGTGAGCGATCTGCCCTTGGCATTGGCCTTTTGCAAACGGCTGCAAACTTCTCGGGACAATTGTCGCAAAAATTCGTCGGCGTCCGCTCCGGTCTCGAAGCGAATACCGTAATTAACTTCGGCCGATACCGATTTTCTCACGTGCTCGACGTTCAACTTCGAGTTGTCTATACCTCGGCACATGTTGTGCAGCATCTCGCCGGTTTTCTTGCCAAACTCTTTTTGCAACAGGCCCAAGGAAACTACGAGCAAATCGGCGCACGTGTGGATGTTCATTTTATTCAGTAGCTGCATCGTGGACGAACCGACTCCTGCAAGTCAACGATTTTCCAATAAGTTGCATGACAAATATAATAGAACTATCGGTGAACTATCGCTTTCATGGATCGCATGGTTCATAGCGTGTGGAAATCCATTCCACATGGAATCGAATTTCGGAATTTCGAACTCCATTCCATATGCTATGAAACCCAAAATTATAGCACATAGAATGGGATTGCGAATTTTTGAAATCCATTCGATATGCTATGAAAAACGATAAAAATCCAAATCCACAGGGGGGGGGGACAAACATCCAAACCAACAAACAGATCCACAATTTTCGAAAATATATGCACGAAGAAGACATAAGATAATTCGTTATTCTCGAGATACCTACCAGGCAAATCTCTGACTACCATAGATCCGATGTGCCCTCGAACCTGGGAAGGTTCCAAGTAAAATTGCCCATCGGGCTTGGCGTTTCTCGTCGCCAACCGTGCCTGCAGCTTGTTGCATCCGAAGCCCGTCGACACCGGACAGCCAGTTTTCTCTCTGATTTCAGCCCGTATAACGGAAGCGAACTGCAGTGGCGTCGTTTGGGACTGCGCGAGAACCGACGTTACATCGGCGTACATTTCGTCGCAGCTGACCGCCTCTATGCTCAGCGTGTAAGAAGCCACCGTGTTGTAGAGACTGTAAGAGACTTCTTTGTATCCTTCGAAATCGTATTTGATCGTCTTCAAATTCGGGCACAGCTTCAGAGCTTGACCGAGAAACATGCCGTTCTTCACTCCGGCCTTTCGCGCCTCGTACGAACACGACGCCACCTCGGACATGGAGCCGAAGTCTTCCTCGTTATCGGACTCGTCATTCTTCGAGCTCGATGCCGCGCTTCCCGGCTGCCTGTTGCCTTTCGCATGCGTAACGGCCACAGGCAGACCTCTCAGCTCGGGCCTGTTTCTCAGGCCAACAGAGACGAAAAAGCAATCCATGTCTATGTGCATTATCACCGGATCTTTTCCTGCTTCGTTCGACTCCGGCGGAGTCGGCGACTCGAACAAATCATCCTCCGAGTCCGATTCGTTTCGAACCGGCGGACGTGGAGCCGTTTTTCGGGGCAACGTTTTCAGACGATCCAGTCCGGGAAAGCGCCCGTCATTTTTCGTTCTCAGCTCGTTGACGTAGTCCTTGAAAGTCGCGCCCATCGTCGATATGTGATGCAGCCGCGAATTGTTGTAAAATTCCGACAAAAATTCGGGGTTCTTTGTGCACAGAGGAGCGGAGTTGGATCCGCGGTCGCTGGTGGATGCTTCCTTGCCGTTTGTCGCCGCGGGAAGGGACGGAACTCTGGGAGCCTCGTTGCCGCTCTCCGATAAATCGGCGCCGGACGGCTCGGAAGATTTTACCGTCGCCGCGAACAGAAGCGAACCGCTCGATTTCCCCTCGAACTGCAGAGACGGTTGAGTCTTGGAGCAATTGGAGTAAAGTACGTAAGGTCGCCAATCCAGGACCTTCCCAGCCTTGAGGCTATCCGTTATCCACTCCGGCTTGCAAATCGGCAGCGGATTCTGAGATTTTCTGTAAGCCACGATCTTGGAGTACGGCAAGTTGGACGCAATTATGTGAGTCGTCACGCGAGAGCGCATGTAGTGATGATAAATTCCGCCGTTCGCCATCATCAGGCGCTTCAACTCGTCAGCGCAGGGTATCGTGTAGCCGTTCACAAATATGGCAATCCCGTTGAACAGCGAAGTTGCGTCTTGAAACTCCTTCTTAGCCTCCTCCTCGAATTGCTCCTCCAGCTTTCCTTTCTTCGCAGCCATGTACGAGCTCTGTCGAAAAAGTTTTTCACAATATATATGTCTATGTGATATCGCATATATATATTTTTTTTAAGCAGATGACATAAGTACACACTTTCTTTCTGTAAATATTAATAGGAATCATAAAAATTATAATAATATAACGTAACTTTATATTCCTCTGGTAATAATTGAGATTGCGATCTTACCCAATCTTCCACGTCCATGGCCGCCCATGCCTTCTTCTTATTTTTCGACATGACGACAATAACTGCGTTCTCTCCTCGATTCGAAATCCGCCAAGCAAGTGTTGTTCGTCGCAGACAATTTTCTTTTTCTTTTTTAGTTTCATTCGCTCTGACACCTGTTGGGACAATAATATTTCACACGTTGAATAGTGTATTATTCTACGATTATTGCTTCCTTCGTGAATTCGTGTAAGTCCATAGATATTTCACCTGTCACTGTCAATAATTCTCATACTTATTGTGTTTCTTATTGTTGATATTTTCTGAGTAAAATAATAACAGCGACAGCATCTTTGTCGTGTTTATTCGCGTCCGGTAACATGCAGCTGACAGCAGCGCTCTCCTTTGGCGCTTTCAATCCAGCCATGAAAATTATTACGTTAGAGGGAAGTGAAATATCGCGGTCGGTAATGAAAACTGTAATGAACATTTCTCAAGGGTGCTAATTTTTTTGAGGAAATAGTATATAGTGCAACAAGGGCCGAAAGTTGGCGATGGCGACGTGTGAGAGGTTCCTTGCCCGAGCGAAGCGAGGGCGGCAATCACACGAGTCGCAATTGCCAATTCGGCCCTCGTTTCACATCATACGTTTGCGTACAATTGCCACTTTCGCACCGAGTGAAGTAAAGTAGCATGCGATACTTGCGGTTGGGAAGTGGACAACAACTTTTCGCATTAGTATCACATTTCGACCAGAAATACGTCACTTCCTGCTTGAAAATCTCATTTTTTCGACCGGACGTGACGTCATACCGGAAATACTTCACTTCCGGTTTGACAATCGTATTTTTCGATCAACAGTGGTATCCCCGAAAGTGAACGGGAAGTGACGTATTTCTCATGTCACTTCCGGGCAAAAGAAATATTGCAACTGCAAGTGACCTTTTATTTTATGACGTGACTTCTGATAAAAAAATAATGTTTCAAACCCGAAGATAAATATACTTTGATATGTCTATAAAAAAAATATAGTTTTTCTCAATAACTTTTTAGAAGAGAAAACACCAACTTTGTAGGGGTTAAGAATTTTTTACTTTTTCATTAACACCTACGAGGATATCTTTGGAACTGACTTGCGCCCGATGCTTTATCGAAGAGTGCTTCTTCTGGTTTATTGACAATTGTCGCATGGTTTTTTTTTTCTGGCGATACAGCGTAAGTGGGCTCGATGATGCATCCACGGGAAGATATTCGGAATCAATGCAGGGATCTTCGATGTATAGTTATATTATATATGGATCTCACTATGAATATACGTACATACATTATCAGTAATGAAGCTATAACAATTATTTTTTACCCTTGAATCCTTACGCGCGTTGCAAGAGTAGCAGATAATCAGTGTGAGAGGAAAATATATAAATAATAGAACTATTATACAGAATATATATATATACGAAGATATGGGATCTGATACTAGAACTTACTTCGTTTTCGCGAATATATAAAAAACAAATCTTATCGAATCCGATATTCTTCAACAGTCCCGTAACACTTTCATTCTTTCTTTCTTTTTCTATCACTATATCAGATGGTTCAACCAATATATAACAACGAATCGTTCGCAGATACCGAGTGCGAACACTACGAACACAAATAAAACACTTGTAGCTTGGAACTGCGGCGATAATGAGTGCCAAGCTTCAGGGCAACTCTGTGTAGGTAAAAAAAATATATAAATTTAAAAAATACAGCTCAGCATAGAGCGGCCAATTTTCGGACCGTGGAGAGATCACGGAGAAGCATCTGCACTGTCTGCTTTGTACGACGTTGAACCTCCGAAGAAGATACTCCATCGTCGGGATCCATTGACTCTAGTACTGTAAGGATGCGAATATTAGTGCCGACGCAGAAGTATGTAGTGTGTACATGGTAACTCGTACGAGGATAATAAACTGAGAATCATCGTTTTTATAACGTATTCAGAACTTACCACAGACTTGAGCCTCGATCGTAGTCAAGCGCGAATCTATATGATTCTGAAAATGTTCAATGTGCTCCAAGAGCCTCTGCCGACACTCCGCCGGATCGATCGGAGCTTCCGGCTCCGGTATGAAGGGCTGCATAGGTGCGGCGACTTCCTGCGGCGGTACCGACGGAATGGATTCCGCCGGGGTCATTGCCTCTGGTGTTTCCACGTCCGTGGACGACGTCTTTATCGTCGAGGCGTCGTTCTGCGATTCTGTACAGACACAACGACGATGTAAACATATACTTGACTGGTAAGTGCGTAGAAAGGTAGTTCTTGACGAGTGTGAAAATGCCACACGAGCAGAAGGCGATTGCGGCATTGACACGTATCGGAACTTCCCTTTATACGCCGATGCAATTCACATAATTTTTCCTAACAAATTCACAAAAAAAAAAACCACGATTTTCGTTTCGAAAGGTACTTTCTCGCACTAGTGTGAGAAAAAAAACGAAATATTGAGTTTGTACGCATGCGCAGTATTTTTCTCGCACGCGATGCGAAAAAGGGCCTCTCTACGTTCACTTCACAGGAACGGAAAGCGGGTTTTTTTTAGAAATGCATGCGTTAGAAAAATATCTTTGTCACCGAAGTCGCACGGTGAAGAATACGCACCACCATCTTCATTCTTTATTTCCATACTGGCGAAGGTATTCTCCACGTCGTCGGGATTCTCGAGCTTCGTCAGTGCGCCTAACAGAATGTTACCATCCGAATCGTCGGGGTTCTCCTTCTTCGACGCGGCCTTCGTCTCGTCCGGCGACGTACTGTCCTCTTCGAGAATCTTCATCAGTTCCGTGTCCGAAGCAATCGACTTCTCGTCGAGCTCGTCCTTGAGCACTGCCGTGACCTCCGTCTTAGGCTCGACGAAAGTATCGATCATGGGATCGATCGGTTCGACCTTTGGCTTGACCAATCGCATCACCGGCACGGGCTCGACCGTTGGCTCGGGAATCTCTGACTTTTCCCAGTTCTTCGCCCACAGATAGAGCTTGGGATGATCCTTCTTTCTGTAAACATGGAATTATCAATGTATTTTTTACGAATCGCCTCTTATTCCCCACCTTTTTTTTTTCTCGTAATTCAAGTAAATTTAACTCACTGCGCCACGCTTAATTTGACCCGAAGACTGTGAAGAATCTGTTGTATTTGCAACAACGCTGCCACGAGATCGCACGAACGTTTCAGCAACGCGGTTCTTTGATTGATGGTGTTTTGGTCTTTGGTACGTTTGCTCAAACTATAAAGAAAAAAAAAACGGGTAAATTAAATACCACGTCTCGTCGAGGTGATTGGTTCATCGATCGATCGGCTACCTGGCCAGCTTTCCATCTTTGAGCCACTCCTGATCGTGCAGGTACTTCATGGAAGGTCGCTGTCTGTACGGATGCCGACAAATATAGCAAATATATTTTTCGGGCACGTCCTTCTCCCTCTCGATGGCATTGCAGTGACCGTGCTGCCAGCACAGGCAAAGATCGCACTGAATCATTAGACCGTCTTCCTCCATAAAACCGCAGGTACAGTTTATTATCTCCTCCCGTCGGAGCTGCTCGACCTTGATCATCTCCCCGTTGATCATCATCATAACCCCGTCCCCTTCTGTGACGAATAGAAAAAGTCCGTTAGCAACGCAAAATCCAATTATCGCAAAATATCTCTTTCGCCGAACAGTGCCGCGTTTTCTCGCTATGACTGCAGGCTCGTTAATTCGATCGACTGGTTAAATGCGATGAGAGACGAAATTACATGTCGATTGTGAATAAAAAAAAATATATGTATAAGTAATGATAATAAACGACGAAGGTATGAACTGATCGTGCCTCTCGAACTCTCATGCCAAATGATGATTTAAACGAAAACAAAACGAAAAAAAAATTGATGAATATACCTTCCGCCTCGTTACTAATATCTCTTTTAGTAGAATCCCCTTTCGGGGTATCGGCTTTTTCAAGACGTGAATCGTTTAGCTGACCTGAAGAACAACACAAAACAATAGAGTATAAACAGGCAAAAATATTCTACCGAAAAAAATAATAACTGGCAATCTTCTCGATTTAGTGAAGAACGATCTACGTAGCACAATCAATGTATATCGAGTTAAAAATATATGTACATTTAAAAAAAAACAGAAAAAGTAAAAAAATTAATAACGAACTACCATTCGCAGAAAAAAACAGTCGATAATGCGGATATGATGTGATGAGACTTACTGCTTTGGCTGTTCTCGTCGCTCTTTGCGTCTGATTTCCTACGACTGAATCTATAGACGAGAGCAGCTGGACCCTCGGCGTCCAATGCACTGTCATCTAAATCCCCATAATCATCCGTAAGCTCCTGCATGCCTGATAGCAAGAAAAAGCATTTTTCTGCCTACACTCATCCGCGATAACGAAACATAATGGACGTAATGGTAGAAAGAAAATCATCGGGGATGACAGAGTGAGGGGAGATAAACGTTGTACGTGGACGACGAGGGGCGAAAATCGAATCTGTTAATTCATCGCTCAACTGAACATAAATTAGCCTAATATTTTATGTACATCTTGCAATATTTTTCAATGAGAAACTTTTCCATGGTAAATTAACCCTTCAACGATTGTTGGGAAGAACACATCTATTTTTACACAAAAAAAAAAATTCTTGTACGTACTATCTTTCCCCCGAGCGTTGAAGGCTTAACTGCACGTGGCACGCATTCTTCTAAAGGCATATGTATGAAAATAATTTCCGGAATAACAAAAAAAAAACTACCAGCACCCGTGAGATCCATAATCGAAATCCGTGCCAGATTTTTTTATACACTAAAAAGAAAAGAGAAGACTAGATAATTCTTTACCTTGTCTGCCCTTCGATCGCGATAGATCGGAGCTGTACTCGGACAGTTGCCGCTTCCTCTGTACTTTCCCTTTGTCCGGATGAAAAGCTTCGTCGAGGGACTTCGATCTGTCGAGTCTCGAGGCGTCGGGCGTAGGCAAGGGCGGTCTGACCGGCAGAAGTGTCTTGATGCCGACTTGGGTCTTTTCCTCACGGATCTTTAGATCGAACAGAGCTCCCGGCGACATAGCGCAGGCAGTGGCATCGACTTTCTTCGTCAACTCGTCGTCCATGTCCATGCTCGTGTTCGAGCACGGCGACATCAGTTCGAACTTTGAATCGTCGCGCAACGGAGTTCCCAAGGATTTGTCGCTCGCGACGATTTCCGGTGCGCAGCTGACGGAAGTTGTGAGAGGCGAAGTCGCGAGTAGAGGAACGACTTGTCCCGGAGATGCGATCAACTGCGTCGCCGGCAAAATCGGCTTCTCGTGCGCCGCTTTTCGCTTCTCGAACTTATTTATCTTGTCCAAGAAATTGTTGCTCGACTTCTTGGGCGTGATGTCGATTATTGACTCTCCGATCGTTCTCGCGTAAGCCAAGTCAGCCACGTTCGGCGTCGAGCCGAGGAACTTGGAGTACTCCGGATGATAGTGCTTTATGTGCATCTGCAAGAGATTCTCCTTTCGGAAGTTTTTGCAACACCCCTCCTTCGGACACTTGTAAGCGCTGTCCTCCATCTCGACGCGAAGACCGCCGATGAAGACCGCTGGGAAAAAATAAATTCAGCGATGAGAATCTGGTGATTTGTGTCGTGGACGTTTACTTGCGGGATACTCACAATAAATTGTTCCTAATTGGTTAGATTGCAACGAACGAATCAATAGAAATTTGTAAGCGAGATGTAAGAAATATTTAATATTTAATACCATTTAAGGAGGTTGGAGCGCTTCACACTAATCAAATGAGCGCTACATTTTTAATGTTGTTTACACAAACTTTTACGCATGTATTGATTATAGCAGATGGTTGTTTGTATTACAGCAGGTGTACTTAACAAAGAAAAACATAAATTTTAATGGATTTGCAAAAATGTTAACTGCTTTGTGCTCATTTTCGATAAGGTACACACGCGTTCAGTTTTTACAAAGAATAATCCGCAATTTTTGCACGATTTTGATATATTATGTCTCAATCTCTTCCTTGAAGTTGCTCTACAAATTCACCACCGAGATATTCGATAGTATTTTCTGCTTAAGAACCGAAAGACAGCCTTTCGGTTATCCATCGACGAAATTCCTTCGTAAACAAACGGCTGTCATTTAAACGGAAAATAGTATCGAATATCTACATAGTCAATTCATAGAGCATCTTTCAAGGAAGAAAATGAGCCGCGATACATCAAAATCGAGCAAAAATAACGCATTATTCTTTGAAAAAATTGAACGAACATGTAGCTTTTCGAAAATTAGCACAAACAAGTTAATATTTTTGGAAATCCATTACAATTAATTAGTTTCTATATTAAGGTCATTTGCTGTAATATAAATAATCATCGGCTATAATCAATAGATGCGTAAGTCTGTATAAACGACTTTAAAAATGTAGAACCAATTTGACGAATGTGAAACGCTCCAACCTCCTTACATGGTCGATACCGGCGACCATCCGCATATTTTCGTTTCCGCCCTTAGAAGAATAATAATGTTCCTTACCACCCTCCTCGACCGGCGTGGTAGTCGGAGTAATCGGTACCGTGACTTCCGCAGGACTCGACGCCAGGAGCAACGCATTTTCCGGCGTAGCCGTCACCGCCTTCGTCTTTGGCAAAAGGGTTTTAATCTTCTTCGGCAACTCCCCGGGACTCTCGATTTTCGCCGCCATCCTCGCCATCGACGACTTGCTCTTCCGTCGGTGAATGCAGAAATCGAACATCTCCGGATCGAAGTCGAACTGACCTTGACTCTCCATGAAACCTCGGATGTCGTTTCTCGAGCGAAACTTTTTGCCGCTCGGTTTGCTGTTGAATATAATAAATCTTTCAGCATACTCCGTTCGTGAGGCTAACGATTAAAAAATTGAGAACTTTTTTTTTTACTACGCTACTCACTGGACGAAAAGTACGTCCCACTTTCCGGCAGATGTGCCGGCACGCCGTTGCGTAAAATGCTTCTCCCAGATCACCGGCAATCTCTTGTCCGCCACGATGATCGATCGTCGAGATCCTGCAACCGAAAATTCATATTCGATTCAATATTTCTTTTTGTAAAATCCCGCTTTCTGTTCCCGTGACTTGAGCGCAGAAGGGCACTTTTTCGCATCACGTGCGAGAAAAATACTGCTTATGCGTGCAATCGCGATATCCTATTTATTCTACCCTAGTGCGAGAACATGCTTTTCTGCGCACATTTCTCAAAATCGAAAAGCGTGATTTTTCGTGAATTTGTTAGGGAAAATTATGCGAATGGCAGGAGCGTAGAAAGGGACGTCCTGACTCGTGCGAATGCCGCACTCGGCTTCGGCTCATGTGGCATTTTCACACTCATTAAGAACTCCCTTTTTACACCCTTGCGATACAACTATTGTGAACATTAATTCAAAGACTTTATTCGGTACTTTTATTATTATTTTTAAAAAGTTTACTGTTGAAATAATTCGTTTTTTTTTTTCTCACCGTCATTCGCATCAATGATAAAGGTCTCGACCCCCTGCGGTTCCCCGTCGATCCATTCGGGACCGAAATCGTCCTCCTGATCGGTATCGTTCTTCGCCATATCTCGCTTAATCTTCTTCGAGTAAGTCTTCACCTTTGGCTTCGCGCTCTCGAAGCCCTTCAGCAACTCCGCACCCGAATCGTAGTAAGGAGCGGCAAGCGAATTGTCCAGTTCCGTACTGCTGTCCATGACCAAATTGTTCTCGTCCTCGGCCAATGGAATTTCATCCTTCTTAACAACTTTCTCCATCTCCGACTTGTTTCGCTTTCTCGGATGAGTGTTAAAAAGCTCCATTACAGTGTGCTTGCGCTTCTTGTCCCTTCGCTCCTGTTTGCTCCCGATGTAGCTGTCGCCTTCCATGGCTTTCTGTTAAGAAAAAAAAAAAAAAAAAAAACATTGCATTAAATAAATTGATGCTTCCTGCGTCGGAGGGTGGTGGATTTGCATCGTCGAAGCTCATCAGAAAAGAATTTTAAAAAAGTCTCAACCAAGAAATAAAAAATCACAATTATTAAATTTTTTTTACTCTCTTTTTGAAAAAAAAAATGAGAAACGACTACAACAAGGCGACATCTCGTCGACACCCGATAATCCTCGGACCAACCTCAAACTCTCTGAGCGAACAACAACATAACCTAAAAATAGATAAAACTCACCTTTTCCATAGTCGACGCGATCTTGGTCATTTTCGATGATCTTACGATTTTCGCGTATCCATCGTCGAAAAGCACGTCGTATCTGTCTGCAAAATTTTAATTCGAAACTTTAATCGAAACTTATTTATTTACTTTTTATTTTTAATTTTTCGTTAAATATATCTCACTAAGGGGATTTTCTATTCCAGGGAGAAAACGTCAAGTGATCTGTGGGAGGAGGAACTCTCTGTGCTTGTTTCGTTCTCTCTCTCGCACGATAGCCGAGCGCTTTGAGCGCCCGACACATACACACACAAACACGCACACATCCGGAGAGGCACGCATACCGACGGAGAGAAAAATATGCAACCACAGAAATCAGAGACGGGTTTAGGCTAGGTAAACTCACCGCTTCCCAACACGGCGTTCACTTTGGCCGGATACTTTCTTCCGTCCGCCCAAGTAGCCAAAATTCTTTCTCCGACAGCGAAATCCCTCATCTTCGTTTCCCTGGAGTTATGAGAGGCGTGCATTACTCTCTTGAAAAATGTATGTTTTTTTTTTTTTTTTTTTTTTATTATACGACGATGAAATGACAAGCCGCGATACAAATGAAAACGTAAGACAACCACACACCGTTTCCCCGATTGTCATTTAATACCAAGCCTGCTGCGCTTGCTTTCACGCTCTCTCACACTCTATCCACGAAACGCCACGATACGAGAAATAACGTTGTATTGTTTTTTTTTTCTTTCTTTCTTCGTATTTTTCACCCCCCTGACGGTAACTCGGTGCAGCCGAGTGCAGCCTTACGCGGGCGGGTTCGAACCAACGAGCGATAGATCATTTCATAGATACATTTTTCTTAAGGGTGTGACAACGATTTTTTTTTGTATTCTGCATCGAATTTTTTATGATGTTAATTAATCATGCAACTACGGGTGAAAGAAAGGTAAGATTAAGAACATGGAGAAGTTTCTATTAATTAATGCAATCTGCGTGCGAATTATACTCGAATGGCACTGTGGAAAAAATTTTGGAACAAGGAGCAGAGAGAGATAGTATCGTGCAATATTGTTTATAAGCAGGATTCTAGTTACATTAAATTAAATTGAAGAGTAACGAAGAGCAAAGGCGAAAAGTAGCTGCTTCCAGATTACCGCGAAATTTCGCGTATAGTCATAATACGTTTTTTTTACGACCAATTTTACGCGGTCGATTTAAAAAGGCATCTCAATCGTGTTTATCGTATTGCGTAAATGCGTTATTAAACATAACTATGACGACACGATATAGTGTTATTTACGCGGTATGGTAATCGAAGAATCATGCGATGGCTGGATGAAAGCTACACGTAAGAAAGAACAGGACATCACGAATACATATTTACAGAAAAGTTACAACTGTGGTTCTGAAAGGAAGTTCCAACTAATTGATCCAATCACCAACGAACGGACGATTATATATGCGGTTTTCGGCACAGCAAGGCAGTAAACATGGATGATAAAATATTTACAGCAAATACGATAATAAAGAGGATCCAATAGAGAACAAAAGCTCTAAGAGCTTATGTTTCGACTGATTAATAATGCAATGATGAACTTACGGAGTTGGAAGTACCCAAACTTGCTCACTTCAGTGAAACATAAAAAAAAAAAAAAATACGTACATTGAATAAAAAGAAGTTATTAAGACGAGACGAGTTAACGTTTCTTTTTTTTTCTTTTTCATTGTTGCAAAATGTGATAATAATTCGGTCAATACGTGACGCGTATGATTGAAGATCGGAACGTTTTTTTTTTTCTTCTTTTTTTCAAGAAATCTGAATTGCAGAATAAATGACATACCTGGGCTGCATTTGCAGTACTCTCAGTCTAGAACTATCCATAGGAATCCATTCATCGAATCTGGAGCTCCACTTGTCAAAATGTATCAACACTTCTCTATCGACCCAGTCAGTTTCGACCACTCGTGCCGAATACCTACAAACACGTGTTACAGCTTTGTCCTCTGCAAGCACTATTTTACATTCCACTTGGGAATCACTTCATTTTTTTTTTCTCTTTTTTTTTTTTTCGTCATCGAATTACGAGAGTTCGATTATTTTGATATTGCTTATTTAACAATTACAAAACACTTGCCATTTGTCATTGAAATCTTTGGCTTCCAATTTTGCGCCTGGAAAAAATTTCAGTGATCCACGGTTAATGATCTTCGGCGGCGGTTCTGCAGTTTTTGCGATGGGCGTTACGGCGTCTGTCTTCAAAACGCTCGGATCTTCCTCGATGATCTTTGAGTCGCCGGACGTCGAGTCCGTCTTAGTTTCGATCTCGCGGGACAGAGGCCTTTCGACGCCGGGTGTTTCGGCTTCGTATTCCATTCTCTCCGCTGGAGATTCATCGTTAGTCAGAATATCCTCGCCGTACCCGGGCATCTTGCAGCCCGGATCCGTGCCGTCCGAATTTTCGAACGGATTGAAAGAATCCGCCGACGAACCGGGCCTGGAATTGCAAGCTTCCCCGCAGCTGTCCGATCTTGGGGTTCTCGCCTCCGCGAAGAGAGGCGACTCCATAGCCGCGCTATCCATGTTCAATATCTCCGAATTAATCAGATCAAGATCCTCCTGAGCGTACGACGTATTCGTTTTTACTGGCATTGTTAATGGATCTGTACGGAAAAAAAGATAATAAAATTAACATGATAGATATATCGCTACGAGTTACTACGCTAGCTTGTATTCAAGAGGGAATAAATACTAATAATAAATAATAATAAATAATAATGATAATAATCAGGCTTGATTATAATTATTATTAATTGTTATGTTATTATTTGAATTCAATCGTCCTGAGCTATGAATAACTCGTGATCAACAATTTTCGGTCAATATATATATTTTTGTACTTGTAGTTATAATTATTCTTATTCTTTCTTATAATTCTTATTATTCATTCTTATAAATTTGCAGCTGTTTATAGTCTGTTAAATAGTATTTTAATTTTATTATATTCGGAACTTTTATTCGCTAGTTTTCGATTATTGAAACTTTTGTGATATACATGGACACACAATCTCAGCCACTACTGTCCGTAATGTGTTCTTATCATTATGTAAAGAGAGAAATCCATTAAAATTTTTAAAAAATCAAAATTAAATAAATGAATGATAATGATAATAATAATCGATTTAAAAACAATATTTTTTGAACACACATTATTTTCAATGCCAAAATGAACAAACAATTTTTTGCAATTACTTTAAAAAAAAAAAAAACACTTACAAATAGAAGCATGCAGCTAAAATAGACCGTTAAAAAAAGCGGCAGTGTTATCACGAGAACCGTAAACGATGTAGCGCGTACGGAAGAAAACGCCGCTGAACGTTGTAAAAATAATAACGATTGAATACAAAATTCAGTATACCGAGAGCGCGTCTAAGATTGAGTAAAAATGTAGAAACAAATGACGAACCGTAGTATTCGAGAAAGTGTAATCGAAAAGATTTGACAATAAAAAGTAGAGGAGACGGTGGAGTGAAAAGTGCCGGAATCGTACGAAGGCCGCGACGGCTAGAGAACGATTGTGCGACGAGGATAAAATCGCGCAGTGAGATCCACTGGTGGTGCGATGGTGTGAGAGAGCGACGGTGAGGGTAGAGTCAAGGAGGCATGCGTTATTCGCACTAGTTATGACCTACTGCTCGTTGCACCTGCGGGGTGACGAAATATCGGGTTGTCCGAGGTAAACGCCGATAAACGCCGATAATCGTGGCAACGTACCTGGATGATTGTCATAATCCGAGAAAATCGTCGGCACGGAGCCTTTGCGCAGAACGTATTTTTGTCCCTTGATAGTCTCGTAGTCGGCTCTTTTGAAGTGTCTGTGGCAAACGAATTGACCGGGCGTGGGTTTGAAGTTCGCATCGAATGAGCCGTTAACGAGCCACCTGCTTCTCAAAACGGCGTCCTTTGGAAATTTGTGCAACGGCAGTCCCTTGAAACGAGCTTCATGACCGTCGCTATCGCAATTCTTCACGCAGCATTTGCGCGCCATTCCCATCGGCCCCGGGGGCAAGTACTTTGCTTAGCACACGCGACCGCTTTATTCGCCGTCGCTTCATTTGCAGATACTACATGGCAACGACGCACGAAAACATTCGTCGCACAGCCGATTCATCGTCGTTAACAATCGCCGCTCGCATCCGGCATCGCGAACAGGACTATCCGTTTGAGCCGACGCTAGGCAAAGATTTCGGGTATTAATTCTCGTATCCTCGCACGGGTTGGACACACGAACGAGATTGGAATATCTCTCTCTCTCTTCGACCGTCTCCACCGCCGCACCGTCCTACACAACGAGGCACACAACACTGATCGATCTTTCGCGCATGCCGCGCCGCGCCGCGTTCTGACTACCTCTCCACTATCGAGATATATTATCGAGAGAGCCGAGCTACGAGAAACGAGGATCTCGCCCGCCGCTGAAGCACGACCTCGAGATCTCGACGCCGCTGCGCGTTTACTCTCGAGACTACGCGAATTTTCGCGCACGCTCAGCCCGACTCTACGCCGTACTGTGTACTACGGGATACAACAGCGCGGCATATTTTTTTTCCTTCCTCACTTTCGACTACCGCTGACTCGCGCTCTTCGAATCGACTGGGGAGCCTCGACCCGGCACTGTGTCCAACCGCTCTCGAGTGTGTCACTGCTGACAATGAATCTTACGAGTATTTGAAACGAATTATCCTCGTGGCTGTTTGACGAGAATGCGAATTCGCGAATAACCCGCTTGAATTCAGACCGCGGTACGCGATTGAACGTTCAATTTCAGGTTATGCAATGACCTTGCTGCTCATCCATAGGCGTACTTTAGGCCTTATTTTCACGGGATGATCCGATCGCTCTCTACGTGGCCGGTAAATTCATTAGCTTTTTTTTTAATCCCATGTATTCGATAACGCGAGACGACACGGCGTGTCTTTTCGCGTGAATGGATTCGTTTCCGTCGGGCGGTTGAGCTCTCGCTTGAACCCGCACGCGAGCAACGAACGAACCGTGACGTTGTCGCGTATGGCGATTACGATGATTACCTTCGGTGCAGATTATTTTTGTTCAAACATACCGGTGAAAAAAGACGTTCGCGCGACGTTGCGAAAGAAAAAAAGTCTCGAACGCCGGTCGCCATTTGGGAACTGAGGATAGCGCGTGTGTTTCCATTGTTGTTCGTTCCCGCGCGAAGTGGGGCGTCGCGGCGGTGGGGATGGAAAAACGGGACCAGAGGGCGCGACGGTTGCTTCCGGCTTGATTCGGCCTCTTCCGTTTTTCTTTGGGCTCTTGCTAACCCGCGTGTGCTTGTTCTCTCTTCTGAGCTAAGGCCGCATCGGCGACTTGCACCTTCTTCGACATCCATCGGTTCTCGTCAGATCCTACAATCGAACAACACAATGACGACCAAGGCCGAGCTCGCTTGCGTTTACTCCGCACTTATCCTCACCGACGACGATGTCGCAGTTACCGTGAGTAAAATTTCACACTCTCTGGCTTTGTGACAAATCGCGCATGTAGCGTACGCGCGCGCGTGTTCGTGTCTTCTGCGAAAGTCGTAGTAATGCGGCGTCCATTCGTTGTCGTGTCGACGAAATAAAGTCGAAGCGATTGTTTTGGGTTTTTTTTTTGTCATTGATTGTGTACTCGTGAGGTCGTTTCTTTGGGGAAAAAAAATTTGTCGGGAGAAACGTAAATATAAGCACGCGTTAGTCGAGTCACGTGACCTGTTTTTGTGCTTCTCGTGGCACACTAGCGCGAGTGTGGATTAATTAAAAAATGTTGAATCTTTCAGGGTGAGAAGATTCAGACTATCCTGAAGGCCGCCAACGTAGATGTCGAGCCGTACTGGCCCGGCCTCTTCGCCAAGGCCCTCGAGGGAGTGAATGTAAAGGACCTCATCACCAACATCGGTTCTGGAGTCGGCGCTGCTCCGGCTGGCAGTGGTAAGAATGCGCTTAGAATTTTTTGTCATTAATCCTCCTTTCATCCACCGGACTGGCGAGAAAAATCGTGCCGGTAAGGTCAGCGATAGCGAGGAAACTAAAATGAAGGAGAAAGTTTGTCGGGTTCGCCGGTTTTACAAGGCGGACCTAGATTTTCACTGCCGACAATTAATTATGGAACGTAGAAATAAGAGAACTTAAAATTAGCACATTTTTGTGTTATTAAGATTTTGCTTTTTTTTTTGCCTGTTTGTTACTTCTTGAGCTATGTTACTGCGAGGCACACATTTCCGTGTCCGAGGGTCGTTCGGTAATAAATTTTTTGATTAATCGTCCTTTAACAGCACCTGCCGCAGCTGCAGTCGCTACCGAGGCTGCTCCTGCAAAGAAGGAGGAGAAGAAGGAGGAACCTGAAGAGGAGTCTGATGAGGACATGGGCTTCGGTAAATAGAAACCTTCTTTATCTACGGAGTTCAAGAAAAAAAAAAAAAAAAAAAAAAATGATAACTGAACAACGTTTTCCCATTCGACAAATATCTACATTATTTTATTACGGAGTAATTCAATGATTATTCAAGCATGTATTAGCTACTGAGAAATCGTGTGAGGACACAATTCTTGAATGAGGATAATACTCTAAATATACCCCGGCCAGTTTGCATTGGCACGGGAATCGAATCGTCTTTCGATTGCATCAGCACTAAAGAGAAAACACCAATTTGCTTTATGTTTCAGGTCTCTTCAACTAAACGCAGGGATCGCCGTAAACTCCTTTTCTATTGTATACTGACGAAACAAAAATAAATAAAAAAATAAAAAAAAGTTAACAACCGAACTTAATCTCCCTGGTCCCGTAACTTTTGTTACCCATTCGGTAAACGAGTCGCCATGCGTTATTGAGTGCGAGCTCTCCGTCCTTTTTCTAATTACTCCGATCGTCGGATATATTTACTCTACACATCATCTTCCGACAAAAATACTCAACGTTGATTCGCGCTTTAAAAATACGACACAGGTCGATTTGCACGTACCCAATGTTATTAGTATCTCATGTATATTTGTATATGTGTGTTTGTGTGCATCTGTTTAAAATTATTCGTACAATCGAGGTTTTTCGAAGTATAATATCAGTTCATCTCTCGCTCGGGTACTCTTCGTCGGTAACTCTCAAAATATATATATGCGTTTCGTTTATACATGTAAATATGCATAAACACATATATATTTTGTGTATACGTGTCATTCTCGCAGCAAGCGCGCACATTCGTTATTATATGCGTACACAGTAAAATCCTAGTATAATACATAACGACATAGGTACGACGATTAAACGAGATTTTTTTCGCTGATCTCCGATCTTTCCGCGAACAGAACGAGAGCATCGAATGCGCGGGGCAACGTATACGATAATTCGAAATACCTTTTCAATCTTGTTTTTTTTTTTTTTTCTTCGTGTGATAACGCGCGTGAATATCACACAGCGACAAAGCGAAAACTCGTGAGTGGCAAGAGAATTTTAAGAAGAAGGACCAAAAGTAAATGATTGACGCGATCGCGCACGGGACGAAATTTCCATTCGTCGCCGCGATACTCTTTTTGTTTTGCAGACGTTCTCGCTCGTCGTCGGCTGACACGATCGAACGCGCCGTCTTCCTCACGACCGGCTCGTGTTCATCAGCTTTTACATTTTTTTTTACATCTCATTTCATTAAAATTGTTCTCGTACGTTTCCCGCTTGGAGCTCTGCGATTATCCGCCGCGTCTCTCGGGCCCGGTCAACGGAATCCATTGGACGGAGGCGCCTTTTCCTGACAATACCCGATGGAACAATTCCTTCTGACACTTTTCCGACACCTCGCAACGAGCCACGAGATCCCCGCTCGTTTTCACCACCGAGAATTCCAAGCTGCAGGTGGAGAATATATCGCCGCCGAGGTCGAAGGTCAATACGTCGTTCCAGACCGGACTGCAGGCGTCTCGACATATGGTCGTTCTCTTCCTCTTCACGCCCTTGCCGTCTTTGAAAATCGTTACCTGCGGAGCGATCATTTTTCGTTACATTGCGACAAAGTATTTTGCCAATTTTGCTTCCTCATGGAGGAAGCTTTGTTTTCAGGAAAAAAAATATATATATTTCGAGATTTTTATGAAAACGTGTTCAGAATGTGCCAAGACATCGGAAAATCATACTTAGAAGCCTCAGCTCAGAAAAATTGAAACTCTTATAAATTGAGAACGAAGCTATCAAGCTGAAATTTGTAAGGTAAAATGTTAGTTACATTTTTGGCAAAATATCTTTAAATGGTTGGTTACATTTTCAGCAAAATGCTTTCAGTAATAAAAATTTTACGCGTTTGCGAACTTTGCTAAAAAAAAGTCTGTGCGCCCTCTAGCTATTACAATTTTCGAGCTATCGGGCTAAAAAGTTGTGCACAAAAGAACTATTGTCAACCGATGATTTCCATTTAATTTGGCGAGGATCGATCGAAACGTTTCAATTTTGGATTTGGAATTTTTTGAATTTTACGAAAAATTAGTATTTTCTTTCCGACGCGAGGTTCCGTATTAAATATTCAGTTAAAAGTAAAATAAGTGACGGACAGAAATCTTTGTAGCGAATATTCAAAAAATGCGTGATTTTATATGTTTTTAATCGTGATTATTTTATTTTCCTCAAATAATCACGAAAAATGATTTTTCATAAAAGCTTTAATACACAAAAGTAGATGCGGAAGCTTTGTGAAAGTCTCGATTTGCACGCCTCTTTCTATTGTTAACGTCCATTTACCTTGACGTAAGTGTCCGAGGAAGTTCCGGTATCATCGGCGATCGATAAATTGATCGCCCTCACGACAATGACCGTCAGTTTAGCCGCGGACGGATCGTAGAACAACGATACCATGAGTTCCCCAAGTGGATCCGACCGATACACACTACCCTCGGCGCCGTATCGAAGAATCGGCTTCGTCAGGAGGACAGGTTTGGAATCCAGCAGTTCCGGTCCAACCGGGAGTCGCACTCGGACGTAGCCGATTCCACGATGTCTCGACACTGGATCGAAGTCGTAGAGAAGAACCTCCAACATCATTCCGGTTAGGGAATTCGTCTCGAATACAAAGTCCTCGTCGAATACTGCAAGATTTAATAATGTGTGTCTTAAAAGAGCAATTTTTATTGTTCAGTCGCAAACGGGATAAGCCAGTAAACGAACAACTGCCGCCTCGAAATGCGTAATACACAGAATAATACATAATGCATAAGTATAATCCATAATACACAGTAAAAAAGTTTGTACTTTTCACAGCAAATTATTTTCCACAAGCGTGCACAATTTTTCACTTGTTAATTTACGGATCGCATCATCTGGCTCTAGTTTTACGAACAAAAGTACAAACTAAACTTGTTAATGACACGGGAAACAAAAGGACAGGTTTGTATGATCCTATAATCAGTCCTGAACGGACGAGCTTGTCATTTAATTAAAAAAATTATTTTTGCGAAACTTCGTATTTCGATTCTACGAAATTATTTTTTACCGTGTAGGCGCGCGAAAAAATGGAGCGAGGAATATAATCGATAAGTCCAACCGAGTCTCGGCGACAGCAAACGGCCATACTTGTGAGGGAGTACAGCAACCGAGGTTTGCAGCATCACAGAGTTTCTTTCGTGCACCAGGCACGTTTCTAACAGTAGGTCGATAAATCGCTACGTTCTTGTCATTCTATGTTTTGTAAAATGAAAAACGTGCAAAAAATAAAAAATAACAACGAGAACATCTAAGTACACCAAGATACAAAAAAACGCGTGCGAGGTAAAAACGCTTTAAAAAATTGAAAGAACATTTTTATTGTTTAATCGTAAATGAGATAAACCAGTAGGCGAACAACTGGAGTCTCGAAAGGCATGATAAACGCGCAAAAAAAAAAAAAAAATGGAGCGAGGGATATAATCGATAAGTCAAACCAAGTCTCAGCGAACGTAAACGCCCATCCTTATGAGCGAGTAAAGAAACCGAGGTTTGCAACATCACACACTGTTTCGTTCTTACGCCAGGCACGTTTCTAGCAGTAGATCGATAAAGTGCTCAGTTTTTGTAATTTTTATTGGCAAAAATGAAAAACGTGCAACAAAAAGGCGAAGTCCCAAGTGCATCAAGATAAAAGAAACTCGTACGAGGTAAAGAAGAAAAAAAAAGTTTGAGTAATCGGTTTACCAGGGTTCAAGGTGCGCCTGTGTACGCGTGTTTGCCAGGTGTTGCTTCGATCGGGCAACAGGCGTATCTTGGCGTAGGGATCGGCTGTTCCGCTGAGCTCTCGCGCACGAAGGTCGTGGGCCTTGAAAGAGAGAAGTGAATGAATGCGAATGTTTTTTTCTCGGCACGATCTTTTGAATGAAAGAAAAATTGCATATTTTCTCATCCGAGTGATTTACCTCGAGTAATCGAACAGTGAGGATCCCGGCCGACGAGTCGTACGACAAGCTGAGTTGCAGTTCGCCCCCAACCTCGTCCAGCGACGATGAAGACGACCACGAAGATTGCTGTTGGAACGAAACGCACGATTATTAATTAAGTGTCGGTTTTGTTGTTACATTACGGTTCGTAGCATGTGGAAATCCATTCCATATGGAATTAAATTCCGGAATTTCGAGATCCATTCTATATGCTATAAAACCGAAATTCCCAAATTATAGCGTATGAAAACCAGGCCGGTGTCAGCTTCACCGAAAAATGGGCTCAGCTGGAGGAAGGTTGTGTGGGTGGAGACAAACATCCAAACCAACAAACACATCCACAATTTTCCAAAATATATATAAGATTCTTAAGTGATCTTTCAGAATCTACCTTTTGAAAAGCGGCGACCTCGCTCTCGACGCTGCTCAATCGCGAGCCGGTCGAGGTCCTCGGTTGCGGCCTGACGATGACCATACGGTCATCCGAGGCGACAACTGCACCGTCGGGAAGTGGAGGAGCGATCGGGCTCAGAGGTGTCCTCGGTGGATCGTCGTCGCCGCCCTCGGAAAGACGTTGAATAACTAAGGAAAAAAAAAAAAAAAAACAGTTTATCAACGAAAAATAATTGTGCACGAGAAATAAACAAAGAAAAAATGTAATTAAAAAAAGATTGTAACTCATGCATGAAAAGTGCCAGTTCATGTGCGGGCCGGCCGCGACATAAAGTGGCGCTTTTCGAGAATGCGTTGCATAAATACTCGAAGCGTTGTATAAATGCTCGAAGTGTTGCATAAATACTCAAAACCGTATCGTAAACACTCGAAACCGTATCGTAAATACTGTGCGCGTGCGTACATCCATCTGTTTTTTCATTATTGTCGCGCCCGGCCAGCAAAATAAAGTGGCACCTTTTACCCAGATAGACAAGCGTCATGAAATGTAGCAATATCGGCGCGATATTTGCTACATGTGCGGCACGTGTCGCAATTATTACGCCAACTGCTACTTTTCGTGCCGCTTGTCTATCAGGGTTCCCAGATAGAAAAACGTGCCGTGCGTTCGTCACGCCGTGCCGGCACAATGCCGTCAAGTGCGTCCGCATGTGACGATATTGTGACGGCACGGCGTTTTGATACCAAAACCTGCTTGCACAGTTCCAGCTCACTGTGGAGCTTCACGTCAAGATGGTGGAGCTCCACACTAAGCTCGAACTGTGCAAGCAGCTTTTGGTATAAAAATGCCGTGCCGTCACAATATCGTCACATGCGGACGTACATGTCTGCATTGTGCCGGCACGACGTACGTTCCCGTGCTAGCACCGAGTAGATCCCGTGCCGTCACATGTCTATCAGGGTTATGCATTCGTCACAAAAAATAGTATGCGATAAATGTACGTAAAAGCGGACTCCCGACGGCGGTTGTGAAGTTCTCGCACTCGTCTTCTCTCGCGCTACAACAGCACTCCGCTTCGCCTCGTGCCGTTGTAGCGTTCTATCCCGCTCGTGCAGCCACTTCCCAACCTTCGCCGAAAGTTCGCTTTTACGCACTAGTATCGCAAAGTGCTATTTCGAAATTAACTACCTTCGCGCGAATCGAGAATACTCGTATCGTACGGAGGGTCTCTGCGTTGCCACTCGACTTCCTCGATGACGCTGTCGCTGTTATCAGTCTGGCTCTTGTTCTCGAATCCGAGGCCGGAGCTCGCGACGTTGCCCAGCTCGATAAACTCCTCCTTGGAACTCTTCGCAGCCTCCTTGGCTCTGTCGAGCAGATCCCGCTCGAACCTTGCGGCGTTCGTCGACGAAAAATTCGATTAAAAAAACTATCCAACTGAAAGACGCAAAGCTCTCGCGCCGTGTCGGGCTGATTGATCGAACGGCAAAGTTGCGAAGACTTACCAATTGAGGGGTCCACCGCCGGTGGCGAATATTGGAAATCGACGCCGGCGGATGCACATTGCGTATACCAGCACCGCCGATAACGCTCCCGTGGCGGCTCCGACCGTTCCCAGTACAGCCACCGTACCGGCACTGTGTCCGTCCATCTCGGTTTCGGATCTGTTCGACATAAAGCCCGGTGGAAAACCCGGTCGTTGAGCAATTAATAGCCAATACTTTGCCGGCCGCACTTTATACAATGCATCGTTTCACGAACGGCCTGGCAATAATCGATCATCGATTAATCCGTATACGCTTTTGTCTGCATTCATAATTTTAATAATAACAACACAATTAATAATAATAATAATAAGAATTTGTAAGCTTACCGCTTCGACGACGAAATTTTCGCCTAGCATTACATTATTTCCACTTGTTCGGCCACCCTTCTCGACCCTGAAATAAGAGAGAGGAAAGCTCCGGATAGAAATTGCTTTTACGCAAGCGTCGACCGAATCGTGCTGGGTCTGCGCCTATATAGCTATCATCAATCTCTCCGTATGTGTCTGAGTGTCTATATATATATGTATATATGTATCAGAGCCTGCAATATATATATATATATATGTTGGTTAGGCAGTATAGTCATTGGGCACGTGTACAGGCAGCGTAGGTAGACATGTATATGTTCATGGACCAGTTGATCCACGCAGAGGCTTCCCGCCTCGAGCCTCTCGTGACATCGCACCCTCCAACTATCGCCCTTGAACTTTCCGACGAACCTCCCCCTATTCCCATCTCGTAGTAGTGTACGCGAGCGGATAACGAATAATGATGATAATCTATTCTCTCTTTCGTCCCTGGTCGAATGCCGCTGGACACTTGCGTCCCGAGGCGGCTTCGCGGCAAACCGGAAGTACACATTTGTCCGTTCGATTTTACGGTAAAATTCTTATTCTGAAGAATCGAGGTAGAAAAAAAATTGAGATAGAACATTTTTGAAACAGGATAATGACGATAATCTGTTCTCTCTTTCCCGAGGCGGCTCCGCGTCAAACCGGAAGTGCATATTTGTCCGCTCGATTTTACCGTACAATTTTTATTCTGAAATATATAAATAGGAAAGTATTGAAATAGAATAATGATGGTAATCTCTCTCTCGTCGCTAGTCGAATGTCGCAGAACGCTCGAGTCTCGAGGCGACTCCACGCTAAACCGGAAGTGCAATTTTTATTCTAAAGAAAATAAAAATATAAATCGAAAGATGTTGCAGCCCTTTACGAACGACGCTACTGCAACCCATCGACGCAAGGTAAAATCCACGTAATCCGATCTATTGGTAGAGGATATTATATTCATGTCTTCCGCAGAGCCTGCGGTATCGACGTTCGGCTATATAACGCGGGACGGAGACCCGTCGCTCGCACCGGGTTGCGAGACATTTTTTTTTCTCTCCTATCCCCGCTGCGACCTTCGTGAGATTCCGGCTACAGAAGGCATAAGAGCTGCTCGCACGACATCGTTCGAGCTTTCTCACCCGACCGCCGTGACAACCGCTACGTATCTCGGGGATAATCGCGCACTTTTCTCCCGATGGAATTGGCCCTCGGCCTCTCCGAAACATCGACGGAAAAAAAAGTCCGCCGATTAATCTCCACAGCGATCTGGAACATTGAAACTTTTTTCCGCCGCCACCGCTATAACTGCGACGCTCCCGGGGGACCAACTTTGTATACAAACTTTCTCCTCTGTTATTTTCTTTCTCCTCCCCTGCAAGTCAACTAAAGATAACTAAAGTTAAAAAACTACAAAGTTTGGACTTTCTTACGCGAGTTCAGTTAATGAAATATTAGCAAAAGAAAAATCCGTCACAACTCCTGACCGGAATTTACAAATTTATTCCTCCACGAAAGCGAGACCCGGAATATCTCTCGTTGAATATCTCGAAAAAGGCATTAAGCGTGTTTTAAAATTGTTCAAGTACCGGCTCTGTTGTTTGGAAGTCGATCGATTGAAGCCGACCGTGCGGGCAATTCCTCGAGAGATAATCAACGCCAAGCCGTCCCATTACATATGTTATTTGTATTTTCATCGCGATTCCCACCTGAACCCGCACCATCCATATGGCGTAACCGCTTCGTCAGTTTTAATCCTCCAACCGCAAATTTTAATCCGTAATATACGTTTCGCCACTAACCCCCGTAACTGCCTCGATAATCAATTGAATTAATAATAATGATAATAATAATATCCATTTTTTAAAAGTTTCTCGCGTGCAAACAGCGTTCTCGCTCCGTCGCTTATTAATAATGTAAAACCGAGGCTTACGTGCGCGAGCGAAACAATTCAGTAATATCCCTCGCATGACATCGATTCCTGCAATACCAGTGTGCAAAACTATGCGTGAAGTCGAGATCCGAGAAATTCATCAAATATTTCCCTACGCCCTTGACGTCACCGGAACCAATATCCGTATATATATATATCTATATATATACACACACCACCTTCTCTGTTTTATTTTCCTTCTTATACGCTCTAAACGTATGTAGCTTTACTCTATAGCGTTCCGACGATATTTGCACGGTCCCTCGGTCCCCCCCGTCATATCCCGTGCACAGTGGAAGCAGCTCTCGACATTTATTCCATCGACGAGTTAACGGACGATAAGTTTAACTCAACAATTTCTCTAACACCAGTGTGCAAAAAAGATACGCGTGAGAGGAGGTCCGTAAAATTAATCTAATATTTATCTGCGGCCTTGAAGTCACTGGAACCAATGTTCGTATGGTCCGCATATACATACACCTTCTCTGTTTTATTTTCCTTCTTATACGCTCTGAACGTACGTAGTTTTACTCTGCAGCGTTCCGACGGTGCTTGCACGGTCCCTCGATCTCCACCGTCCTATCCCATGCACAGTGGAAGCAGCCCTCGACTTTCATTCCCTCGACGAGTTAACATGCGATAATTCCAACTTAACAACAATTCAGTAGTAATATGCCTCGCACGAAGCCGATTCCTCTAATATAAGTGTGCAAAAAACTATGAGAGTCGAGATCCGAAAAATGCCTAAAATATTTCCCTGCGGCCTTGACGTCACTGGATATATATATATGTATATATTCATATAAAATTAAAATTTCAATTGGATCGAAATTTGTGAAATGCAAAATGGAACACGCGCGACGGAACAAAAGCAAAAGCGGTTTCGCTTTTGTTGCGCATGCAAACTCACAGTCTGCTTGGTTTTACGTTATGCTATACTATGTTATTTGATTTTTTTTTATCTAGTCTAATTATAATTTTTCCCTGCATTTGAAAATCCTCATATAAATGGGCATGCCCGTGTGTTGCTAAATAAAAAAAGAACAAAAAAACATATACATATATATATATTTCTCTGTTTTAGTTCCCTTCTTATAGTCTGTAAACGTACACAGTCTTACTCTACAGCTTTCAGACGGTGTTTGCACGGTCCTCGGTCTCCCCGTCCTGTCCCATATGCACAATGGAAGTAGCCGTCGACTTTTATTCGACGAGTTAACGAGCGACAGGTTTAACGTCTGCCAGGAAGAACTACTGCATCAAAGCACGTTTCACTGCGTCGACATTGTTCGTTCGAGTGATTCGAAACGCTGCGAAGTCGTGATTTCCCGGTTCTTACAGTGACATCCTCGACGCTATGTTAAAGCATCCGTGAAACGAGCGACAGATAAAATCATCGGCCACACTCGGTGGTCACGGCTCTGCGAGACATATTGAACTGCGAAACATCGAGGAGTTGCCGTTGACTGTAACGTCACCCTGTGTGTACTCGGCATTTATCACCGTACAGTCTCCGAGCTACATTGTAGAAGTACCGATGTGGGGCTGTCAGTTTATATGCGAGAGGTATTATAGGCATATAAACACACTGCACGTCGCGTCGTCGTCGCGAAAGAGAGTCGTTACCTGTTCGGGGTTCGTGGCCGTACTCTCGCACGTATACCCTCGTACTGCCGGCTGTTTCGGCGCTGGGAGGTCGTAGCGACGGGACGAAGGCCGGGGCGGAGAGGGGGGCGGAGGGGAAAACTGACGATGGAGTGGAGTCGAGCGGTTTGGGTGGACAGAGATGGGGGAATTGCTCGCGACGGTGGGTAATGCGCGGGGGGATGCGATAGCGGAGGGTGGGTCCACCGCGCCGGGGATAAACGCGTTCGCGCAAGCGTGAGTATACACCAAAGCACGGAGTCACCCCTACCCGAGTAAACAATCGCCGTGGCCTTCGGTACACGCCGACTACGACTCCTTCCGGCGGCGAAGACCAAACACTCGGGTCTATGCTATAGCTGGGTTATCATGAGATTAGATTCAGAAATTGTAGACTGCCGGGAATTGTCGCGATGACCTGAATCTTCTGACTGTAGATGTATTTCGATGTGATAGGGCAAAAGGGCTTTCACGGATAAGGGCAGGGGGGCTTTCTGTGCGAATCGAGGGATGATAAGAGAAAAACAAAGCTTCCTCTATGAGGAATCAAAATGGTTTTGGTATTTTCCACATAGGAGGGAAATATTTTTGGAATATTGAAAATATTTTATCAATACTGGACAATTTTTGTCAATTGTTTACAATGTTAAAAAATATTTTACGACTATGTTTCAGAAATATTTCAGATGTGTTGAAAGATTAAATCTGTTTGTGATATATTTAAGAAAAGTTTCGTTTTAATACTTTGATAGAACATTTCAAAGCATTATTTTCATATATTTTAGAAATATTTCGTAAAATTTGAAGGATCGAAAATATTACGAAAATTATTTCAAAATATTTCCTGCACTATGGGTTGTATCGTACATACAGCGGTGACCAAGGCGAAATTCTTTCTGTTCGTTTCTGTTTGTATCTCCTGCCAAGACTATATATAATAGGAGCCCAGATAGACAAGCGCCACGAAAAGTAGCAGTTGGCACAATAATTGCGACATGTACTGCACATGTCGCAAATAGTGCGCCAATATTGCTGCTTTTCATGGCGCATGTCTACATGGAACTAAAAAGGGTTTTCACGAATAAGGACAATGGAGGATTTCGGTATGAGTCGAGGGCTGATGAAAAAAATGGCTTTAATATTTGTATCGCATACGTACAGCCGTGGCTGAGGAGAAATCCTTTCCGTTCGTTTCTGTTTGTACATCCTGCCAGACTCTGCTGGCTGCTGTCCAGACTCGAGAGAACGATAATTTGTATTCCTCTCTCTACGTGCGACGCTTCGTAATTGAGCATCGATTGGACTCTTGTCGGTACTCTCTATAAGATATGTGAATCGATCGATGTATTTTTAAGACTTAATTCGACGGGTCGTTAATTTTTAGTCTTTCGTCGCCGATGTGACCTTCCGCCTTGCACGCCGATCGAAATTACTTTAATTCTTCGAGCTGAAAGCAGCCCTGCCCTCGTGGGCTGTTCTGTGTACAAAGTCGATATATACGCTCCGACGAGTCGCACTCTCATTGCTCACGGTGAGTCGTAGTAATTTTGTGGACTCGTGGGATTAATTAATTCCGGGCTACGTCGCACGCGGTGCCATCCTTTAGGCGAGCGCTCCAATGTGTGTGTAGGCGTGTGTACGTATGCACGTTAGTGCCCGGCTTAATATTATGAGATGGCTGAGAGATATTCACGCAGCTTTAAACACGCAAACTCGTGCTCGGATAATACGCAAGCACCGATGTCTGGGACCTGCTAAAGCACCCAGAATCCGCTATCAGTACAAAGAGCTATATGCGGCGCTAAATCTCCCACCAGGAAGCTCCCGAAGCCAGAAGGGCTCCCCTTCTGCCTTCGGGAGCTTCCTATCGCATTGCCGCGAATATTGGGTAGAGTTCCGGTTACACAATGAAACTGACACGCCCACACCAACCGGGTATATACCGTTCGTAGAAACGCTCACGCATTTCGCCTACGTATCGCTAATGGAAATTCTCAATTAGCCGCATAGCCGAGACCCGTCGATTACATTTGCAGCTGAATGAATCACTTTCGTAAATGAGAATACATTTTATCCTCCCGGTGTAGTAGAAACTGGGGCGGCGTTTATGTTCCGACATTATTATCTTTTCGTACGATGTTTTGTTTATGTTTTTTTTTTAATTGAATGTATCGTTTTGGCAAATGAGAATATATTTTATCCTACTGGAGTGATAGAAACTGGAGCGGAGTTTATGGAGGGATAGAAACTGGAGCGGAGTTTCGACATTACCTTACGCGCAATGTTTTCTTTTCTATTGAATTTAATGAATCGAAGCTTACTTGCTAGAAATCCCATGCTTGAATGGCTTTGGCAAATGAGAATGCATTTTATCCTACCAGTGTTAATAGAAACTGGATCGAAGTTTATGTCTCGACATTGTTATCTTTTCGTACGATGAGTTGTTCATGTTTTTTTTAAATTTAATTTATGAATCGACAGCTTACTTGCTAGCAAGTTGCTCGAATCGTCGTACGTCTTATCTGCTATAGAAAATCGTTGTTCGGAATAAAGCCGGAAATATTTTGGTTCTTGCTCGGTCAGTCGACTTTTTGGTCGGGGCAGCGATAACGCATTACAATTGACAGTTCGCCTGGTCAATAACTCGGCAATTCACACGGCTCGGCGATCAGAGGGTCTTAAGAGCAACAGGAATGTTCTACAGGTGCAAGACCGTCGCTTGCAACTCGTAAGTTCAGCTCTTTCCGAACGATATCGAACACACCATCCCATCGCACGGCGATGTGAGAAACTCGGTGAAGTTTTTCACTTTCAGGGTTTTACCGTCGAGTGGCGCGACGCTCTGCGGCCTGTCGGGAGAGTGTTCGTTTTCGCAAATATGGCGAGCAAGAAAGTTTGTTGTCTGCTCGGTAATCCGAGCAAATTATGCGTCACAAGAGCACCGGTTTTGACCGTAGCTGTTCGTGGCAATGCCTCGTACGAACCCGTCGACAAAGTCACTCACACGGGACAGGTATTCTCATGAATTTCCGCTATTATTATTTTTTTCACGTTACCCGACGATTGTGCGGTTACGTCAGTTCTGTCCCGAGTTTCTCTCTCACCGTTCCGATGTCGTTTCGTGTTTACCCAGAAATTCGACGCCAGCGACAGGCGTCTGGCGAGATTCGTCGATAAGCAGAAGGAAGTAAACAACAACTGGGCTATAAAACTGATCGAGGAAGTTCCTCCGAAACCAACCAAAGATCGCATCGTCGCCTGCGACGGCGGCGGCGGACCTCTCGGACATCCCAAAGTTTACATCAATCTGGTGAGTCCGATCGTAATATTGTTCGTCCGCGTATTCACCCGGTTAATGAAGAAATAAATTAAAAGGCCTTTGTTTCGCACATGCAGGACAGACCCGGTAATCACAGCTGTGGTTACTGCGGTTTGCGTTTCTACAAGGAGGATCACCATCACCATTGAAAAAATTCCGCGAGGCTCCTTTGCCGGTAGTTGGACCGTACGTTAGCTCTTAAAAATATCCCTATGTAAAAATACAAGCTGTTCTGTGAAGTAAAAATTGTGGAAATAGACTGTCCCGACAGAGACTCGTGAGGTAAACAGAAAAAACTGCACGAGCATGCTTACCTAAGAAAAATGTATTCAACTCTCAAACATCTCTCTCAATTATTAATAAATTAATTACTTATCGATCAGTTATACATTTTAGTGTTTCTGTTTTTGTTTTTTTTTTTGTCACGATTTTTTTTATAATGTATTACAAGGCTGTCTTCTGACTGTTCATGCTCAGCGGTATTGCCTGCAGCTCGGTTCTCATACAGAGGAACTCTCCGCAAACGCACATTATACTCAGGGAAACAATGTTCAAACACCACCAGCTGAACGTCGTGGGAAAACTGGAATTGTACGCCCAGCAGCATAGCAGATGTATCAGATGGGCGGTGCAAGCAAAGTCCATGCACTGTTTAGTTCTCTGAACGAGCCACCACAGAGCCAGCGAACCTATCAGCGAATTAATCACGAATATAGCTATAACCAGCCGCCCGCCAAAGTCTCTGACGTGTATCTCTTTGTACTGAAACGCGTAATCCAGCGATCTTGTGTAGCCGAGCAACGTAGCGAAGATCCAGATCCATATTCCCAGAAAGAAATACATGACCGTCTGCACGGCCACTATCTGGGATATTATCAGAATAGGGTCCCACGTTGTTTTTCGAAATTGGCCAGATATGTTATTCATTTTTTTGTATTTTTTTTTTCCGAGTTATTCCAATCGCGTAGGGTTTTTCGATGATGTTTTATCTCATCTTACTTTCGTGAATCATCCTTCCGAGACGAATATCGTTTCGAGGGAAATTTCGACGATTCGAGAACCTCTCACGTTACTTTGGTGTCGACTTCATCGTACTTTCTTTTTGGTCGTCTTTCGGTGAACGACAAAGACTACGAGGCAATGTCTAGTCACCTGGAAAAATAATTTCGGTGGGATTTGCCTGGGTGACGTGAGAAAGACAAATAAATAATTTACCTACCGACTAATTCGACTGAGTATCGTTGTCGTGCGTGATATTCGCCAGGCAATCATTTGGCGTCTCGTGAAAACTTTGTTTGTTCGATTCGATGGTGTAATTCGAGCTCCGTTAGCTTATGTGTGCAACTGATCGCTGTCAGGCCACATCGTTTCCAGGTTACGCGTGGATCCCCTCGATCGTAAAACGACAACTGAGCCGATCAAGCAGATGCGATACCGTTGACGCGGCTAATGCGTTATCATTGTTATCTCCCGTATCGTTCGGATCCTCTATGTTCCTTCGCCGACGTAGTTCTTGATAAAGCGCCGTGCGGGGCGCGTTTCAATGTCGGCTGCAAGTTGCCAGCAGCTTGGAGGCTTTAAATAACCGGTAAAATAACCGGTGAAGATAATTTTTTAATGCGACGCACTGTGAATGACCTTCGAGAAGGACAGTTTGAAATGAAGGTCATGCGAAATATCGCTGCAGGTAACAAAAACTGTACTGAATGTCGTTTTGAGACCGCAGTACAACGAGGAAAAAGAAAATTGTCTTTCCCTGGGGAATCGGCAGACGCAGGGAAAGTCAATTTTCTTTTTCGTCGACGATCGGCGGTCTCAAAACGGGTGGACGGGGGTTAAAAAACATCATCTTAAGGCGCGGTGAAACAGGCTCCGTTGGTAACAAAAACTGTAATAATTAAAAACATTACTAACTTGGTGCAAAATTTCGGACACGTTTTTTTTTATTCATCCGATCAACAAAGTTCGTTACGTGAATTAGTAACCGGTGATAAAGCAAGAAAAATAAACATTTTTTATATACAAACATTAGCGGTGAGCCTTTCGCGCCTGACCCCTATATTCATGAATCTCACGGTCGATTTCGAGTAGGTTTATGGCGACACTCGTTCCTCGTCGTCAATTTATCAACAATATTATTGCGCATTGTAGATAATTCATCACTATATCGACTACTCGCGAACGAGTAGTTCAATTTTCTTTTAATCCTACCTAATGTATTTACAATTATCAGAATCGTGATAAAAAATATAGAATTTACAGATCTTGAACATTGAGAATTTTCGTGTCTAATCTTGATGACTATTAACTAACAACATTCGTAAGCGTTGGCATTCTATTGACTTTTTTAGGGATACTAGTACCGACCTCGGTGGTTCGGTCACGCTTCTGAGTTATCTCGTTATTACAACTTCCAATCCCAAGGTACACACAGTGCACCATCGGTCATTGCCGAAAAATAGTGCGTCACCCCGAGAATGACGAGGATCGGGGCAAGAACCGTTTTGTACACGAGAAGACGCTCGCAGCCTTGGATCATGAGGTCCGGTGTTACGCTGTCGTCTTTGTTCAGACTGGCCGGTAAGAGCTGTTTAATCGTCCTGTTGTGACTCGCTCGCTCCACGTGCTTGAAACTGTCGATAAAGCAGATTATCAAATATCGCATATAAAATATTCTTCTTCTAAACTTGTCAACGATATTTTTGCGCACAGTAGATGACTCATCACTGTATCTACTCGCTAACGATAAGTTCAACTGTCTTTCAATCCTACTTAATGGTTTTACAAATATCGGAGCCGCGATGAAAAAATATAGAATTTACGGATCTTGCACATTGAGAATCTTCGGGTCTAATCGATGACTATTAACTAACAACGTGCGTATATAGCGTTGGAATTCTATTGACTTTTTTGGGGGTATTAGAGCACTGACCTAGACATGGCACGTTCACGCTTCCGGTTTATCCCGTTATTACAACTTCCAATCCCAAGGTACGCACAGTACACCGTCGCTCATCACCGAATAGTAGTGCGTCACCCAGAGGATGACGCCGTCCAGCATCGGTGCAAGAAGCGCTTTGTGTACGAGAAGACGCTCGCAGCATTGGATCATGAGGTCCGGTGTTATGCTGTCGTCCTTGCTCAGACCGGCCAGTGTGAGCTCCTTAATAGTCCTGTCGTGAATCGCTCGCTCCACGTGCTTGATACTGTCGGTAAAGCAGATAATAAAATATCGCACGTTTAAGGTGTTGTGGTATAACCCCCCGCCCACCTGCCCGCGCCCAGTTGGTAACAAACACTGTACTTTTGAGTACATGCCGTTTTGAGATCGCAGACCGCCGATGAAAACGAAAATTGTCTTTCCCTGCGTCTGTCGATTTCCTAGGGAAACACAATGTTCCCGGCGGTCTGCGATCTCGAAATGGCATGCAGTACAGTTTTTGTTACCGGCGGCGGTATGTCACATCACCTTAAGACCACATGAAACACGCTCATATGGCTCAGTCGGTATCAAAAACTGTAATCAACTCATAGATTCTCTCGTGTACGGTCAAAAGAAAAGTCTCGTCGGAAGCAAATATCATCTCGGCCTTCGATGAGAATTTTCTCTAAATCGTACATGCCAGAAACTCTGAGAAAAGTTGATTACAGTTTTGACATGTTCTTCAGAGCATGTGAAAAACGTTCTCAGCGTGTCATTCTGACTCCGCCGAGAGCGCCACTGATGCTATGTCTCTCGCACTCCATAGAGTTTCACATGCTCTTAAACGCATATGTGGCAAATTTGAGTATCATCTTTCAACAATCCAATTACTTATTGTAATGATGCAGTCTCTTAGTCGCTTCCTCCAGATTCTCGGTGATGAAAGTTACCAACAGAAATCCCGGGCACGAGGACGGCACGATGAATTGTCCCGTGGGTGAGAGCATCAACGGACCGGCCTCACTGTCGATGAAACAATTATTTCATTAATTACAATTTACCGAGTATGATATCAGTGTAGGAAACGAGAACTCACGCCTCTATCACAATTTCGTACGCCGATAGATCATCCGGCCAGGTTTTCGGATAGAGCCTTCGGCCCCGGTAATCGGACAGCGTCGTCGTGAGCTGCCGGAGCTGGCTCTCGTACTGGCCGACCATGACTTTGGGCATGAACTTCCTGCACATACAAGATACTCTGAGGCTTACGGTCACTCAATTAATTGTTTTACTATACGCACCGACGGCCGACTTTTATATCGAGAAGGACACGCGACACTGCTTTCTCGAAAGCCGGTAGCCTCAGAAGCACCACGTCATGCTTCCTCACGTTCTTTATCAGCTTCAAAACAAAGTCAAACGTTTACGAATCGATATTTTCTTGAAAACAAAAAATCGCGTGACTCACGTCGAGCCAGTTGTGTCGGACTTCCGCCGAATTGAGCATGACGCTTCCCTCGAGACTGATGCCTGTATCGTTGGCGAAGACGAGAGCTCGATTCTTGAGAACGTTCATGGGCTCGGGATGGTGCTTGGCCAGAGCTTGGAAGGCCAGCAGGCATCCTCTGTAGTGAGCGACGTTCCAACCACAGTCCCATACTATACTATTCAATCCGAGATCTTCGCACAGGATCTTCTCAAGCTTCTTCACCTCCTCTCGCATCGGCCTGCAAGCCTCTAATTTAATGTGAGCCTCGTTAACATGCTTGTCGAGGTATGCCCTAAAAAAAGTAATAATTAAAAAAACTCAGTTTAAAATTCCATAAACAAGATGCTACGTTTGGAACAAGATATGAATCCTTCACGTACGGGAGCCTCGCGTCGAGCGTGGGTGAGTAGAGCGGGCGCTCCGCGGGCTTCTCGGCTCTCTACTCGAAATATAAATTTCGTATAACAATACACACTATACACTGACGAATAAAAATATCATTTAACACCAGAGCTGGGCAGTACTTGAAGTACCGGGTACTTGTTTGGTACTTCAAGTATTTTTTACGATTTCAGGTACGAAGTTCAAGAACTTTTTTAGTACCCGTTGAGTAGCAAGACATCCTGTTTCTATTAATATACGATTATCTGTCTAAACTTTTCAACAAGTATAATTTTAACGAGAATTTATTTTCAAAAATATCGTTCAAAAATTTCGTTATTGCTATTAAAAAAAATATAAAAAAAAAAGAGACGGGACGAGACCCGAAAATAGCCTCGAAACGACGCATTACAAAGATTTCAGTTATTGATTTTTTTTCAACGTGGAAATTACTTTGCACTTTTTTTTAAATCTGGATAACGCTTGACGTTACGAACCGAATCGCGAAAAGTACTCGGGAAATACTGCAAGTACACAAAGTACTTGATAATTCAAGTACTTGTGATACTTTGTACTTGAACTATTTTTCGGTACTTTGCTCATCGCTGTTTTACACAACTATAATATCCTAAACATTACTCTTTAGAGTATTTTTTCAAATTTTTATACCATCAAAATTTTTTTCGATATAGCGATTTTTATACGCGATTTAAGTACCCGCTCAGCCAAGGATCCCGCACGTGAAGGATTAATCGTATATGTACTTGAAAGTATCGGGTTCGGCGTTAATTTTCCGCTTCATCAAAATTGATTGATAAATAGGATCATCCTCGAACTCGTAGAAATCGCCTCTGTCCCCTGTGCTTCTACCGGTCTGCCAGAATCTCGATTTGTTGTTGGGACTCTGGGGCTTCCGTTCCTTGATTTCGTCCACAAATTTCGTCGGTAAATTGCATGTCTTGAGAATCGAGAGTATAGTCTTTCTGAGATCGACGTCGTGGAGCTGAATCTTCACCAGTGTAAACTTTCCAGCCTTCACCTCCTTCTCGTCTTTCGAGCGCAAGTAGAATGGCAGCGTTGTCGGCATTATCGGTCTCCTTTGCTGCAGTGTCTCTATCAGAGAACTCAGCTGCTTCAGCGAATTTTCATTCACCGTCTGGAATTTCGATAAATAATCGTTACTTCTTTACCCAGTTAAATTACAATGTGTTCATTTTTTTTTTTAAATTTAATTATTTAAAAAAATGTATTCAATTTTTTGTTATTTTATTTTTTTGGTTATCTAATTTTCTTCCATTATCTCGATAATCGGGAGAGAGGAGTGAGATGATATCTTATAGTGCGCGTTATCTTATCTGCAGTACAGCTGATACACAATAGGACATATTTGAGTAACCTTGAACGGGTTCAAGAACGTGCGGTATATAAGAAACCGTGATCATGCCGTGAAAGTCTATAAATATACCCTTATGAAAAACATGAATTGCTTTCCTCGACATTCTTCTGTGACGCGCACGGAGTAACGTGACTGTATAAATATTTACTAACAAAGAAAATAATTAGTTCATTGCCAAAAAAAAAAAAAAAAACAAAATCATCGCGCGTTACCCTTTGCGTGGGAAATTGACCGAACAGATCCGGATGAACGGTGAAGTAAAATGGTCTCAGGGCAGTCGATATTTCGCCAGTGCTCAAAGCCCTTACAGCTTCCTTCCTGCAGAGGCTGTCGAAAAAACGAGAAAAAAAGGATCGTGTAAAAAACGATATGAGTCGATGACGTCAAAGACCGTTGACGAAACAACGGCCTTTTTAATTATTAAAAAAATAGCGCGCCTGTCGTTTGATCGTTCTCACCATTTTTTCAGCGAACAATACATCGTTTCAACTCGTCATAATAAAATCTTTCACTCCTGCGTAAATCGACCGAAGCTCAGCCGAGATGCGAGCAAAAAAATGCGCCGACTGCACTTTTGGACGCGTAGGTGCGCGGCCTATAACAGTTCGAAGAGAGGCGGAAGCCAAAAGTGTTTTGTTTTCAGCGAGAATAATAGACGTCAGGCCGTGCGTGGATCTCGAGGCGTACTGTCGAATGCAAGCGCATCGAGGCGCGCGATGAACAAGCACGACCAGAGCCAGATTCTCTTCAACAACTCGCTATCAGTTGTTTACTGCGTCGTTCCCGATCAAACAGTTAAAACGAGAAGTAAACGAGTGTTTTTCAGGAAGCTCGGGAAAGACGCGTGCGAGATTTGCATAGACAAACATCGTCGACAAGCATCATCGACGAGAAGGAACGATGGTGGGAGGAAAGAACGCTGTCGCCAGTCCGTTTGTCGTAACTCCGACCAGCTGATCGACGAGGCGCTCGGCCGACAGTGCGCCACGAAATCTACGCAGAGCCAGAAGCCAGCGCAATGAGGCCCGAGGAGTGCGCACGACAAACAGCCCAGAGTATCTTCAATAAATTCGCTATCAACTGTCTATCGCCTCGTCCCTGGTCAAACCGTTAAAAGGAAAGAAGTACGCGAGTGTCTTTCAGAAAGCCCGGGCGAGACGGTCGCGAGATTTGCATAAAGAGAAAAAGCAGCGGGAAGAAGCGATGGTGGGAGGAAAAGAACGCTGTCCATAGTCCGTTCGTCGTAACTCCGGCCAGCTGACCGACGATCCGACGATGCAGCCTCGCGCCGTAGCGGGGTAGTGTCACCAACACTGACCAACACTCTGAGCGTCCTTGTAACGGGAGAGCTATGTTGTTCTTTGTAGCGCGTTAGTCACTCTGACCCATCGACGGTGTCGTATGGTCGACTATCGTCCAGCCCCGTCCAGCACATGCGGGCTGATTGTCCGACCGCTCGGTCATTCCCTGGAGTGAAGTCGGGGGGCGGGGAAATACGGATTAACAAAAGCATTTTTAATTAATCGACTTCGCCTCTCCTCCGAGTGCTCGCCGAACGCAGGAGATTCACGCAGACGGCTGCTGGCAGCTGTGGCGGATTCTCCCAGTCACATGGAAGCTGCGCTCGCGATGTGTGTCGTTTCGTCTGCAATCGTTCGCGTCGGATAAATCAACGAACCGCACCGGAAAATAACAACACCGAAGCTGTTTCGCCTCGAAACTGTCCGCTCCGCGACACGGAACAATCACTCGTCGGAAGTTTTATGTAAGTTCGTTGTTTCTATAATACGATTGCGTGTTTTTTGTTTGAGAGCCGACGATGGTGCAAGTTGAATCACTGTCGAGTGAATCAGTTTTTTTCTCGCGACAAAAATGTGGCGGCTCCAAAAACGCTTGGCTTTTATTCCCCAAACGAGACTCGATTCTTCTCGCATTTCGTCCTCCGGCGAGATTTATATTCCACTCTTTCCTGTGGCCTTGAGAACGTAATTGCACGACTATTATCCCGAACTCTGTGCACATACTTTCACGTACCTTGCACGCCGCATAATCGTTCTTTATCACTCGCAGTAAAATGTAGCTATCACCCATAGTAAAATCAACCTGCGCAGTGTCCAAAGTTTTTTTTTTTATATTTTTTTTAAGCTGATTAAGCCATTTATGTCTGCCGAGTAAATTTTACGCTATTAGATCTTTTTTTATGAAATTTACATGTTTTCTTTACTTTAATGAAGCCTTTTTTGTCTGCCGAGTAAACTTTACGTAATTACAAATATTTCTTCTGAATTTTACGTATTTTTTTTTTTAAGCCAAATAAGAACTTTTTTGTCTGCGGAGTACATTTTACTGAACTTTGATTTTCTAATAATTGGGAATTTTTCAGATCAACCATGGAGTACTCCATAAATAGAAGGCCGCTGTTGGGAGCCGGGAGCGACAGTGAGTTCGAGGAAGACTTGGAGACGGAGGTCGACGACGCGAGTGTCTCCGTACCGGATCAAAAGCCATTATTCAAATTGCACGAACCCACCGACAGATATCACCTCGCCTACATAGTTTTTTATCTGCTGGGAATGAATACGCTTATACCGTGGAGCTTCTTCATGACCGCTGACGACGTAAGTTACAGAGGCCGACGTGTGCACTGTCGAACAACTAATATTTACTGATCTTCCGTTCCAGTACTGGATGTACAAGTTCAGAGAGATTCATCCAAACAACACGGGACATCATAACTACACGCACACGCAAATACTGGAGAAGAGGACGGATCTCCAGGCCAATTTCACGTCGTATTTGAACGTCGCCAGTGCACTGCCGAACACATTCTTTTTAATTATCAATACCTTTCTCAGTAAGAGGTGAGACTTGTACCATGAAAAATGAGAACAACTTTGGACTCAACGTTGAAAACGAATTTCTGATGTTTTCGAATTTTTGTTAATGGTTTTCAGGGTATCGCTCAGAACGCGAATGATCGGAACTCAGTTGATCATACTGCTATTATTTATCCTGACAACGTCGCTGGTGACGGTAAATACCGACGAATGTAAGTTAAAGTGCAACGAGATGCTCCGTAATCGCGGAATTTCTTCCACCAACTAACTGTTCCACTTTCAGGGCAAAATGATTTTTTAATCGCGACTCTGACGACCGTGGCTTTCGTGAATGGTAACTGAATTTTTTTTCGTCAAACGAGAGAGTCTCAAAGTAGTTTCGATTGACCGATTTATTCTGTCGTCAGCTGTGAGCGCGATTTTCGGAGGAAGCCTGATGGGCATAGTCGGACGTTTTTCCCCGAGGTACATAACGGCCATGTCAGGTGGTCAAGCATTGGGAGGAATTTTCACCGCGCTCACCGAAGTGTGCGCTCTCTGGATCGGCGCCAGTCCCGTCGTTTCGGGGCTCGTGTATTTTATAATCGGGGACATTGTACTGTTCATATCGCTGATATCGTACATCGTCCTCGAGAAAATGGTAAGATTCGTTTTTCATAGAACTTAAAGGCAAAGAATGATCGCTCGGATTTTTGTCATTAGCGTGCACGAGTGTGTGCAGTGTTTTTCCTCCGAATCGGAAAAACGCTGCAGGTTTGTCGCCTATCGTTCCCGTTATCGGAACGCCCATTTATGGAGTATTAAAAAAAAGAAAATGGCTTGTGAATGCCTAGAAGCAGAATTACTATGAGTCAGCTATGCGATCGAAAATTCCAGATGCGAATGCGCCGCCAGTATCGACATATGCGATTAATAATTTATGCTGATCGGCTTACACTGATACCCAGCTGCTTCCATCATGATATTGTCGCGCAAAATAGACGTGCTACCGATATATCCATAATTCAAAGATGGACTGCACAAGACTGGATACACTGCAAAAAATTTTGTTTGAAAATCAATGGATGGTCTTGGAAGCTTTTTTTTACATAAACTGTTTCTGAAATTTCAAACACATGTGCGTTGCAATTTTACAGTCAAATTTTTATTTCCAATTAAATTTTTTTTGTTAATTTCGGGCAAAGAATTCTAATTTTAAAGTCTGGTATTTCAATTTTACAAAAAAAAGTACATTAACGTTCAATTAATTTTAATCTAAGTAATGTAATTTCAAGTTCCAGTACATTGTGTTTAGAATTTATTTTTAATGTTCCATGCACTAACACAATGTGTTTTATTTCCAGGCATTTTTCAAGCACCATATGATGGACCAATCGCGCCAGTTGGAAGAAACAAACTATTCGGTCAACGCCGAGGTCAGCTTCGTAGACGGGCATACAGTGTCGTACAGTCGGATTTTCAAGAGGGTTTGGCCCTACGGAGTCAGCATATTTCTCGTGTTTTTCATATCGCTCGCCGTCTATCCGGCGGTAACTGTACTCGTGGAGAGCCAGAATAAAGGGAAAGGCTACGCGTGGAATGGTCAGCATCTATTTCTCTCCCACAGCGTTCGGCACACAGTTGTGTTAAAGCGTTTCGATAGTGATGAAGTAACATTTTTTTTTCTACAGATATCTACTTCGTGCCCGTGGTCGCCTATCTTACGTTCAGTATGGGCGATTATGCCGGACGCTTGCTATCTGGCCTGGTCCTGTGGGTAAGCGACTTACAACTGTTGAATATTTTGGACGAGGTTACAGCGATTACGCATCTTCTTATGATTCATTTTGCTTCCTCATAGAGGAAGCTTTTGGTGAAAAATTATAATTTCGAGATTTTAATGAAAACGGGTTCGGAATGTTCTTAAACATCGAAAAATCACATTTAGAAAACATTTCCAGGTGTATGTGTGAATCAGATGTGAAAAATCCAAACCGCTGTAACTTGAGAATACCTCGACAGATCAAGCTGAAATTTCACACACAGCGTGTGTGGTTTATAGTCGATGTTTCTTCAAAGTTTCATTACCAAATGTTCAGTTGTTTTTTTTTTGTACGCGATTTGAAATTTCGTCAAAAATGTCTGTGCGCACTCTAGCCCTTACAATTGTTCAGCTATTGGGGCTGAAAAAGTTGTACACAAATGGAGTATGATCGTCTGATGATCTCTATTCAATTTGGGGAGAATGAATTGAACCGTTCGTCTTGTCGTTTTGAATTTTCATGAAAAATTAGTGCCTTAATTTAGACACAATTTTCTGTATTAAATATTCGTGTATGCATAAAATAAGTAGTAGATTCGTGATCAGCGTGGAAAAATATAGTAAACATAGTTCCGGAACGACGACTAACGAAAAAAGTTTATCAGCCATTTTTATAACCAACATTTTTAATTTTCAGCCGAGTGGAAAACCGTGGAAACTCATTGCGCTTTGTGTCCTGAGAGTATTTTTCATACCAGCCCTACTGGTATGCAACGCCCAGCCGAGACATCATCTGCCGGTCTATATCACGAACGACCTTTACTACATTCTTCTGACGATCGTTTTCGCGATTACGAATGGCTATCTATGCAACATGGCCTTTATCTTGGCTCCGACGTAAGTAGAGTAGGAATGTTATTCAACGACGATTCATCATAATCTACGTTTGTTTCAATCGTCTGACTATCGCATATTTTTGCAGGGTGGTAGACGGACAAGACAAAGAAATAGCATCGGCAATGATGGGAGCTTTCCTTGGCCTGGGACTAGCGGCCGGCTCGGCGCTGAGCCTCGTCATGGTTCGAGCGCTTTAACGGCAAGCGTAAGTCGCTTGTTTACGAGAAGCGCGCGCGGGCTGCCTCGTGGCCGGCAATCAAGGGATGCATTTTTTTTTTATCAAACTATAACTTTTAAATTCCACGATACGAGTATCGTGTTAAACTCGCGTGCGATACGCGTTACGATATTTTTATTGAAACGCGATTCCTCGCGGCCCCTGAATGGAACTGTTCACCCCGACTGTTCACTGTGTGTTCCTGAACGAAAAGCGAGCGGCACTTAACGATACTTTGTACCTTGTTTTGCAAATGTGATAATTACCCCGACTCTTTCACGTTACATTTTACAATGTCTACGGACAATTTCTTTTTATTCTATACGGACGAAATATTTCAATGTTTTATTTAATAGTCTATCTCGTGGGACGAACATTCCGTGGATCTAAGTTTGCGTTAACGAAGAATACCGATGTGGGTATAGAGACAATTGACATGCGCGAGATGGTCGGGTCTTGAATGTGCAAAGAATCGACATCGAGAGTGTTCGGAGCGAGCACAAGCCGATCGTCGAAACTAGAGCGGAGAACGAGTCCGATCGTTGTATGTGGCACAAATTTTATTCGTAGACAATTGGTGCAACTCGTTATTCTCCATATCCTTTCTAACGAAAGATTCTAGATAAATCGATTATAGAGACAGATGAGAAAAATATCATACTGGTATTATGATAACGTCGATTCTAGTCTTTGGCGATTGAATGTACATTGTATGTGTATTACTCGAGTATTCGATACGCCCGCGAAGAAATTCGCGAGGCGTGTGAGGTAAGCGCAAAGATACAATTATCAAAATTGTACGTCGCGCTGTGCACAAGTTGCAGAAAAAAAAATGGAAACATGCCAACCGGCATAGATCCGAGAAAAAAAAACGTAGAAGGATATGAATTTTTAGAAGAGAACTTTTGAATTGTTGTGATGTTATTAGTGTGCCAGAAAAAAAAAGCATTTTACGTAAGTTGATAATAAACAATGTCCAATGTCAGTTGCGAATCGTGAATAATTTTAATATATATCGTACGAGATGCAGAGAAGTAAGCGAGGGAGAATTGTTTTGAGCTCGAAGATTTTTACCGTAGGACAATTTATTGAAAAAAAAAAATTAAAAAAAAATAATGCTCACTTATTGGAGCGAACACTGCTTTCATGAGCGGTACTGGCGTTCCTTGTCCGTGAGAGGGACGAACACGACTCCCATCAGCCGTGATTCTTTTATTTTACCGTCGGCGGTCTTGTCGATCTGGACTAGAGTCTGGTCAGCATTTTCCGGGCCGACGGGAACGATCATACGGCCTCCTGGTGCCAATTGATCGATCAGCTGTAAAGCGAGCGATACGAATTAAATAAAACTACCGAAACATTAAACCAAGAGAATCTCGGAGATAAGTTTAATTTTTTTTTTACCAGTTGCGGAGTTTCCTTCGCCGCTGCTCCAACGTGTATCGCGTCGTAAGGCGCGTACTCGGGACAACCCAATCTTCCGTCGCCGACTGAGAAATCGATCGATAGTATAAATTATGTAACTCGACCTCGGTCGGTAACAAAAACTGTAATCAATTTTTTTTTCGATGCTGGTAAATTTTTCCTCGGAAAACCAAATTATTAGTGTCTTGTCGACTGTTAGATAAAGACTACAATAATTTGCTTTCAGCCCAATATGTTGAATCTTGAAGAATACGAATTACAGTCGACCGAATCTGTTCCACATTGCCTCAGAAGTAAGAGCGGAAGTACCAAGGGTCAAGCATGAAAGAATCTTACCGACTAAGGCGACTCGTCCAGATTCCAAGAGATCAGGCTTGTCCTTCTGTATGTTCATCGTAGCCAGAGCTTGAAGTTCAGGTATGTGATCGATGCCCACAGCCAAACCCTCGGAGCCCAGCATGACTCCCATGCACGCGGTCAAGTATCCCGATCCGGATCCCACATCCAAAGCTCTACTTCCACTATGTAGTTTGTCTTTGAGCAACTCCAATGCGTACGCGTGCTAAACAGTTCCTTTTTTTCTTCTAACTTGTAAATCTTCATTTTTTTTTTTGTTTTTTTTTTTTTTCACAATGCCGGATCAAAATTTTGGCAAGAGAATTTTTGAGGATAGAAAAATATATATGTATCTTTTTAATTACCATATGCGGTGCGCTTATAGTGACTCCATATCCTATACCCTGAGGTGCGTCTACGTACGGGCTCCCCGACGTTGTGTATTTTGCCCTGTCGACTGAGCACATCGTCTCGAAGACTCTGTCGCTCTTGACGATTCTCGATTCTACACAAAAAACAAAATAATTTTTTTTTAAAAAGTAAATATTAAACAATTGTACGGTAAGCTATTTTTTTTTAAATTGAAGGCAAATATATTTACTTTTGAGATACTGTATCAAATCTCTATTAGTCCTTCCATCGTAGCGCCTGAATCCAGCCATTTCTGACGTCCAAATGATAATCAGCAAACCAAAAATGATAAGCAGTCCATTTACATGTTGCGACGTAATTTTGACGAAGTTTTGTGCAACAGCCAACGTTGAATAATAAAAGGTCTTGGCACGATTCACTCGCGGACGGAGCGGCGACACCGGTTTATCCAAAGTTACTGTATGTATATATAATCGAATAATGTTAGCTATACCAGCTGTACGTACGTCGTTGGAATCACAGCTGTTCCGATGTAGGGCACGTTTCAATGTCAGCTGCACCAAGCTGCACGTTGTTAGCAACTGGAGGCTGTAAAGCGCTCGCTTTCAACATTCGGCCAAAACCACGCATTGCAAAAGATTGTTCCAACAGTAAAAAAAATATATAAAAAAAAGTTTAAATAACAGTGTCAGCGACATCGAATACTGATGGTAAACGACAAATTGTAAAATGTTGCAAGCGAACACGATGGGAATATTTGTCGCTCGATCGACATCAATGCTCTCTGTAATGTCCGTTTGCTTTTAACATTTGGTCGTAACCACGTATAGCAAGTTTGTGTAGTTTTTTTTTGTACTAATCAAAATTGTCTCTTTTGGATCGAAAAATCGTATAAACCTGCATTATCATCGCGAAATACCGTATCTCGTTGTTAATTTTATTGCACACTCTAGTTTATCAGACATCGATCACTTATGCGCTACCCCACACGAAGTTTACAGCGCCACCTGCCGTACATCCAAGTCAAAATAGTGTTTATTTCAGTAACTTTTTTGCGAAAACAAACTGTCTCCACATCACCGTGTGTCGTCGAAAAATATTCGTGAGGTTTCACGTGCATCGACGAGCGCCGCTCAGACTCGAAGCAGAGGAAAAGGCATACGAAATGCAATGTTGAAATGTGTTTTTTTTTTTTTAGTAAACGGAAGTATACTTTCTGTAGAAAATATATGTTATTGTTTCAATATTATAGTCATAAATACTACATAAAAATTGCGTTAATCTGAGGGTTAAGCGTAGAAGATAAATATTGCGACGCGGCCCGCACGAGAATGCTCGCAATGTTTGTCCTGTAAATCATCGGTTGCTCTATCGTCAAATCTATCGTGAAAAATTGTACTATAAACAGCGAAGATTTTTGTCCCTGTTTTCTCGTTATTAATTGCGCAATTGGGTGCTAGGATCGGTGAGAAGTACATAAGAGACGTGCATAAGTTTCTTCGTCGAAACGACGCCCTCGTCATTTTTGTCTATCTGAACGAGATCTTGAAACTTCTGGTATCCTTCGAAGGCCACTACCGGACAGACCATGCGACCTCCGGGAGCCAGCTGGTCTATGAGCTGGAAAAAAACATATACATATATATATATTTATTTGCAGAGCTCCCATCAAATAAATTATTTTTCTGGGTGCAACTTATAAAGGGTTAAATCCATTTCAACAGAAAGCATATGTATAGACGTTCCCTCCGAGAATTATTCCGTATAGTAGAAATTACTATCTTTTTTTCAGTGTAGGATACAACGTACTTCCTGGGGAAGAGAGTCGGCAGCAGCTCCGACGTGAATTGCGTCGTAGGGACCTCCTTCGGGATATCCGAGCCTCCCATCGCCTTCTGCGCTCATTCAGAATTCAGAATTCAGAATTTCGACTCCGTAATTCGAGTTTTCATCATTTAAAAAAAAATTAGTCTGCAGACATTAAGAAAAACGTTTCACCCGGATTCGAGAACTTACCGATAAACTTAACGCGCCCTTCCTTCATAAAGTGTGAACAATCGTCTCGGACATTCCTCTCGGAGATCTTGATGAGCTCGGGTATGTGTTCAAGGCCGATAACGCAGCCTCGAGGTCCGACCATGAAGGCCATGCAAGCGGTGAGGTAGCCCGAGCCCGAGCCGACGTCCAGAGCCCGCGCGCCGTCTCTCAGCTGATCAGTTAAAATCGATAATGCGTAAGCGTGCTGAAAAAAATGAAAGAATTTACAATTGGAATAAGTGATCTCTTTGTTATTGAGGTCGAGATGATGAAATTATTTAATCCGGCCACTAATGGTAAATACGAGCTATCGAGGATATATTTTTTTAAGTACAATATAAAGTCTAACTCTGCCTTTCTCACCGAGAGACGATCAAGCGCAATAATCATAACAATAACAACAATAATCTCGCCCTTGCCGCCGCGGCCTACTCTATTTCGCTGTATTAGCCAACCGGGCAATTTCCAATCGGAGTAGATAAAAGCATGTGGTAAACATAAATAATACGACAGTGCTGATCGGCGATAACGGGGTTAACGGCGATAGCCCGGATTCGAACGATGCGCTCCCGGTAATCGAAAGATTATCCCTCTGCGTTTCCCGATAGCGAAGCTCCGATTCGCTGTACGATTTATCGTCGTTTCGGGCTCCTCCCTCGTTTATCAATCATTTCTCTCCGATAGATCGAATCTATCGGCGAAATTTACCGCACGCTTTGCGCATGAAATTTCAGCATCGACGAGCGTGGAGATGAATCTTTACCATATGCGGGGCACTGATGGTCACATTGTAACCAATCCTCCGAGGACGATCCAAGTAAGGATCCGACTCGTGGCAATACCTTCCTCTGTCGACGGCCAGCATCGCGGCCTCCGCCGCGTCGGTCGTAAGTATAGCCGCTTCTGCAAATAACAAAACCGCAGAACTTTGTCAACAATCGTTGTAAAAATATAATAGCAGTAAATGTTTTTATTGACAATCTTTTACACTGTATATTTACACTGTGTAAAATGCTTAAAAAATCAATTACGCCTGACCGCTTGAATAGATTTCGACCACATTCAACACCAAAGGGGTTTCATGAAAATATATTTGAATGCAGATTTGGGAGCTCAAACTTTACGCAAAATAGACCTAAACGCAAAATAGTCTATTACACAAAATAGACACGGGGATTTAAAAAAAAATCAATATCGCATAAAATCGCTGATGGGGACTTAATCTTCATGAAAATTTCACTGTATCAAATTTCAACTGGCTGTCTTAAGTGCTTGCGCCACACTAAATGGGTTAAAACGAATCCATATTTCGTGATTTTTTTCTCGGTAAATATAGCGTGTAACATACTAATATAAAATTAGCCTCGACCTAAGTCCTTAAGCCTTGAAAAATATATGTAAAAAAAAAATCAAAAATTAAAAGAAAAGGCTTCGTACCTCGAAGTTTGCCAATCATTTCCTGATTCGTCGCTCCGCTGCAGCGCCATGTCATGTTACAGGATTTCTCGAAGCCTTGCGTAGAGAGGAACTGCCCGGGTCTCGCTTCGCCTAGAAAATATAAAGGTTCACCACAAAAAAAAAAAAAAAAAAAAAAAAAATGAAGCATTTATTAATTGTAAACAGTAAAAATCTACGAACCGGAAGTCGAGGATAAAATTTGTTAGTTACTGGGGAAAAAGCGGGCTACGTCGACGTTGTGGCCAACCGGTGGTCCCTGATCGTCGAATTTCACGGTAACAAGGTCAATCGTTCAGTATATTGCCGGAAAAAATTAGTCATCGTTGAACGAGCTCTCCTATAGTGCTTTAATGTTTTGACAGGCTGCCGGGTTCGCCGGCGAAGAGAGAGCAGCCGTGCCCACCACCCTCGACTCGGCTGTTTCGCCCGAGGCTCGGACCACAGCTGACTTCCACCGTATATCGATTCGGCGCTTTCGAGAGGAGAGTCCGCGAGAGGAGAGCGCGGTATCCGCCTCGAGCGCGGACGCGGAACTCCGTGCAGCTGCAGTGGGCATGGTCAGGGTTGAACTTGAATGGACCAGGTGATTCAGTTGCGCGGTGCACATGCAGCTCGTACGTAACGCATCTCACGTTTCACTTGCGGCGACGAGGGTGAAACTATGAAAGAGGAAAACTCGCGCGGCTGGCCCGTCGTTCATCGCGGACGATCACCCGGCACGGGATCTCGGACGTAACCTTCATTTCCGCGATCATGCTGAACGTACGTACAGAACAAAATTCAGGTGAAAGATAGGTTCAGGGGAAAGATATTTTTAATTCAGGGTAAAGATATTTTGAATTCAGGGGAAAGATATTTTGAATTCAGGGTAAAGATATTTTGAATCCAGGGGAAAGATATTTTGAATTCAGGGGAAAGATATTTCGAATTCAGGGGAAAGATATTTTGAATTCAGGGTAAAGTTATTTTGAATTCAGGGTAAAGTTATTTTGAATTCAGGGTAAAGATATTTTGAATTCAGGGGAAAGATATTTTGAATTCAGGGGAAAGATATTTTGAATTCAGGGTAAAGTTATTTTGAATTCAGAGGAAAGATATTTTGAATTCAGGGGAAAGATATTTTGAATTCAGGGTAAAGATATTTTGAATCCAGGGGAAAGATATTTTGAATTCAGGGGAAAGATATTTCGAATTCAGGGTAACGATATTTCGAATTCAGGGGAAAGATATTTTGAATTCAGGGGAAAGATATTTTTAATTCAGGGGAAAGATATTAGCTTCCTCGCAGAGGAAGCTGTGCACAAAATTGTGATGAATGAGGTAGCCATGTGCAAATTGCTTTGCAGCTTCAAAAATTTATAAAAAGTTAAACGACGATTCTATTTTTTCCAACTTTGATACCAAACAGTGTGCAGTGTTAATTCATTCACTTGCCGAATTCGGGCTCGATACCCCAATTTTTACTCGAATTGCAGCGTTTTTTTAGTAATTTTTCAAACCAAAATATGAATTCGATAAAATCTGACCGCTTGGATAGATTTCGACCAAATTCAATACCAAAGGTGTTTCATCGAAACATATTTGAATGCAGTTTTACGACAATAGCTCAACATTTACGCAAATTAGAGCTACCACAGAGGATTTTCAAAAAATTCAATGTCGCGTAAAATCGTTAATCGGGCCTCGATCTTCATGAAAATTGCTTTTGACACATTCTTGACACTATAAACTATCAGAAAAAAATGAAACATTTCGAAATTTGACTGTGGCTTAAGCTCTTAAAGCGTTCCCGAGTTATAGCCGTTTTAAAAGATGCCAGCTAAAAATCGCATTTCTCGACGTTTTACACTATTTTAAGTAGACTGCCACTAAACCTCGCAATTCATTTTTTTTAACGAAAACATAGCTTCCTTTATGAATACGCAAAAATTAAAAAATTTGACTCTCTGTCTTCGACATCGAATTCGCGTGTGTTTGGCAAAGTGAGAATGACTTTGCTTAACATTTTTCTGACGTCCGAAACAACAATTGCGGTGCTGAAGAAATAATTTCCGGTGGAGAAGAATCGCTGAACGTTTCGCTGCCGAAGATAACAGCGACAAATAGAATTTCAATTTTTTTTTTTCAAAGCGGTAAAAACAAAGAGAAAAAATTGGAGATAAGGAATTTGTACGACCGATATGCAAAGTAGGTGTGTGCGAAATGGAATCGGCGGAGGCGCGTACATTAGGAGATTCCGTGACGCGGCCACGCGATTCCTGACGCGCCTTCCGTATCGTCGCCGAGCTGGCAGTCAACCGCGAACAATACGAGTACAGCGACAGGCAAATTTAGTGCGGCGAACTTGTAAATTAGAGTCGGCGAGCTTCCTGTATCGTAAATCATCGTATTACACACGAGAAAAGCAATAGACGCGAATCTGCGGGCGTTAGATATGCGGGAAGATGATGAAAATAATGGTAAAATCGTACGATATAGCAGAGCGGGATTTGTCTGTGAAAACGTGCGTCTAAGATTTACAAGTCCGAGTGTGCCGACTTATTTTATTTGCCCGTTCGAACGGAAACAGGCGCAATCGTGCGCGAACGATAAAGAGAAAAAAAAAAGAAGAAATATCTTCGCTTCTGCGGTCCCAAGGATGGTTGACGAGAATTTCATGCACTGTCTGCTTAATTGATCATTCTATCGCCATTCACCGACTTAGCGTATTCACGAGTATGTTCGATGTCAAATTTTATCGAAGGCGAGAGACTCGACAATTCTCTTAACAATTCCTCTTAACAATTCAATCCAGCCGAAGTGATTTATTTGCCTGGCATACATGCAGTTACATGCTCTGAATACACACCGGATAGATTAAATCCCTAGCACCCAGAGTAACCGATCTATTTGCAAAAGAACAACTGCAGTTTAACCGAAAAAATTACCTAGTTTCAGGTCACTTTTTACTCCGTAGAAATAACCGAAAAAACAGCCGCATTTCAACTTCCGGGCATGCGTGGTGATTGTGTCGGTAGTTTCGGAAGTTGAAATATGGTTCTTTTTGCGATTATTTTAACGGTATAAAAAGTGACCCGAAATTACCGAAATTTTTTCGCTGGAATTCAAAAAATGCAAAAACATCCGAACATTCAAACATTCAAAAAGCAAACATTCAAAATGCAAACATTCAAAAAATGCAAAATTTTAACGGTGAAATGCAAACATTCAAAAAATGCAAAATTTTAACGGTGAATCTGCTAGGGATGCTGTGTTACCGAGAAGTAACGAAGTGCACAAGTAGAAATGGCCTGCCTCGATCGGACGGAACCGAATAAAAAATGTTCCTTGAGCATTGGTTCCTTCCAACCTCCGGGGCGGGTGGGGGGCAAAACGGAACGTCACAAATCTTTGGTCCACTTTCCATGAGAAAAGTGATGACAACGACCAGCTCCATGCATCATTGATTCCCGTGCTAGCCCGGGTGGTCCATATTCGCCACTCTCACCCTACTTCATAATTCATTTGCATCTGCCAAGAGTTCGCCGGCACGAGCATTCTCGCGTGTACACGCGGTACACGCACGAGAAGAAGGCGCTCTCCTCTCTTCGCACATAGCGGCGCTGACGTGACGAGAGATAAGATGAAACCGGCGATAGGTGGCTCGGGGGTGGCGGCGAAACGTCGGCAATTGCTATAAATTGAATTACACAGGACCCGAAGTGACGAGTACAGAGTCGGGAGTTTAGTTACTCGCAGAGTCGCGAGAGAGAGTCAAAGATCGCGTGGAAAGTACAACACCAAGTTCATCGCACTACGAGATCAAATTCCAAGTTTTCTCGACGCTTTACAGACGATACACATTGATGCACACAAACGCGCTTCCACGTTTCGCGATTGCGAACCGCAGTGAAAGAAACTTGCGGCGATAATCGCATATCATTCAAAGAATTCTCAACTTCCTTTCTGTAATAACAAGTCAACCGACGGTATCATTAAACAGTGAGCGAAGCATCGTTACGTCAACGTCGCCGGAGCGGTCAACAAAAATGAAGAACAGTTAGTAGCTCGTACTGGTCTCTCATTCCGTTTCCGCCTTCGCCGCGGCGTAATCCAATTTCTCGATTCACCGCCAGCGGCTTTCCTCCGAGAATCCAACCGATCGTAAATTTTCAGCGATTTCTTCTTTTTTTTAAAATTAATTAAATTAATTTATTTCTCAAAGATCTGCACGAAGCGATGGCGGACACCAAGCTGGCGACATCGGAGCCGGGGAGGCTGCGACAGACCCTCGCAGCGCTTATCCGTAAGTGAAATCGAAATTGTGAAAAAAAGAAAAGAAAATTCCGATAAAAAATAATTATTTAAACGTAAATGCGGATTAATTGCAGTCAACATCGCTTCGCTGACGTACGGCACGATGCTGGGCTGGCCGTCGCCGATGGCGCCGCGTCTCCAGAGCGACGATCCTCCCGTCGGAACCGAGCCGATGTCCGACGAGGGAGCTTCCTGGCTGACCGGTGCACTTTGCGCCGGTGCGATGGCCACCATGCCCTTCTGCAGCACGATCGCCGAGAGGCTCGGTCGTCGCATAACCGGATGTCTCATCGCCCTGCCCTTCGGAATCTGCTGGCTCCTGACGATATTCGCAACCGATTTTTCTTATCTCTTCGTCGCCCGTTTCCTCGCGGGTGTCGGCGGTGCGGGTTGCATCTTTCTCATTCCGCTTTACGTTTCGGAGATTGCGGCGGACAATATACGAGGTCAGCTCGGTAGTTTCATGGTGTTCGGCATAAACATCGGTATCGTTCTGGCATTCGTAACCGGGGCGGCGCTGTCCTACCGGGTCTACGCGATCTGCGGACTCGTCTTGCCGATGATCTTCCTCGCGGGATTCGTTTTCATGCCGGAGACGCCGATCTATCTCGTGCGAAGAAATCGACTGGACGACGCGGCGCGGTCAGTGCCGAAAGCTTCATCGAAGCTGATCGTTGAATCTCCGCTGAACATTTTTTTTTCTTAGTTTGGCGATTGATACGATTTTTTTTTTAATTATCGCAGGTCTCTCATGTGGTTGAAGAACGAGGACAAGGCGACCGTCGACCGGGAACTTCTGCGATTGCAATTCGTGGCGAACGAGCGAATCGCGCAGGACAGATCGGTCGGTCTCAAGGACCTGTTCAGGGATCGGGGAACCATCAGGGGCCTCGTTATAGCCCTCGGACTGCTGGGAGGACAGCAGCTCTGCGGAATATTCGCAATGGTAAAGGGGCAAAACATACAGACCTATAAATAAAAAAATGTCGAAAATTGAAATTTTCGTATGACTTCCTCGTAAATGTTGAAAATTGAAATTTTCTTATAAAAGTTGGAAATTGAAATTTCCTTATCGCTTTCTCATAATGTTCCTTTATTCGCAAAGCCTCTTCTATGCGAAAACATTTTCTGCATTTTTGGCTTCCGCATGGAGGAAGTTCCGCGAATAAAGGAACATTATGAGAAAGTTATAAGAAAATTTCAATTCTCACCTTTTATGAAGAAGCGGCATGAAAACTTCGATTTTCAATTTTTTTTTTTCAACGTCAACGTCGTGTTAGACTTTTATGCAAACCGGCTGGCCGATTCAGGCTCAGGGCCCAAAAATACACCACCGTCTCGCTTCACTTAGTCGGATCTGTCTTCGGCGCGAGAAAATACATGAAATAATGCGCTCCTCAATTTTTGAAATTTTAGGTCGAAACGAAATTCTAAGTTCTGCCTATTTCTTCAGGTGAGCTACGCCGCGACGATATTCAAGATGGCCGGAAGCGCGCTCTCGCCGGACACGGCATCGATAATAGTGGGCGCCATTCAGGTATTCGGCTCTTGGCTCTCGACGGTGCTGATGGAGCGTGCCGGAAGGAGGCCCTTGATGATGATATCCTGCGCCGGCATGAGCATGTGCCACATGTCCATAGCAGTCTTTTGTCAAATGCAGAGCTCGGGCTACGACGTCTCGTACTTCCGGTGGGTGCCCGTTGCGGCTCTCTCGACGTACGCGATCGTCTACAACATCGGCATGGGCTCGGGTCCGTTCATCGTCGCCTCGGAGATATTCAGCGCCGACATATGCGGCCTCGCCAACTCCGTCGCCCAATTTTTCATGTGGATCCTGGCGTTTCTTCTGGTCAAGTTCTTCCCGACGCTGATGAACGTTCTCGGCGTCGCGGGCTGTTTCTTCGTTCTGGGCAGCTGCTGCGCCGCGAGCTTCGTATTCACGATCTTCCTCGTGCCCGAGACCAAGGGAAGAACCATCGAGTCCATACTCGACGAGCTCAACGGCGTCACCGGGAGATTCGACGAGAAAGACTACGTCAAGGCGTCTATGGAAATGGCACAGAAGAACGTCCATTTGCCTATATAAAGAATACGACATTTTTGCTCACGCTCGGAGAATTTTTCCGACGACCGAGGTGAAGAGGGAGGATCGTCAAGCGATACGAAAATAACGTTGTACTAGTCAAACGGTCGGGATATTCCGAGAGTGGATCGGAGGTGAGAGACGAGGAAGAAAGTTCATTGCGATTACATTCTTGTTTTGCTTCCTCATAGAGGAAGATTTTTTTTTCGGAGATAATTTTTTCACGTTTACGTTCTCGAGATCGAGAGAAATCGAAGCATATATATATATATCGAGATAGATAGCGGAGGGCAGTAGTTACGGTCCGCGCCGCGTCCGCCGAGGCTGCGTGGTGGGGAGAGCCGTGCATATACAACCGTGAAAAGGCACAGTTTCTTTGTTGCATGAAATTGCATCCGAAGAAAACTGCGCGGCATTTTAATTAAATGCCGCAGAGTTGAATAACTCGAGGAGAAAATGAGCTTGACGGAAGAATGATTTACGAAATGAATATGTATCGTTAATATTATTTTATACTTGATGCGATAATCGGGTCATCGATATCACGACCGTGACCGATGGAAGTTGTAGTTTTACCGAGTGAAAGTGTCTTTGTCTGATGCGAATGTCGAATGTGCGAAGGGTCGATCTGTGAAAAAGGCTTCCTGTAATTTTCGTACCTTTTCGTGCGTGCAAACAGCGCGCCAAATTGGAACTCGATCGACAACGCTCCAAAAACAGCCGATCGGTGACTGGCCAAGGACAAAAAAAAAAAAAACCTCGACGAAGTAAACTCGTGGTGTATTGTCTTCGCCTGTGTCGTCACTTGACCGTGATGCGCGTATCGATCATGCTAGGCGCTTTTTTTATATTTTTTTTCTCGTGCCCAATGCGAGACGAGAGTTTCGATCATTGTTCGTCGGGTTCCTCTTTTTTTTTTTTATCCGCCGAAACGTCGCGGATAATTCACGAATTATTGTCGCGGGTTGCCTGCTCGGGCTGCACGATTTCTCGCACTGCTGGCGTTCTTCCCACGGCGAGTATAATAATAAGAGAATCCTGAGTAGGCGCGACGGCTCGACAGCGCCGCGGCGAGGCGAACGGTTCGGAGTCGAAGCCACGGGAAAGGTGCATTTACTGCGTGATCGACCGAGGACTCGCTCGACGGGTCGAATCGCACTTTCGCTAACGATGATTTTTTTTAAATATTCTTGTACCTGTTCGCGAACGATTTACTGTGATTTGTCTGTAATCGATATAACGCCTTAAGTCAATAAATAACAATTCTTAATGCTGTTTTGGAGCTCGCTATGAATATTCCCGTGTTCTCGTATCGCCGCCTTCGGCGCTGGGGCGCGAAGATTAATCATCTCGTATTGCCTGAGAGCGAACGGAATCTGGAGCGGGTTAATTGCAATTGATAACCAACCACGATTAGTCGATAGCTTCGTATACCTCGAGGCAATATCGGGGTGAGTATCGAACAAAGCTTCGACCCACGACGATTTATTGTTCTCCTCGTCGTCTCACGATCGCGCGAAATTCTTTTACACAGATTTTTAATCAATCGTCCTCGAATCTCTGACGAACGTTCTTCGTGCCGAATTTTCGTTTTTTGAAGGTAATCGGTGCTCGCTCGTCCTCGTCGCTCTCGCCGGTCGATATGTGAGTCACGGTTTTCTCGACGAAAACCCTCTTCGTCGAGGGTTTCTCGACGGTCTGCAACGTCGGTACCATCATCGTTCCTTTCTTCTTCGGTAACTGAAGATCCACGGGTTCCTTGTGTCTAAAAAGAAAGAACATTCGGCGTTAAAACCCACGCTAGTTACGAGTGGAAGGGAACGTGGAGGAAAAGTATAATTACATGACTTTCACGGTTTGCCAAGGACCGTAAGGATCCGGTTTCTCGGGTACGCTGTAGTCTCTTCTGTACGGAATTTTTTCCTCCTCCTCCTCCTCCGAGTCCGGCTCCTTTTTCGCTTGGACATCTGCGCTCGTTTCCGACACACTCTCCGCTAGCGCGGCATCTTCTTTTTTTCTTCCCTCGGCTCTTTTCTTCCTAAGCTCGCGCAATTTTTCTCGCTCGGCGTTCGCTCTCTGCTCCTCGAGAAGCTCGGCCTTTTCCTTGGCTCCCTCCTTCTCAATCTCCTCCAAAAATTCCGCCTGGATCGCGTGCTCCTTGGCCTCCTCCTCCTGCTCGGCTATCGTCATAAAACCCTCCACCGGCGGCTCCCACACGGACTCTGTGCAGGGATTACAATGAAAATATTCATGTTACTCGGCGCTATCAAGACGGGACTGTACAGCGCTACGGACGAAAATTGCTGATAAGCCTCGGAGGGTGGAAAGGGAGCAAAAAAAAAAAGAGGAAAAATTCAACTCACCGTTCGTTTCCGTGTGCCAGTAGTAGGTGTATCCTTCGGGACTGCGCGCCTCGTACCACAACTTCTGCGGACTCGGCTTGTTCGGACGCTCTTCCTCCTGCGGTCTCTTGCCTTTCCTCTTCTCCCGAACCGATTTACTCTTCCCCTGGGGCTTGTTCTCGGCACCGCTCGTCGTCGGCGTTGACTGGAGACCGCCTCTAGTTTGCTCCTTTCTCTTGGCGTGACGGTACGGATCGCAGTAATCCATATCGGCTGGGTGCTTTACGAAAAAAAATAAAAATAAACATTTTATTTTTCGTGAATCCTTATCGAGAAGGTTTGATGGTGTATCTTATTTCATGGTATTTTTATTTTATTTTTTCTCTTTCAAACAAATTTAAAGTTTTAATACTCTATTCGATATGAAATCTGAGATATAAATATATATATACATATATATGTATAAGGGGCATTTAATACTGTTCCGACGTGGGTTCCCTTCACATCTTGGATTGGGCCCGCGATTTTTTATATGACTAATCTAACTCTCAAAAACAGTCAGATTTTTAATTCGTTTTTTAAAAATTGTTCATAATTATGATTGAGGAAATGAACTTATTCATCGCCACAATTTGAAAATCTCAAAAAATTCTGGAAAATCTTGACTCATATATATAAAGATTTAAGATTTGAGCCGGAATATCTTTTTCTAATTTTTTTTCCAAATACAGTGAAAAAGAATATAAGAAAAAATCAGTCGATTATGGGTTATCGCTTAACCATTTTTATATGCAGCACTGCAATTTATGGGAATTCGTTCTAATTTTTCCGAACAGTTTTTTTGTTGTAAACTTTAAAAAATTAAAACTTGATAATCGGAGCTAAATTTTTAAGGTTTTTTTTTTTTTCGCGATCACTTACGTCTCTCCTGCTTCGATCGTATCGTGGATTGGTTTCGACCGAGGCAGCCGGCATTTGGTTGGGGTTCGGTGCCGGCTGTGAAAAAAAAAATATAAAAATTAACTTCAGCTACACTTGCAGCATTGTTGGATTAATTTTAATACTCCGGTTCGCTTACCTCGGCTTCTTCGACCCTGTTCAATTTGTCCCGAATTATTTGCTCACCGGTTAGGTCAACCATTTTGCCCTCGACGTCTCTGAGGTACGCGGCCATGCCAGCCTGAAATTTAAACGAGGTTATTATTTAATTCGCACACTCATGGCCTCGTCCACGTCGTCGGTCATCGTCCTCGAGACAAATTCTTCGTCCACAAACTTTTTCCATCTTCTTGAGATCATCCTCAAATTTACGCGTCTGTTTGGCTTGCTTCGCGCTGCTCTTGTGTATTTCTTTGAGCCTCTTCGAGACATTCTCCTTGTGCTTCTTGCCACCCTCGTGAAACTCGACGCTCGGCTTATTGTCGGCTATCCAGCACTTGCAAAAGTCGCAGAACTTTCGTCCCTGAGACTTCCAGTAGTCGGCCCTGCAAAACGACAAAGAATAACTTATTTTAAAAAATTATAAAAGAAATAAACATAAATTATTTTTTTAAACACTAGATTCGATGTGCGACTGTGCAGCGTATAAATGTTGAACGAAAATTTATTTTATTTTACGAATTTCTGCTTTTACAACCCGTTTTACATAAAATCCGATCTTAAAATATTATTTAAAAAATAAGCCCAAATTATTCTTTTTGAAAATGTGATTCGATGTGCGAGGGTTTAGCGTGACTTCTGGAACCTCTGGAGGATAACATATAAAAAAAAATTGTCAACAATAAATAATAAATATTAATCCTATTTTTTTCAAACTATACTCAATACTCGAGTGACTTTGGCGACTAGAAATCTTCAAGCGTTACATTGGGTCTGAAAAGGTCTTATTTGGAACTTGTCAGGCCCCGCTGTGACGTTCGAAAACTTTTACTCGGAAACTTCTGGATTCTCTGAAGCCGTATGAAAAAAATTAAAAAAAAAAAAAATTAACGTAAATTTTCTTTTCTTTTTTAACTATTGTAACGTATTCGCGGAATGAGCGGAGATTCGAAATGTTTGTTCTCTCGATTGACGTTTCGTGGTCGTTCGTACTGTCAAACGTCCGTTCGTCCCGAAACAGACCGTCAAATTCACGATCGCTGTGAAGTCGATCGTTTGTTCGTTCGTCAAATGTCCAGCTGTCCGAACGGTTCCTCATGACCGCTTACCGAGGACAATCGTCTATCCTAAAACACGTACGATATTCGTTACACTATATTCGATGTGCGAGGCTTTAGCGTCACTTCTGGATCCTCTCTAAGATAACATATATTCATTAATTAATTAATTAATTTATTTATTTATTTATTTACGGGACATGCCCTTTTACATAAGAAATTCAGATAACAGTGTAAAAATGAAATTAAATTGGATTTAACAATTTCATGGTTTTTGTACAGTTTGTTTAATAGTCTTCACGACTATTATATATATATATATATATATAGAAAAACATAATCCTTATTTTTTGAACTAGATTCGATGTGCGAGTGTGTAGCGTGAGTTCTGGATTTCCTATTGCCTCCCCACTTCCGGACTCCCCCGTGTCAGCTCGACGAAACAATCTCTCCGCGAATCTCAGCACGAACATCCTCAAACTCTTCTATCCTCATCCTTTATGACGTTTTTCATGAATGCACTCGTTGCCGTGGCTCGTAAACCCAGCATCGCATACGATTGTCTCAGATCCGAGATATCGGCGACCGGAAGTGCGAGGATTCGCGCAAACTCAGCTGGGGAATATCTCGCTGCGGGGCTACATGTGGAAACTGACTTCGAGATCCTGAACCAACACACGGTTGACCTAGAAATTGCTATCACCGCGATAACCGTATCGGTGCTTTTGTGCAACTGCACCTTAGCTAATAACAGACAACCGGTCCGGAATCTCTCGTTTGCCTCGAGAGAGTAAACAGTAAAGGATAATCCACACAGGGTGGGGGGGGGGGGGGGGGGGGAAGTAATTGGCTCTTGTAGCGTTGATAGCGAGATATCTCATTCCCTCAGGCGCGTCTCACAAACCCTCCGAATAAATCGTATGTACATTAATCCACTCCGGTTTTAATTCACCGATGTCTATTGGGCGTGCCCGACAGACCGAGATAAATCTCCGCGGCTCCTCCTCCGCTCCGAAAAATCCTTTCGTAATAATTTAATCGGCGATAAAGTGCAACAAACCGATTTTACGAAGCGGCGAATTAAAATACGTATTTCGAATGTAAGTGGAATGTTTGCTACATTGTGGAAGCTCGTGGGTGGGTTCATCTAGATATGCGCGGTTCCATGCGATAAATACAGTTACCGAAGAGGAGAGCACGTTCTGGCGTGACCTGGTTTTTAGTGCTATTTTGCCGAGAGTTTTATCGCATGAGATAGCGTCAATGTTGGTACGCTCCATGAAATTTACAGACTTTATTGTTTACGGTAAACAGCGGAGTTACTTGTTTCGCCAATTTTTGTTCTAAATATCTCACTTTTAAACCGGATGTGACGTCACGCTAGAAAAAAAAATTTGAGAAATTTCGTTGCGAGATCACTTCCGGTTTCCAAATCGCAATGTTCAACCGGAAGTGACGACGCACGGGAAAACGTCACTTCCGGTTTCCAAATCGCAATTTTCAACCGGAAGTGACGACGCACGGGAAAACGTCACTTCCAGTTGTAAAATCTTAATTTATTGACCGTAAATGACGCCACACCGGAAATACATCACTTCCGGTTCGGAAATCTCATTTTTCGGCAGGAGGTGACTTCATACCGGAAATACGTCACTTCCGGTTTGAAAAACTAATTCTTCAGCCGGAAGTAACGTCACATCGGAAGTATGTAATTTCCTCTTTGAAAATCTAAGTTTCTTCCTTTTATCGTAAGTGACGAATTTCCTGTACACTGAGAAAAATAAATTCTTGGATTAATCAAATGCGCGGTGACATACGTTCACAGGTGTGTTTTGTTGGTACAACAAAAATGTTTGTTTCGATCGACAAATTTTGAACAAATTGATGCAAATAATCGTTTAACAAAACAATGGTTTATTTATACCAAACAAATAACAGCTTGGAACGTATCTCAACGCAACTTCTGGTTAATCCAACCAATACTTTTTCTCAGTGTATGACATCACTTCCGGTAAAAAAAAATGCAGTCAGGCACTACACGAGTAGAAATTTTCGAGCGTTACATCGGGCCCTGATAAGGCCTGACCAGGGCCTGATAAGGCCTTATCAGGACCCAATCAGGGCCCCTATCATGTAACGCTCGAAAATTTCTACTCGGCTATATCTCGCGAACAATATACAAATGTGAATTGCCACATGCATTAGTCGGCTATCGCTTGTTTGACTATGTAATGCCATGTGTTGCGTCAGAATGGGCCGTGATTACGATGGAGTGGAGTCAAATTGCATCGTACTTCCGATAGACTATGTTTATTAGTCTATCGGTTCGCGCGAGCGATGTTGACGAGGAGTCTGCACGTCTCTCTCGACGCTACCTTAGTGGCTGAAACCTTCGACGGTGTTGCGTTTCTCCTCGTGCTAGGGCATTCTCTCTCAGTCGAGTACATTAATGAACGAGGTTGCGAAGTCTGTGTGGAGCGAGCGAAGATGCAATGGAATAGCAATGAAACGACGAAGCGATGGCGCAAAGTGCAGGAGCGCCGGGTTCGCTTGATGGCTTCTATAAAATAAAAATGAAAAATCATTATCGTTTGTTTAATGAGATGAATGGAAGGTTTTCGTTACGTGGACATCCGGTGTAAATGACAAGGTATCATGTAACGCACGAACAATCGTTACGATGGGTTTCGAACAAATTCGGGCTTTTGTTACGTGACTACCGTTCGGAGAAATTCACCCTCGTAAAATGTCAACTGCAGAGTTCGCACGAATTCGGATACCCGAAGATCGAAGGATTACGCAGCATTTGCATAATGGAGGCACGTGGGATCACGAATGAAGTCGCTCATGCCGGTAACACAGTATTACGATGGTGAAAAGTGTGGTATTAATTTGTTTCGACGAGAAATTTAAATGATTGACGCAATCAGCTCCATAAATGTTTTGTTAATTGTTAACACCGAAAAATCCGCTCGAACATCGAATATCTACTTAATGACAAAATAGATGGAAAACATTTATATGTTATTTATAGTTATATTGTTTTCGTAAAGGGAGCTTCGCGAGTTTAAAAGAAAATGATGAGCAAACGACTCGATAATTGTAATTTGCGGTTTGAAAAAAATATAAAGAAAAAAAAATTGAGTATTATTGATATTTCATGACTAATTCCAGCTCTTATTGGTCGAACCTCATTACAGCCATAACACAATATCACGATGCCGAAAAATATGATATTAATTTGATTCGACGCGAAATTCAAATAACTGCACTGATAAAAAAGTTCAGTTGAATCAACTAAGATTCGGGCAGGGACGTTCAAATAAATATTTAGTTGGTCGAACAAAATATTTGAATGACTCAAAAATATTTTTGTGCAATCACCCAAAAGATTGTTGAACTAACCAATTTTTTAGCTGTACCAACAAAATATTCAGTTGAACGTCCCTGCCCGAATTTTAGTTGATTGAACCGTATTTTTTTATCAGTGTGACCGAATCAGCCCCACAAATGTTTTGTCTACTATTAAGACCACAAATAATATAAAGTAACACCTAAAAATGCTTTCGAACATCGGAAATCTACTCAATAACAAAATGCAAGGAAAAAAATACATTCCGTGTTATCTCTCAGCGGTCGATTATATTATTGTTATATCATTGCCGCAAAGGGAGCTTCGCGACTTGAAAACAAAATGACAGGCAAGCGACTCGAAAATTGTAATCAGCAGTTTGGAAAAATAAAAATTAAGTAGGATTGATATCTCATGACTAATTCAATTAGCAGCTCTTATTGGTCGAGCCCCATTGCACTCAGCACCTGTATTCAAAAGCAACCACTCGAGGCATCCACTTTGATGGGGATCTCGTGTGGACTCGCCGGGTGCGCGGAGTGCATCGCACCGAGGCGCGGGTTCGTCGCTACCGAAGGACCTCCCGTCCCTTTGATCTCCGAGCTCGGCAAAGCTCCGCTTGAGAGCTCGACGAGTGGTTTAAATTCAAGTTTTCGATGCGACAACGTCGTGTAACGTCGCGAGTGCCCCGAAGCCCGATGGTTCACGACGGCAAAGTTGTTACCATTCGGACGGACGAAATTTGCAAGTTCTGGGCGGAGCTGACGACGCGCGACTCCTTCACCCGGAATTAAAGCTGAATCCGAATTAGGTGGCAATTAGCGGTAGAGTCGTCGCCCCGGGCCAGCAACGAGGGTCGCACTTGGCCTTCGCCTTCCGCGACATTTCTTGAAAAACCCGCCCGACTCGCTGAAAGTCCCGGCAAAACATTCTCGCCACCCTCGAATGGCACTTTGCTCTCTCGCGAAGAAAGGACGAAGAAAAGCGGCGCGACACCGATATGGCGCTTCCGAGCCACCATTATCGATGACTATAAATACCCGCGATAGATGCTTTCAATAGCTGCAAGAGCATGTACATGCGCGAGGCAAGGCAATTCAAGGCGGACAGGGCAAGGTACACACGTTGCCAAGGCCTGGAAAAGCTTTCGCTTAAGAAAGTCCTGGCGAATAGTGTTCGCTTCGCATAAGTTTCAGAGAAACGGGAGGGAATCGCAAACACTTCTGTATAGTATAAAAATCTGAAAAAAAAAATCAAGCATATTAAAGGTGCCGGAAATACAAATTTTGCACAATAATAGTTCTAAAATGTTATCAACAAATTACTGAAAAATAAAAATTGTGCAACAAATTACCCGGCAACTTAATTCTTTTATGTCACGAAAATGATTTGTCGATTTTTCTGAATATGCATGCATTTTTTCAGAATTTTATGTAATGTTTGAAAACTGCGGTTTCAAACGAACTTTAATTTTAAATAAATTAAACATAGAGAAAACCCGATTTTCAAACATGACATAAAATTCTGAAAAAATTCATACGTATTCAAAAAAAAAATAACAAATCATTTTCATGAGAAAAAGGAATTAGGTCGCCGGGTAATTTGTTGCATAATTTTTTATTTCGGTAATTTGTTGACAACATTTTTCAATTATTATTGTGCACAAACAATTTTTTCAGCACCTTCCAAAGGCTTCATTGTTTTTCGGATTTTTATCCGATCGGGAAGTATTTGTGATTCTCTCTCATTCCTCTCTCAAACTTAGGCGGCATCAGACATGATGCAAAAGGCTCAAAAGCCTTTCGTTCGGTTCGATATAGCAATGTACCGCAACAACGTCAGTGGAAGTTTCGTTGCAAACGCCGCTGCCGATCCGGGGATGAATTCGGCTTGTCGGATTACAGGAGGAGCCCAAAATGGGGACGGGAGAAACGCGATAGTCCTATCTCGTCGTGTGCATTAGCGTCTTGCATTACCGTCAGGAACATACGAAAAGGCAGGGAGGAGGGGGGGGGGGGGGGGGGCAGCGAATTGGAAAAGTACATAGCAGATTGTTACGGAGCCAACGAACAGAGATGGGTTTAAAGTGATTCTATAAATAGTTTCTAATACCCAATCGAACCGATAAATCGAGGCAAATTATGTTTACCGTTTATGCACAGCCCCGACCTCCATTCGAGTCGACGATTCTTATCGTCGTACAAACTGCACTTTTCTAATGTCCCTCGGTCACGATTGTTCGCACGCAATGGCAATGTTTTTTTTTATCAGAGATTTGCGTTCTTCGATCGAAATCGCGTCACGTCAGTTCGCACGGAGTGAAGATGATGAACGTTTTTCGCCGAGAGAATATTCCTCGGTAAAACGGAGGCATTGTTAATGGCGTTTATTTATTTATTTATTTTATACATAAAAACCCATCGACAAGGTTGTACAATGGAGCTGGAAATCGTACTGACAGAGTGCGTAACGGGAAAAATATAAATATTTAAAAAATCATAAATCCAAGAGAAGTTGCCGCGAGGTCGTAAGAGGGATTGGGACGAACGCGATAACGCGGATGAGCAAGAAAACTAGCCAGGAGGGAAAATTTCGAGATAGGGAACCACCGAACAGAGGTACTGATGTACCATAACGATTACCCAATCTAAGAATACGAGGGAGCCAACTGAAAGAAGCACAATTTGCACGGTAGAATGTTAACAGTGACTTTCATCATCTTCATTCCGTGCGAGCCGATGTGACGCGATTTCGATCGAGGATCGTAAAAGTCATCGGTGGACAGAGCCGATAGGGTTGTCCCGAGCAACTGTCGGTTCTCCGAGCTAAGGTAAACGTACCAATGGCCGGACACTTAAGGGTCCCAGTCCCTGGACACTTGAGGGTCCCAGTCCCTGGACACTTGAGGGTCCCAGTCCCTGGACACTTAAGGGTCCCAGTCCCTGGACACTTGAGGGTCCCAGTCCCTGAACACTTAAAGGTCCTAGTCCCTGAACACTTGAGGGTCCCAGTCCCTGGACACTTGAGGGTCCCAGTCCCTGGACACTTGCGGGTCCCAGTCCCTGGACACTTGCGGGTCCCAGTCCCTGGACACTTGAGGGTCCCAGTCCCTGGACACTTGAGGGTCCCAGTCCCTGGACACTTGAGGGTCCCAGTCCCTGGACACTTGAGGGTCCCAGTCCATGGACACTTGAGGGTCCCAGTCCATGGACACTTGAGGGTCCCAGTCCCTGGACACTTAAGGGTCCCAGTCCCTTAACACTTAAGGGTCCCAGTCCCTGGACACTTAAGGGTCCCAGTCCCTGGACACTTAAGGGCCCCAGTCCCTGGGCACTTAAGGGTCCCAGTCCCCAGGCCGGACACTTAAGGGTCCCCGTCCCCAGGCCGAACACTTAAGGGTCCCAGTCCCCAGGCCGGACACTTAAGGGTCCCAGTCCCCAGGCCGGACACTCAAGGGTCCCAGTCCCAGTCCCTGTACATGCATGAAAAATCGTATTTCCATCTCTCTTGCACTCATGCCTCGTTCGGCCGCTGGGACGTGTCCGATCAATTGGTACGTTTACCTTAACAGTTTTTCCTCCGCATACTTCAACGGCCTCGCGTAAATTTAATAACGCTCTGTCGGTGGTATTCGCTGAGGAGAGCTTGAACAAAGTCGGGAAGCGGGCTTCGCTACGTTGACAGACAGGGATTACGCCGAGGGAGATTTGTCTCCTTAGCGTTACGCCGATGGTACACACAGCAACAGGTTTAAGTCTTCGGAGTGGAAAGGAATCGATAATTGCCGCGAGGGATTTTGCCCGAGGCGCTCTGTGCAGTTCGGATAAACCGGAAGAAGAAAGAGGCCTCGAGCACCGGAGGCAAAGTCGCTTTTCCCCGCTTGACTGTTAAGGGTGTGCGTCGAGAATGCGACACGCCCAGTGTGGATATTTTACAGCTTTCCGTAATCCTGCCATAAATTACTCTACGGCGGAGGTCGATGGGTGGAGATTCTCGTTAAGGACGCGGCGAAACGGAAACCCTTCCCCCTCCCCCTTCTGTACCTACTGTGTGGATTGGAAGCAATGAAAAAAGGACGAATTATCCGGACGTACCTATAGGGGAGAGCGGGGCAAAATGGCACATCGGGGCAAAACGGGATAATAAGATGAAACGCAATTTTCCAATAACTTTTGGATGGTGGCGATGGTGGTCCGTGGGCCAAAACGGGGATGAAAATCCGGATGAATCGGTTGGGACAAAATGGGGTATCCCAAAAGTTATTGGAAAATTGAGTTTTGCCCTCATTGTTCCATTTTGCCCCGGTGTCTCCTAACACGTAACTCGTTAACGGCGACAACACTTTGCGCCTCGATGCCCCGACAGCCGCCGGAAAGTTACGTTAATGAATGGAAACGAGGTAGAGACTCCAGAAACAAATTAGAGAACGGCGACATTGGGAAGTTGTGAAAAAATTTATAATTTTTGTTTAACCGATAAAAAATTAATAGAAATACCGAAACGTCCTCGTTAAGGTTTTGCGAGGATTAATTTATCCGCTTTGGCATCGGTAAGGATGGAGTGTAAAATGTAGGAAAACCAGTGTCAGGCGATATTCAGGGATAACAGTAGAGAGAGGTGGGTAGCACGTGAGCAATAAAATTGAAAGGGCAGAGGGAATTCCAGGACTGCAAGGAAACGACTCATGCAGGTGTGAAATGAAAAGGTGCGACGTGAGAAGAGCCGAAAGCGCATAACAGTCGCAAGAGAAATTACGAAAGAACTTCCTCTATGAGGAAGCAAAATTATAATTATATAATTATAAGTCTATAATTATAATTATATAATTATAAGTCTATAATTATAATTATATTATTATAATTCTATTATTATAATTCTATTATTATAATTCTATTATTATAATTCTATTGTTATAATTCCATTATTATAATTCTATTGTTATAATTCCATTATTATAATTCTATTGTTATAATTCTATTATTAGTATTATTATTTCTTTCACCTATGCAAAATTCATAAAAATAATACCTGATCGTCCTCGTTAAGTATCTGCAAAGATTGATTTATCCGTCGCTTTGAGATCGGTGAGGATAGCGTGTAAAATTTAGGAAAAACAGTGTTAGGCGACACGCGCGGAATAACATTGGCGAAATGTTGGTAGCACGCGAGCAATAAAATTGGAAGGGCAGAGGTGATTCCAGAACTTGAAGGAGAGACTCGTGCACGTGTGAAATGAAACGGTGCGACGCGAGAAGGGCCGAAAGCGCATAGCCGTCCGAACGATTCGTGCGGGAAGCAGCGGCTCAATTTTATACGAGCTAGGGTCCCCTCGTAAATCTATCGCAATTCTTTTTTTTATCGTCGGTACCCAGCGCGCTCCGTGGCGAGAGAGTACGCTGGTGAAGGGAGGGGGAAGGGGGGGGGGGGGCGCTGAATAGGTTGATATAAAATGAAGAGCTAATGGCGAAAAGGTATCTCAATAGGCGAGGTTTGACCTCGGGATCCGCTGCGGCATCAGAGCCAGACTAACGCGCCAACGCACGCCTCGTCGTTTCCACTGGACGGATAGAGGAGAAACGTGTGGTGAGGAATGCTTGTGGGTGTGATTGTACGTGAAAGGCAAATAAACTTGGCGAATAGGAATAGAGCGGGTTTGAGACGGTTCGTCGAACTCGATCGCTCCTAATTTAATCTCACCGATCGAAGGAGCGAATCGGCGAAGAGATAATAATCTCAGATGTAGCGCGAAAGCTGCGACACGATGAGCGGAAGATTTCACCAAGTTTTACACTGTTTTGAGGTTTCAGACAAAGATTCTTGAATTTTATTTTCTTGCACGGAAACGTATTCAGAGGAAAAAGAAAAAAGTAATTGAAAAAATTCTATAAATAGGAGAGAAATGAAAAAACCAAGAGATTGCGCGCCTTCATTTCACGTCCCTTTCACCCGAGAACACGGATGGTCAGCACGAATATTGAGCTGGCTGAAAGTGTGAGAAGCTGGCCAAAGTGTGAGAAGAAAATTGCAAAACAAAAAGCAGATTTGTAACGACACCTCGTGCGTCTCTTCGCGCGCCTCGTTTGTTCCGCTCCCAGTTTAATCTCACCGATGGAAGGAGATAATAATCTCAGCTGTAGTTGCGACACGATAAGCAGACGATGTCGCCAAGTTTGACGCTATTTTCAGGTTTCAGACAAAAGTTCGTGAATTTTATTTTTTTTTTGCTCGAAAAAATATTCAGAGGAAAAAGAAAACTGCAATGAAAAAAATGCCATAAATCACGGAGAAATGAAAAAACCAAGATATTGCGCACCTTCGTTTCACGGGTTTCACGTCCCTTTCACCCGAGAATACGGATGCTCAGCACGAATATTGCGCTGGCTGAAATAAAGTTGAAGAAAAAAAAAAAGTGTGAGAAGAAAATTGCAAAACAAAAAGCAGATTTGTAACGACACATCGTGCGTCTCTCCGCGCGCCTCGTTTGTTCCGCTCCCAATTTAATCTCACCGATCGAAGGAGTGAATCGGCGAAGAGATAATAATCTCAGATGTAGCGCGAAAGCTGCGACGCGATAAACCGACGATTTCACCAAGTTTCACACTATATTGAGGTTTCAGCCAAAAGTTCTTGAATTTTATTTTTTTGCACGAAAAAAACATTCAGAGGAAAAAAGAAAAAGGCAATAAAAAAAATTCTATAAATCGTGGGGAAATGAAAAAAAACCCAAGAGATTGCGCACCTTCGTTTCACGTCTTTTTCACCCGAGAATACGGATGGTCAGCACGAATATTGCGCTGGCTGAAATAAAGTTTAAGAAAAAAAAAGTGTGAGAAGAAAATTGCAAAGCAAAAAGCAGATCTGTAACGGCACCTTCGTTCGTCTCTCCGCGCGCCTCGTTTGTTCGGCGACATAGGTGGATCCGCTATACAGCGGAGCTGCACAAGCGAGAAACGGTGCGGAGAAGCAGAAGCATCGCGGATGAGAAAATTGGCGGCTTTCCAATTATGCATTCGTCGCTCCCGGCGACTTCCTCCGCCTTACCGGCTCTCTTTTTTTCCCCACCCCATTCGTTATTTGCATCTCTCAACGGTCCTTCCGTTCTTCCTTTCATCAACCCTGACTCGAATTATCGACGTTCCGTTTCTTTTTTTTTTTTTTTTTTTTTTTTTTTTTTTTTTTTTTTCTCAAACTCAGCGCCGCTGGAACGGCCCGAGGTGTTTCCGCACGAGAGCTCACTCGATCGGGATTTAAGTAGAATACGCCGACTGCGGTCAGACGGCGCGGCTGAGAACGGTATTTACTTTTTCAATGGCAACTTGACTTGCCCTATAATACCGTGGATATCGGAAGGTCGACAGAATGCCAGAACGTCACTGTACTTTCTTTTACCCCGCTGACAACGAACAACGGTGAGCCGTCCAGGAGCTATTTGTAGGCCTTGTGTACGTGCACATAATGCGGCAAAGTCTAGAGAGTCGGCCCGGGCATCGGGGAAAGTGTGGAGAGTTTGCAGTGTCAGTCGCGTGCAACAACTGCAACTCTGCTCTCCGAAGCGTTACACTAGTCAGCTCCTCTATACCTGTCTCCCTCCCCCCCGGCCGCCGGTGAAGAATGCACCCGGGTGATGTACGACCCGAGGCGGTAAGCGCCGAGCTTACGAGTACGTGTTCCACTCGTAGGTACCACTCGTTCGACACATTTACCTGGTTTATCTTTTGGTGCATCGCTGACGCCGCACTGTTATATCTGAGCATTTTTTTTTTTTTTTTTTTTTTTATGCATTTCACTTAGAGGATCAAGAAATAATTTCGCAAAATCGGAATGCGAGGTTTCGTAAAAATATGCAATTTTGTTAAAATATGCAATTTTGTTAAATAAGTGACAAAGTTCGTTGTTCAGGTTTGAATGTGGAAACCTGTACTTTTGTTTCCTGTGTCTTTGACAATTTTAGTTCGTATTTTTATTGGTAAAACTGGAGCCGGATGTAAAACTTGAGTACGTGTTCTACTCGTAGGTACCACTCGTTCGAGACATTTACCTCGTTTATCTTTTGGTGCATCGCTGACGCCGCACTGTTATATCTGAGCATTTTTTTTATTTTATTTTTTATGCATTTCACTTAGAGGATCAAGAAATAATTTCGCAAAATCGGTATGCGAGGTTTCGTAAAAATATGCAATTTTGTTAAAATATGCAATTTTGTTAAAATATGCAATTTTGTTAAATAAGTGACAAAGTTCGTTGTTCAGGCTTGAATATAGAAACCTGTACTTTTGTTTCCTGTGTCTTTGACAATTTTAGTTCGTATTTCTATTTGTAAAACTGGAGCCGGATGTAAAACTTGAGTACGTGTTCCACTCGTAGGTAGCACTCGTTCGACACATTTACCTTGTTTATCCTTTGGTGCATCGCTGACGCCGCACTGTTATATCTGAGCATTTTTTTAATTTTTTAAAATGCATTTCACTTAGAGGATCAAGAAATAGTTTCGCAAAATCGGAATGCGAGGTTTCGTAAAAATAATTTTGTTAAATAAGTGACAAAGTTCGTTGTTCAAGTTTGAATACAGAAACCTGTACTTTTGTTTCCTGTGTCTTTGACAATTTTAGGCTGTATTTTTATTTGTAAAACTAGAGCCAGATGTAAAACTTGAGTACGTGTTCCACTCGTAGGTAGCACTCGTTCGACACATTTACCTTGTTTATCCTTTGGTGCATCGCAGACGGCGCACTGTTATATCTGAGCATTTTATATTTTTTTTTAAATTTTTTTATTATTTTTTTTTTTTCTGCATTTCACTTAGAGCAAACAAATGATTTCGCATAATCGGAATACGAAGTTCCGCAAAAATAATTTTGTTAAATAAGTGACAAAGTTATTTGTTCAGGTTTGAATATGCAAACCTGTCCTTTTGTTTCCTGTGTCATTAACAACTTTAGTTCGTACCTTTGTACGTGAAACTAGAGCCGGATGGTGCGATCGGAAAATTAATAAACACAAAAACTGCAGCCGTTTGTAGATAAAATGTTTTACAGAGTACATACTTCTTTTGCCGTGTACTTTAAACTGAGGGAGGGGATGAGGGAGGATAACGCGCCAAAAAAAATTGGCGATAATAAAAATGACATTATTTACTTGCTGGCAGGGTTTTTGAATTTTATTGCTGGAAGCAAAATGGTGTCGGCATCGCCGCGAGAAATACAGCGAATTTGCCTCCAAGTTTCTCAGAGATATCACCCAACGGCTATTGCGATATTGCAACGAGAGGACGGGAATTCCGTTAAAGCCCCTCCGGGCGGGCGTTTCGGTGAGTAAATTCAAAGGGCCGCGAGCCACTCCCGGAACAAACGGTCTACGGTAGACGAAATTTATCCGGTCTGTACGGCATTCCAGCAGCGAGATAGCGTCATTATTGTAGAAACGAAGCTGGTGAAGATGAATCACGGTCTCGTGGAGGGAACGAATTTTCGGCTCAACGGCTCGAGAGACAAAGTGATTGACTTGATTGAATATCGCATCCAAAATTCGTGGTATCCGCGCTTGGCGAAATGATTTTTTTTTTTCAATTAAAGTATATTTATTCCACCATCGAACTGCCAGCGTAGCGCACTCGCTGCGCTGGCAAAACAGCTATCTTTTTTTAAAAAAAATGTCTTCAAATTGGATCTAAAATTTTTGGAAAAATTTGACGATCAATAATGCGATGCAAGAAAGATTTTCCATCAGAGTTTTATTGTTTACTTTATTTTATTTGGGAGTGACAAATTCTTTTCTTTGGTGACGCTACATCGCGGTTTCGTTAGGGGGACAATTTTTTTCGGCTCGACTGCTGGAGAGAAAAAAAAGAGGTGCTTAATTGATCATAGCTCGCAAAATGTAACGACGAAACGATTTTTTTTCAATTCAAGTATATTTATTCCAGCTGCTAGCGTGGTGCACTTGCTACGCTGGCAAAAAAGGTGTCTTTTAAAAAAGTCTTCTTCAAATCAGATTAAAAATTTCAGTAATGCAATCCAAGAAAAAATTTGCGATCAATTTTTTTTATATTTTTTATTTTTTTTTTGGGAGTGAAAAAAATGCAGCTTTCCGTAAGAAATGCGGGGGAGGCTCTTTCCACCGACCGTAAATTTCGCAATATTCGTCAAGATAGCCTAATGGTACGTAACTCGAGATAAACAGGTCATTACCGGGGGTTCCCGAAGCTCAACGTTTCTCAGCAGAACAGCCGAAGCTGTTCCCCTCGACCGGCGAAGCGAAAGCTGGCCAAACCCGACATAATATCGCCCGAAGCGTTTAATCGGCCTAATTCGTGACCAATCGTGCGCGAGAGCTTGCGGTCTAAGATGATTAGATTTCCCTACCGAGCGGGCCACGCGATCGTTAAGCTCGCATGGTTTATTGCCGTGCACAAACTCCACCAAGTGTGCAGACTCTCTTTGACAGCGATAAAATACATCGATTCCGAAACCAAAACGAATGAACGCGAAACTCGAGACGATTTTATCGTACATCGTGAAAGTTACACTTTGCACGATGAAATTAATATCTATCCTCGATCGGAGCCATAAATCGTCAATTCTCTCGGTGTTTCACCGACCCGGTGTACGATATGAATTTTCGCCCAAAGTCGTGCGAGGCATTATTAATTTTCCCGAAAGGAATCAACAGCCAGTCACAGTGCTAATAAATCGGCAACAAAGACCCTTCGATATTCTCAACATTTTTCTATTCATATCGAAATAATTAAAAATATATTTTCATATCGCTATCTCACAATGTTCGTTTATTCGCGAAGCTTCCCGACGGAGAAAAATTGTTCTGTTTCACTAAAAAAATGTGTCAGCAAAAATATTTGACTGCTACATCAAAATATTTTATTGTCTCTATGTTAAGCAGGTAAATGAGTTGTGGTAACAAAATTCTTGCTGTCCCAACAGTTTTTTTTCTCCGTGCCCTACGAGGAAGCCAATACAGAAAATGCCTTCTCGTAGAAGAAGCTTTGCGAATAAACGAACATTACGGAGAAAGCGATACGAAAATTTTTATTTTCAACTTTTAGGAGGAAGCGATATGAAAATTTCAATCTTCAACTTTTAAAAGGAATCGATATGAAAATTTCAATTTTCACCTTTCATGAGGAATCGATATGAAAATTTAAATATTCAACTTTTTTCGACGTCAACGTATAGTTTGTCTTTTATGCAAAACGCCTTGCCGATTCAGATTCTATGCGATAAAACACATCAACATCGCGCTTCACTTTGTCGGCTCTGTGCTTGGCGCGAAAAAAAACATGGAATTATGCGCTCCTCATTTTTCTTTTGTACTTTCGATTTTTTTTAGCCGCGTAGTTTTTCGTACCACTGTGCACAGTCGAGTCTCTCACGGCCGTGAAGCCCGCCAGTATCGGGAGGGTACTTGGCGCGGCATCCGCACAATCCATTCTAACCAGCTGTCGCCCGAGCCTCTGTTTGCTCGTGACAAGCTTCCATAGAATGATGCACTGTTCAAGATGCGGATGATATACTTCGCGGTACGCGTTCACCTGCACGTGTTCCTACCCCGCAGATGATACAGATTCGTCAACAGCGAATTCCACCTGCGAAAATTCGCACCCTCGCGTCGGTCGAATCGAGCGATTTTCACATCGTCCCACGCTCAATTCCACCGACAGTCCCTCCTTCATCCATCAATCATCTCGCGCACCCGGGTAAGCGACGCACGCACATAAAAATCCAGATATGTCGTCAGTAAATATATAAAAATCGTTCGGCGGTATTGAAAATTCAATACCGAATAAATATTCTGGAGAATTCGTCGGCTTCCGATTCTGTCGGGTCCATTTCGGCTCCTCGGTCGAGGGTGCATACGCGAGCGCAACGAGTAGTGGCAGCGAGCACACTGCAGAAAAAAATTGTAAATGTAACGTACCGGAAGTTAAAACTTGCTTCCATTAATTACACCAGTCGAACATTAAACTGTACTTTTTTTAGTAAAATTATTATACCTGATAATAAAATTGCAAATATTTTGCATGTAATTTACAAAAACTTTAATTACAGACAAATATTTTACTGTAATGTTGCAACACATGTGTTTGAAATTTCAGAAACAGTTTGTATAAAAAACCACTTCCAATGTCGTTAATTAATTGTCAAATATTTTGTTTTTTTTTACAGTGCAACTAGATCAAGCCCAGCGTGATGGAGAGAAGTCGAATATTGAGAATCGCCCCTCACATTTCCTGTCTGTGTGACTCTGCATGCAAGGTGTCTATGCTCATGCTTTGCGTATGCTCGTTGATGTGCATACGCGAGCTCAACGGGCAGTGCCAGCGAGCACACTGTAAAAATAAGCTCAATGTACTGGAACTTGAAATTTGCTTCCATTACTTACACCGATCGAACATTGATGTACTTTTTTGTAAAATTATAATACCGGATAATAAAATTGCAAATCTTTTACCTGAAATTTACAATTTTCTTAAAAAATAAAAATTGTACACTGTAAAAAAAAATGTGTAAATTTAATGCGCAGGACCGAAAGTTTTTGTGCAAAAACTGGTACATTAAATTTAATGTACAATCGTAATGAAAAATGAATATAATTGTTCATTCTAATTAAACTAAATGATGACAATTCAAGTACTTTTGTAGTAAAATTAACATAAATTATTAAAAATAAAGTATCTGCAATGTTTCTAATACACCGAACATTATTTTTAATGACAATCATACATGAAATTTGATATACCGGTTTTTGCATAAAAACTTTCAATCCCTTACATTAAATTTCACAGGAATTTTTTTTACATAACCAGTGTACTGTAAATTTGCAACACATGCGTTTAAAATTTTAGAAACGGTATGTGTAAAAAAAAAAAATTCCAATGCCGTTCAATAATTCTCAAATAATTTTTTTTACAGTGCAACTAGATCAAGCCCAGCGGGACGGAGAGAAGTCGTATGGAGAGAATCGCGCCTCGCATTCCCTGTGTGTGTGTGACTCTGCGTGCGGAGTGTCTGCGCTCGACGAGTGCGGGATTCTATTTCAACGAACAAAAGCGCGCGCGAGATACTGCGAACGGATTGTACTTACGCTCTTAATTGGAAGTCGGAGCGGCGGGTGCGAGGGAAATCCGCGACGCGCCTCGGCACATGCCGATCCCCGGTCGTGTTCAATCGGGCATGGAACGATGGAACAATATGTTGAGAGTGTCTAGGCAAAGACTGATTTATTCGGTCGCGCGAGGAGGAGAGACGGGACGGTCCAGTTCGCCACTAATGCGGCACCGATTTAACGATCGTGTGCGCGATACCGCATGAGCTTTTCGGAATGCTCGCAACACCGAAAAAAAAGTTTTGGTAATATCAAACTAAGCTGCGGTTGCGGGTGGCGAATGAAATATTTCGTCGATTGAACAAAATGTTTGTTAAATCCAAATAACTATTTGTTGAAGCAACTAAATATTCGGTCAAACAACGAAATATTCGGTCAATCAACTAAATATTCGGTCAATCAACTAAATATTCGGTCAATCAACTAAATATTCGGTCAATCAACTAAATATTCGGTCAAACAACTAAATATTCGGTCAAACAACTAAATATTCGGTCAAACAACTAAATATTCGGTCAAACAACTAAATATTCGGTCAAACAACTAAATATTCGGTCAAACAACTAAATATTCGGTCAAACAACTAAATATTCGGTCAAACAACTAAATATTCGGTCAAACAACTAAATATTCGGTCAAACAACTAAATATTCGGTCAAACAACTAAATGTTCGTTTAATCAACTAAATATTTCTTTCAATCAACCAAATATTTCTTCCGCCACCCGCAACTGCAGCTTAATTTGATATTACCAAACCTTTTTTTCAGTGAATGTTTTCCCCATTCCGAAATGCGTGCCGTTGACTCTCCTTCGGCGATATCGCGCATATATCGTGTCCGCACTGATAAAAAAAAAGCTTCCTCTGTGAGGAAGCAAAAGTACAGTTGAATCAACTAAGATTCGGGCAGGGACGTTCAAATCAATATTTAGTTGGTCGAACAAAATATTTTAATGACTCAAAAATATTTTGATGAAATCACCCAACAAATTGTTGAACTAACCGATTCTTTAGCTGTACCAACAAAATATTTAGTTGAACGTCCCTGCCCGAGTCTTAGATGATTCGACCGTATTTTTTTATCAGTGCGCAATGAAGAAATCTCGTGCGCAGATACGTGTAGTACACGCGCGTCTATCCGCGTAATCGCATAAACGGACTAGCCACAACGTCTGCGGAGACTTCAGGGTCTTCCCCGTGTGTGCGGAAGTCTTTTGCAACAAATACTCGGGGGTTGTAGACGAAGAGCGGGGCACAATGTTCCGTCGCGGTTTGCGGCGAACTCCGATGTGTAATAACATTTAAGTGACGCTTTCAGAAGACGTTTAGATGTGGTGAACAAATAAATCCCGAGGGTCACCGTTTTTCAACGATTTTTTTTATTTCTTTTTTTTGTACTTTGTGATGTTTTTTTTTATTGTACAGGTATAACAGGTGTGATGTTTTTATTTTACATTGTAGAGGACAGTTTTGAAGTATAGTTAAATAACTTTACGGAGTTTGCGGTGCTGACTCAGGTGCTCTATTGGAGCACACTGTTTAGTTGCGGTTTGCGGCGAACTCCGATGTGTGATAAAAAAAAAATCTATTAAAAGACGCTTTCAGACGCCGTTTGGATGTCATGAAAAAAAATCACAATGTTTCAACTGTTTTATTTTATTTTTTTGTACTTTATAATTTTTTGATTGTACAAGCATTATAGAGGACAGTTTTAATGTATAGATAAATGACTTTAGGGACTTTGTCATGGTAGCTTCGCTGCCAGCTCTGCTGCTTGCTTTCAGCGGAGCACACTGTTCGGTTGCGGTTTGCAGCGAACTCCGATGTGTGATAAAAAAAAAAATATTAAGAGACGCTTTCAGACGTCGTTTGGATGTCGTGAAAAAAAAATCCCGAGTGGCACAGTATTCCAACTATTTACTTTTAGTCTTTTTTTTTTTTTTGGTACTCTATGATTTTTTATTGTACATGTATTATAGAGGTCAATTTTTCTGTATAGATAAATGACTTTAGGGACTTTGCGATGCTGACGTTATTGCTGCTTGCACCCCGTGCCCGACCTTCCTCGAACTCCCGGCGTGGAATATCGGCAACCCGCTGCGGAGTTGTACCGATATGAAAATACGAGGATGACTTGATAAGTAGATAGCACAGCCGCGCTTCCGCGGAAGATTATCGGAGGGATGGGGAGATTGAATTTTTTACCGGAGAGGCGAGGGGAAGACTTGTTTCGCCGAAGTTGAGAAATAAATTCAACGAAGCAAAGTGGAGTAAGACTGAGGAACGGAAGAAGTTGAAAGGGGGCTGGGTGGGGGGGGGGGGGGGGGGGGTGGATGAGGTAAAAGCGATAAGGAATAAATCGAATGGTTGTTGTATATCGGGCTCTACGTATGATTTTCATACGAAACTTTTTTGTATCGCGGGAACTCTTGAGCTTTCCTCCAGCTGTACCACTTTTGTTCTCGACCTTCCGCGGTGCTCCAAAGCGGCGCACGTATTGCGAGAACCCGGCAACAAAGTTACCCAATCTCGGAGCTTATGCACCGAGTATATTTCGAGCAGTTAGCAGACCCTCGCGTAGTAACAATAAAGTGCAGACGCTTAAACAGCTTCGCAGCGCTCACGGCAGAAACGTCTGCTGGGTGTCGTGCAAGAATTATATTTGAAAAATATAAAAGGCGTCACGTGCGGGCTAATCGGCAATTTGGAGTGGCGAATCCCCCCCGATTTATACAAAGGCACACGAAGCGGCATCAGCAGGCGGAACCGTGTAATGGGCACTCTTCCCGAACTGCTGTTGGCCCGGACAATACGACCGTCCGTGAGAGTTGAATAATATCAGCGACACAGCTTAACGTCCGATTGTCTCGTAAGATATTAATAAAATATTCGCACTTTGGCGAAGGCTTCGGGAAACTCACCAACGCTTCGACCTTACGTGACCGTCCGCTGTTTTGTTCGCGATGCTTTTGCACAGACTCGATCTCAAAGTGTCGCGCGATTTATGGACATCAACTGATACATTTTCGGAGATTCGAGTACAAAAGACTCGCACACTTTCGCCTTCGAAATAGGGCTGTACGGATAGGCCGGCCTAGCCAGCTTAAATATCTTGTCCGGTTAATGGATTTTATAGTTTGGCCGGCTAAACCGTCTTAGCCGGCTAAACTATTTTAGCTGGCTTATTTGTTTTAGCCGGCTAAGCTAATACAGTCTCGGAATTCTTTTTACGAATTTTTGTTTTATTTTTTCGGTGAACACTAATCCGCCAGCCTTTTTGGCCTAAAGTACAATGCTACGTTAAGGGGCTCGATTTTATGTACGAAAAATCGTATTTTTGGGACTAAAATTGAAAATATTGGGTCGGGAGTAAAATAATTGTTATAATCGTGATCAGCGGGAAAAAATACGTGGAATATAGCCTTGAAACAAAAAAAAATTGATTGAACAACGATTTTTCACTTTTTGAGCAACTTTTGGCAAAATTTCGATTTTCGTGATTTTCAAAAGTCAATATCTCGGCTCCCAATGGAGCTAGAAAAAATCCGGGGTGTCCATCGTGTTCTACGGGAAAAAATATACGATATAGGGCCATGTACGAAGTTTTAGAATCGTTTTATCGTGCCGTTTGAGGACGTTGAAAAACGCAAAAAAATGGACTCGAAAGAGGTAGACTTGCGATTTCTGGAAATTTTTTTTTTTTCTTTTTAAAAAATTAACTACCACGAATTACGACGTATTTTTGCGCGCTGAACACGAATCCGCCGGCCTTTTTGGCCTAAAGTACAATGCGACATTAAGAGGCGCGATTTTATGCAAAAAATTATGCATGATTTTATAAATGATAAAATCATGCATAATTTCGTGCATAAAATTTTCGGACCGGCCTATCTCGAACCGTACAGCCCTACTTCGAACACGCCTCTCGGCAACTGAACCATCTCGAAATGTTTACCAAAATACAAAAGCACAAATAATCGCTCATGGGTATGAAAAAATATGTGTGCTGCTCCAGGATTAATTTCGCACGACGCGAAACTGCGAAATGATAAAAACTTATCAGAAAATATTTCAGCTTCGATCTTATCAACAGCTGCATTGTTTTGTTCGCGAAGCTTTTATACAGAATCGATCTCAAATCATCGCGCCATTTTTTAATCCATTGCAATTTTTTACATTAACTGATACATTTTTAGAGATTCAAGTATAAAAGACTTGCACAGTTTCGCCTTCGAACAAGTCTCTCTTTGCAACTAAACCATCTCGAAATGTTTACCAGAATACAAAAGCACAAATAATCGCTCATGGGTATGAAAAAATATGTGTGCTGCTCCAGGATTAATTTCGCACGACGCGAGACTGCGCAATGAAAAAACCCGGTAACGAAATATTTTCCCAGGACATCTCTAAGGAGGAGTCCGGCCCTTCGTCCCTAGCCCCGGGGCAGAGTTTCAGGAGAGCAGCCACGACGTCCGCTAACTCTACTTGCCAAGGCAAATAGGGGCTCGTCGACCCGGCAACTTGCTCGGTCACCGGCTGGAAGGCTCGGGAACTACAGCGAGCCGTTTCCACGCCGGCGGTTCGATTAGCGCGCTGGAATCCAACGGAATGGCCTCTGGGCCAGCTGACTCTGTTATTGTCATCTGCATGTTTCACATTAGCAGGCATAACGCCGGGGGCGGCGCATGCGCGCGTACATACACACTGCAAGCACTGGGCAAACACCGCAACGGTTTACGCACGGTAAGCTTTCCACGCTATACTCGGCGAACCCAAAGACGAAACTTCTTGGCCAAAGACATAACGTCGGCTCTTCGGAATATGTGCAAGAGTCACGTGTGACTCCGCTCGCGGAGCCCACTCTTGCGTAACACAATTTCGTATCGGTTTTAATGCGACGCGCCCGTTTAGCCATTTTCTTCTTGCCCAACATCACAGCGTTGCGGCACCGCTGCGAAGTCCACTATAGCTGTAGCTCGATCGGTCGGCTAAGAACTAATTAAAACTAATGCACGCCGGTAGCCCAGCCGATTGATATACGACGGGAAGTCGCCGGTGGCACAGAATTTCGAAATTAAGCTCTCCCAGAGTCGGACCGCACGAATACATGCGCTGCATCCCCAGCTTAGGAAAATCCATTTAGGGAGCTCTAGTATTTAGGCTGCTCGAGAATCTCGCTGTTGATCTCGACTCGTATGAATATTAATCTCGAGTTTAATCTTCGAATTATTCGTTTGTTTATTTACAGAGCGTATTTGAGCCGAATTGGACAAATGTTGCGCGGTCGAGATAATAGTATTGATGTCTAAAGATGAACGAATGCATTGTTTGTGTTCGAAGCTTGAAACGTGTGCAGGAATCACGATTTAGGGAGCGAATAATCTTCGAATTATTCGTTTATTTATTTATAGAGCATAATTGAGCCGAATTAGACAAATGTTGTGCGGTCGAGATAATAGTATTGATGTCTAAAGATGAACGAATGCATTGTTTGTGTTCGAAGCTTGAAACGTGTGCAGGAATCTCGATTTAGGGAGCTCCACTATTTTAAGTGGCTCGAGAACTTCGCTGTTGATCTCGATTCGTATGAATATTAATCTCGAGTTAAATCTTCGAATTATTCGTTTATTTGTTTGTAGAGTGCATTCGAGCAAAAATTTGCCAAATATCGTTCGGTCGAGATAATAGCAGTGATGTCTAAAGATGGGGACATTTAGGGAAGAGCGGGGGAAAATGGAACGGTGGGGGCAAAACGGGGCAGTGGAGCAAAACGCCATATTTCAATCATTTTTGGATGGGAGAATGGCGCAAAACGGGACGGACAATCCGGATGTATCAACAGGGCAAAATGGCACATCCAAAAATGATTGGAAACTTGCGTTTTGCCCCACCGCCTCATTTTGCCCCGCTCTAACCTGCATCTCTGTCATTCACAACTCTACCAGAAAACATCTCTATCATATTAGAACTCTACCAAGATCTCTTCCAGAAAGTAAAAAAAAACTCTACCGGAATTGAAATAAAACTACCGGAATACAAGGCTACCGCACTGTAAAAAATGTCTGTTTGAAAATTCATCAATGTGTATGAAGTTTTATGCATATATAGTATATGAAATTTCATTGACAGTTATGTAATAATATTACGTTACCGGTATATTAAAAACAATATTATTTGTATAATATTTGTAATAATAACATAATTTTCATATACGGATAGCTTAATTTTGAGTACCATCACCGGTATTGCATTTAAGATAAAATTATAAAAATTCAAATACAATGTATATGAATTTGAATTTTTATACAAAGTTATTTTTATACAAAGTTATATATAAAAATATATAACTTTGTATATTACACGTGTTGTAAATTCCATAACATTTTTAACAGTGCGCCTAGCCTTGTATTCCGGTAGAATCTTATATCCATTCCGCTATAGTTTTATTTCAAGCCGGTAGAGTTTTCTTACTTTCTGGTAGAGATTTTGGTAGAGTTCTAACACGGTAGAGTTGTAGTATGGTAGAGATGTTATTTGGTAGAGTTATTATCCGGCAGAGTTTTTTTCTGGTAGAGTTGTGAGTGGAAGAGGTGTGAATGTGCCTACAGATGAACGAATGCATTGGTAATGTTCGAAGAGTTTCAGGACTCGGAGGAATCCGCTCTGGAATTTGTGCAGGAATCTCTCGCAAATTGATGCTGAACCAAACGCGCGAGTTTCACGCAGGCTTTTTACGATCGACAGGCGAACGGGGGATTTAACAACGATCGGAGTCCAATAACATTGGCCTGTTTAACGAGTACGAGCGTCACGCACAACCCCTCCCCATCGCCACCCGTGCAGAGAACGAGAGATTTCGCGCGTGAGAGAATTGAGAGCTCGGAATAGATATTTGGTGCCGGCACAGTAGCAACGCAGCGCGGGAGCAGCAGCCTCTCGGCGATATCGGCCCTGACGGCCGCGAATCTGAAAGTCCGATGTTCCGAAAACGCGCTTCATACACGTTAACTGCGCCCCCCCCCCGGATAATATGCAAATCAGACAGTGAAGGAATAGAGACAGGCTTTATTTTTTGATTCTCGAAAAGGAAAGATGGAGATGAAAGAAAGAAATCTGAGCTTCTGGATACAAAAATAGCCGGAAAGTCCGTCCGATGTCTGGTACAATTTCTTATTTATTTATTTTCCTTTTCTTTTATTTTCTTATTTCAATGTTCTCCACTCAGCAATGCATTTTCTCTCCGCGCTGCGGAAGACAGAAATTTGAGCTTTTGGATACAAAAATAGTCGGAAAGTCTGTCCGATGTCTGACCCAATTTTTTATTTATTTGTTTTCCCTTTCTTTGCTTTTCTTACTTCAATGTTCACCACTCTGCAATTCATTTTCCCTCCGCGCTGCGGAGGATCGTTAAAAATGACGGGCCGCGACAGTTGGACCGACGAGTTCGTGCAAACTCAGCCAAAGCAGAAGAAATCTTTCGGATATACTTTTTACAAAAAAAAAAAAAAAAATATAAAAAAAAGAAATTGAAATAAAAATAAAAGATTGTTTAGGTAATTGGCGCCGATGAGCTTCCGCGTCTCGTGATTCTCGTCGTACCGCGGGTATTTAATTTCACGGCTGATCTCTGAGAGGTCTCGAGAGACGGATAAACGGGCTCTTTTCGCGGCGTCGTCGGAGCACCGTGAATTTGAATCCTCGATTTTGCGTAACGCGCATACGGGCTCGCGGACAGCGAGGGAGAGCAGTGGAGCAGCGGACCGGGGCCATTAAGCTCGCCGGCGACGAGCCGCGTCGGCCAGATTAATGGTCGGACCTGAGAGTGCAGGTGCGCGGAAACAAGCTGCATAAAGTTCCGAGCAACGAGTGATGATCGTCCGTCCTCGAGACGGATCGATCATTTTATCTTCCCTCTGTATTACTTCAAATCGCAGTCGTGCGAGAGAACGCCTTGCTGTTTTTTTTTTTTTTTTTATTTTCGACAGATATAGAAGCACCTCGTCCCTCGACGGATATACAGTAGGACCGGGCCTTCGATTATGCGAGCCTTCGCCTTATCCGAAGCACCCAACTCATCCGAGCCCTCCGCGTCGACCGAGGTGTAGGCTCGGATAATACGGAAAACTTGGACGAAAAACATGCACGCGCGCGGAGTTGTCTGTAGGGTAGACCGGAGCAAAACGGTGACGCTAAGCAATAAAACCTCCTACGATACCGAAAACATAGATCCATTGTTTTTCACACCAAAATTGTATTGGCACCGGTTTTGAAAAGATATTTAAAAAAAACTTGCGGCAACTTTTGTTAGCTTCATTCATTACCCTATTTTGCCCCAAGTCGATATGACATTTCATGTCCCCATTTCGGCCCGGTTTCCGTCGTTTGTTGGCTATCATAAATCGATTTATTCGATAATTTTGGGTGCTGCGTCTTTACATTGGGAGCTGCAGATACATCAGTTCTGATTCTAGGGTCAATGGTAGAACATACCCACATTACCTTGGATAAACGGGGCTCTACTGTACGCAGTCTCGCCCGGAGAGCGGAGTGTCGTACGGTGATCCTCGTCCCGCAATCTGCTTAGATATGACCGGGAAAGTAAAGGAGTAAAAAAAAAAAGAATTGAGACGAAGCCAGACGAGAACGGAAGTGGAGGTCAAGGACGGTCGGACGTACCCAGGTGGGATTCTGTTGTAACTGGAAAAACGGCACATCGTTAGCTTGGCACTGGCTGGCGCGCTCCGAAACGACATATCGGTCCTTCGCCGACCAGGGTAGGTCGCTGGAGCAACACCAACGATCTTCCGAGCACTGAGCAATGCTACTTTTTTTTTGTTTCTGCGACATCACTTCCGGCTTGAAAATCTCACTTTCAAGCCGACATTTTTATAATTTCGTTGTGACTTCCGGTTTGAAGAATCTCATTTTTTGACCGGAAGTGACGTCTACCGGTCGAAAAAATGAGATTTTTCAAACCGGAAGTGAAGTCACAACGTTTTGTTTGCAAATTTAACGCAATTTAACGTCCGGTTTAAAAGTGAGATTTACAAACCGGAAGTAACGTTACCAAGAAATCTTGTTATTTTCCTCGGGACATTTATATCGAATGCATTCGAGATAAATCACGTTAAAAGGTTCGAAAGAAAAGAAATAAGGGTTTTAGATAAATTCAAAATATGTTTTATTGTACTCTGTAATAATTCTTCCTCTCTCATACATTGTTGATAATTTTTTTAAATATAATATTTCTAGCATACATATTAATTAACGTATCTCAGTCAGAGACTACAGGTAGTTGAGTATCGGATAATACAAGAGGTACGCGCGTCGTGAAAGACTGATAAAATACAAGATCGATAAAGCTACTTGACTAGACTTAACTAGATTGGTCCTTCGAATGGGGGTGCGGGGGGGGGGGGGGGGGCTGCGAGGTAAACGACAGACAAGTGTGAAGAGGAGACTTCTCTCGCGTCAAGAGCAAGTGGAATAAAAATGTTAACGGGCTTTCACGTGTCGATCGGCTCAAGTTTATCCGATGGATAAACTTGAAAAATCACGACGTCGAGCAAAATTTATCTTGATAACGACGTAAGTAACTTTTTTTTTCTTATCTGCATCGACTACGACTTGACGTTCGGGCTCTTGTCTTTTTTTTTTACCATCCCTTAATATAACAAGTGACGTTTTTGGGACGGGTCCGCAGAGGACGAAGAGGACGAAGAAATCGGTAGGGTATCGGATGTTTTTTTTTTTTCGCTCAACGACCTAGGACCCTCGATAAGCCCGGTTCGCCGATGCAGGAGGGTTTGATTAATCGTAGTTGGTCGGTGTCGGGATTGTACGAGTCCTAATGCCGTTGGACATCGCCGTTCGCCGTTGCGAAAAGAAATGGGAAAAGTGACGGAGGGGAATTTCGCCTCCGCGGTTGGAACGCGCCGTGTGCACTCCCGTGTGTCGGTCGAATCGATTCCTCATCCTAACGGGTACCGAAGAACTCTCGCCCACCGACTCGCGAGGGACGCTCGAGATCTTTGACCTTTTTATCCCCGTTAAACATCCCCGGGACATCGAGCTAAGCGAGGGCGATTTACTTTTTGTTCGAGACACGCCGGTAACTGGATTTCCGCCGAAACGACCGAGAGACCGTTCGACAAGGGCGCGTATATTCGGTAAATAGGCCGATGGTCACATAGCACGTATCGTTAGTAATTCGGACTATACTAATTTCTTCTTTTTTTTTTTTTCTCTTTCGGTAACTCGAGTTTCGTCGGTTCTTTGGTTTCTTTTTAAGCTATTTTCCTTGGTCACTGGTGTTAGAATAGTATATTACGCCACAAGGGAGAAAAGTTCGTCTTTTCACCGAGTGCGAAGTTCGATGCACGAGCGAAGAGAGGGCAGAAATTCACACGAGGTGAAAAGGCACTTTTTCCCGAGTGGTATACGCTATTTTTTTTCCGACTGTGCTAAAAAGTGGCCATATTTTTATGCCTGCAACGGGGATGTAAAGTGGCCGATTTTTGACGAGAGGGAGGAAAAGTGAAGCTTTTCCTCCCGCTCGTCACAAAACGGCCACTTTCCACCCCCGTTGCAGGCATGAAATAGGGCCGTTTTAGCGTAGTCTGGAAAAATCATATTTCTTATATTGTTGTCATTATTATTATTTGTTTTCTAGCTAAACAATGCGAATGTTAAGAAAAAATAGTTTTCGATTTTTTGTTGTTTTTATTGATTACTCGTAGAAGAATCGCTCGTACTATTTTTCAGCCCTGCAATTTTATTCTCGTTCGGCATCTTGTTTATCTATGAGACGCGATAGGGGAGACCGGGGCAAAATGGCACAGCGGGGCAAAACGGGACGGTGAAGGCAAAACTCAATTTTCCAATAATTTTTGGATGCCCCATTTTGTCCCAACGATACATCCGGATTTTCAAAGCCGTTTTGCCCCACTCACCACCATTGCCACCATCCAAAAGTTATTGGGAAATTGCGTTTTGTCTCATTATCCCGTTTTGCCCCGGTGTGCCATTTTGCCCCGTTCTCCCCTAGCAGGTGTCATCCGGCTGACTTCCGGGTGTCGGCTTACCTCACTCTCACTCAATCTCTCACCCGTTGGATCCTATTTGACCAAGCTCCAGTAGTTTATTTTCGTTCGTTCATCCGCTCTCGTACAATCCAGGCACTCATCGATGTCCCTCGACCGCGCGGGGCGAATGTGGATAACTGCAGCCGAGGAACGGTCTATATAGTTGTAGGAAATATCTTTTCATTTTTGTTCCTTTTTTTTTTTTAGGGATTCGCTTGTCGTCGCGCTTATATTAACTATTGTAGTACATAATCTTACAATAAAATCCAGCGAGTCGGCCGACTCGTCGCACCAATTTTAAATCGGGTTACGTCCAGCGTAACCGACGATCATTGCGCAATCACGATATTGGCGTCTTTTTTCGCTTGTTATGCCGCGATTATTCTATAGACTACTCTCATATCTCATATTATATTATCGACATAATTATAATTATTATTAATTTACATAATTCACAGGTAGGTATTACCGAGGCAATTAGAAATGTGTGCCGAAGGCCTTGGATTCAAAACGAGCGCACGAATCTCGTCGATATCGAGAGATAAAGAGGTAAAGAGTGAAAGTTTAAAAACATTATCCGAATGTACCTAATTATCATTTATACCGGTGTCTTTTGATGCTTTCTGTGGTTTCGAAGCTTTTTTTTTTTAAATATATGTAGTGGAAAATGGGGCAAAACGGGCAAGCTGAGAAATAAAGGCCGTTCGGATGGTCCCGGAGCTAATGAATTGACCGTGAACGAAAAAAAAAAAATACATCTCTGATAATTCTTTTGTGTTATCCAATAAAAATGTCGTTGGGACACAACGAACTGAGATTTTTTTATGTTCCCCGATGTACCCCACTTTGCCCCATGTCTGCAGTTTACAGCGTTCCCATTTTGCCCCAGTCTTCCCCCTGCAGTGAGAAAATTAAATGGTTGGATGAACCAAAAGTCGCGGTGACATAGGGAGAGTGGGGCAAAATGGGACAGTCGGGCAAAACGCAATTTTCCAATGACTTTTGGAAGGCGGCGGTGATGAGTGGGGCAAAACGAAGTTGGAAATCCGGATGTACCGTTGATACGAAGTGGGGGATCCAAAAATTATTGAAAAATTGAGTTTTACCCCACTGGCCCATTTTGCCCCACTCTCTCTTACGCTCAAAGCTGTTATTTGGTCGGTCTACGACTACCCACCGATCGTGGGTGGAGATTTTAACGCTCGTAGCTGTCATAGCGACCATGTAGAAAAAAATCTCTCTGGCCCCGATATTGAAAGATATTCAACTTTGTCTCCGCCAGCAGTTAAGATCGATCGTTTGTTCTCTCCGATTGACCAAAATCAAACCTAGTCGTACGGTCTACGACCTCCTTCGTTCCTCCTACGAACGTCTTTTTATCTTTATCGTATCCTGTTTGCTTAGCTTAGTAGAACGTATACGTATTACTAAGCTCGTGAATATCTATTGCTTGTTGAAAGGCTAACATAATTAGCAAATTTACAAAAGGTCTTCACCTAAAAAAAAAAAAAAAAAAAAAAAATTCTATTCTACTCACTTCGGTAGATTAAAAATGTGTTGATTCAAACATTTTCGTCCTACCAACCAAATAACGTCTTTGAGCGTGTCTCGCCGCGCATTGGCTAACCAAACGATTTCTTTTTCTCAATGTGAATAAACACAAAGTTGATAATGTATTACCGAACACTAGGCCTTTCCTGAAATTCGACGTTTCAGTCACTCCTGAATAGCGCCGACGTCTCTACCGTCGATCGCGAAAGAAAATGAGGAAGAACAACGAGCGCAGTACCGTGAACAACGGGCTCGTCGAATCGAGGCAGTTACAAACTATAGAATGGAGTTTCTCGATAGCGGACCGCTGCATCGTAATGACACGTAAAACAATATCCTTACTGGCGTATCGTCAGACGTTGGCTATTTTTTTCTGCTTGGTGAGCTCCAGCAGCACCGGATAGTGAAGATCCGGCGAGTACTCCTGACCGTTCTCGAGAAGTTCCAGGTGTCTCGACCACACTCTGGCGTCGTAACGTTCGGCGACCCGTGCCAGAAAGCCACGCTTCACGGCGGCCTCCGCGAATTTCTGGAATGTCGTGCCCCGCCTCGGTGCCATGAGCAGCGCTAGACCGTCGTCAGCGAGCCAGCCGTATATCGTCTCCACGAGATCCAGTCGTGCGTCGTCGAAGAAGAGACAATCGGCGCTGAGGATGACGTCGTACAGGCCCTCGGTTCTCCTCGACTCGTCGCCGCTCTCCGTGCTCCAAGTCTGCCGAAAAATTTTCGTCCGCATCACCGACATCGCCCGATTGGAGGGAAGAATTAAATCATTGAGACGGATTGCAAAGGTCGCGTGGAAAAACGAACGGAAGAGAGAAAGGATGAACGTTGGGTAATGAACAATTAACGCGGATAGCCGGAAAGACTGCGGAGGAGCTTGGATCCGGAACTGGATCAAAGAGGTCGCGAGTGTAGGAAGGATACGAGGGGGCGGATGGAAAGTCTACCGGAAGCGCTACCGGGCGCTCTATCCTGTTTATGCAATGATGAACTAAACAGACACCGGTGGGCGGCCTTTGAGGTTCACAATGTGGGATTATTTGGTGAATCATTTACGCATGGTTTCTGGTGTAAGTTTGGAAAATTTGAGGACTTTTTTTGTGATTCTCGGGGGCGGAAAAATTACGGGGAGGAAAAGAAGCTGGCGAGGCTGAAGACGTTCTCCGAGCACTCAACTGGGATCGTGACGGGGACAAAAGTTGAGTGATTTCATGAATGAAGGCAAAAATAATAGAAAAATTTCAAGGATCTTAAAGAAACTTGAAGGAACAACGGCGTTCAAAGGACTCTACTTCAAGGATTTCAAGAACCACCGGACGTTGCATCGTCTCGTACACTGAAAGAAGGATCTCGGAAATACTACCAAGTCGTATAATAAATTTCGAGCAGAAACATGGCAAACCGGCGCAACTGCTAGCGACATGTGACATTTTCACTGGCGCCAATTTTTACCTAAACCATATGCTAATTTTTTTCCCGAAGACGGGTTGGCAAAATTTTGTGCATCTGGCTAAGAATTTCGTGGATTAAAACTAAGAATTTCATCGATAAAATTTGTGTATATATGTATGCATAAAAAAAAATTGATTGACATAATGTACCGGTGTAACCTACAAACCCAAAACAAACTATGTTACTATATAGTAAAAAGGTACTTGTATTCTGGAAAAAATAACAGGATATTCGGGTAATATCTGCGATATCGAAAATTATCATATTTTCTAGTAGAATGTGTAAAATTGAATACTAATGTTTGCCATTATGTCGTTGTAGTTCCCGTAAATGGGAGAGCGGGGCAAAATGGGACAGCGCGACAAAACGAGACAGTGAGGCGAAACCGGGCATACAAAAATTATTGGAAAATTGAGTTTTGCCTCACTGTCCCATTTCGCCCCACTGCCCCATTTTGCCCCGCTCTCCCCTACCCGAAACTCCCGTAAATATTTACCAGATTCATAGTAACTTTTATCACATCCTTCTCTCAGTGTACGTGAATCATAATTTTTTTAACAAAGGTCTAGCTTTAAAAAGATAATTACCTGAATACGTTTGTTCGGATTGTTATTGCCACCGGTGTCCTGGCGAAGTACGGCGGCCGCCCTTGCCCACTGTACGACACCGCATTTGACAAAATCGGCCATGTTGTTTCTGGCAACGATGCAGCGGACGTTGTCAACGCTCGTGACATTGCCATCGGTCAGCGTGACACCGGCTGGTCCGGAGTATTTGGCAACGAACACGCCGGCCAGACAGCTCATACCGCCGCCAAGTTCCAACACGGTCTTGTTGCGACAGATCGACTGATTCTTGAGGAGGTAGTAGGCGAGGCACTCCTCGGACGGCCAAACGCAGACGTTGCCGGTGTTGTTGAAGCCGATGAGCTCGTTGGCCGTGAAATTTTTGTTTATCCGTCGAACCTCGACCTCGAAGGCCGCGTGATCGAGGCTCGTCCGGTACTCGTACCAGGTGGACTCGGGATCGGCCACGGCGTTCTCCAGGAGCACGGGCTTGACGAGGTCGAACGAGGTGAAACGACGCACCGATATCTCGTCCTCGGCCTCGCGAGGCGGCTCCGGAGAGCGCGTCAGAGCACGTGCCAGCAGTCGCCACCTTCGCTGTGCCTTGCTGCTGTCCTTCTTGACTCCTTCGACCTTCCTCGGAGAACACTTCGACGGACTCTTGCAGACCGTCTCCTCCAACTCGCTCATTATCTCGAGAGACATTTCTTTCTTGCCACTTGTTATTTTTCTAATTGTCGGCTGAGATTATTTATTTTATTTTTTTTGTTGATAATTCACAGTCTCACTGACGTCAGTCGGCCATCTTGGATTCTCGACATTCCAACGTTACCTTCGCGCTTCTCTCGTTCGTTGACCTCAAATTTTCGGTCGCTCACTCTCGGTTGTTTTTCAATGACGATAACAATTTTGATAAAAAACAAACTTTCGATGAATTTTTCATCAGTCCGCGCACTCGAACCACGGACTCGCCGACAAATTTGATTTATTCACGATCTTCAGCATCTTTTACTCTTTATATTTTATGTTTCTTTTGATTTCTTTTTTTTTTCGCGGAAACTTCGTAGAGTTTTCGTTGCGAGGGTGAAAGTTACGATCGGCCTGGCTCGACGAGAGATTTGGAGAGAGACGAGTGTTTTTTTTTTTTTTTTATCCGATGGGTCTCTCTCTATCTCTCTCCGGGTCTCTCGCCGGTGAAGACGTCGCCCGGGAGCAAGGACGATAATGGACGAAGGGACGGAGACAGACTAAAAGCACCAAGCCAAGTTCTAACTCACGCGCCACGCGGATCGTCGCGTCGCGGACACGCGAAATTCGCGCCTGCGCACGAACGGCCGAGCTTCTTCCACCATCGCGCTTCTTCCTCTTCCTCTTCGTCAGCCCTCGAACCCAGTCGGCCGGCGCGAACTCATCGTATTCCTATTTCAACTTGTCCAACTTCTATGACTGTATCTCTTCCTCGCTCGACCGCTGTATATATATTTTTTTTTTTTTCTATCATATTTTTTTCTTTCTCTCCGTCTCTCGCTTGCACTCGAATGCATCGGCCGTTGCTCCGACTCGCTCGATCGCGAGGAAAAACAACGAATCTCTGGTGCTATCGTGTCCGAGGCGTAATAGAAAAAAAAAGCGCAAAGTCGGAGCCCGATACATCCACGAACTCGATATCTTTATTATCGACGGGTTCTCGTTTCTTTCTTTTTTTTTTCGCATCAAACTTTCGCCCCGAAAACTCATTTCGAAGTTCGACGTGGCGAGAAAGACGAGATATATGTTTTCGATCGGAATATACGCGATTGAAGTTTTTATCGCGCTCTTGCGAAATATTTCGACGATAGTCGGTGATGGTCGGCGGATCGGCGTGAACGATGATTTTCGGTCGATTGATTTGAGAGGTGAGCTAACGTAGATTCGGGGAGTTCCGAAATTCGTTGTTTTTTTCTTTCAACTCACATTTTCATTATGGGAACGAAAAGAAGCTGGCGAAACTGAAAACGTTCTCCAAACACTCACCTCGGATCGTGACGGCGAAAAAAGTTGAGTGATTTGATGAATTATGGGAAAGAGTACACTGAGAGAGGAGCCGCGAAAAACTAACAAGTCCATGTGGTAAATTTCGACCAGGCAACGGGCCACACCAGCGCCAACACTAACGATATGTGACATTTTCATAGGGAACATTTTTTACCCAAACCGTATGCTTATTTTTCCCAGAAGGCGGGTTCGCAAAATTTTGTGTACCTGGCTAAGAATTCCGTGGATTAAAACTGACAATTTCGTGGATTAAAACTGAGGATTTCGTGGATTAAAACTGAGAATTCCGTGGATTAAAACTGAGAATTTCGTGGATTAAAACTGAGAATTTCGTGGATTAACACGGAGATTTCCGTAGATTAAAACTGAGAATTCCGTGGATTAAAACTGAGAATTTCGTGGATTAACACGGAGATTTCCGTGGATTAAAACTGAGAATCCCGTGGATTAAATCTGAGAATTCCGTGGATTAAAACTGAGAATTCCGTGGATTAAAACTGAGATTTCCGTGGATTAAATCTGAGAATTTCGTCGACCAAATTTGTTCATGTATGTATACATAAAAAAAATGTTGATCGTCAAAATATGCCGGTGTAACCTGCAAAACCAAACAAACGGTATCGCGCTCTTGTGAAATATTCCGACCATACTCGGTGCTGGCCCAGGGATCAGCGTGAACGATGATTTTCGGTCGATTAATTTGAAAGGTCAGCTTACGGTAGATTCAGGAAAATCCCGAAGATCGTTAATTTTTTTCATTTCTTTTTCAACTCACACTACGGAAGAGGCTTTTAACGAGGGACACCCCAGATATTTCTTGGACTGGGAACAATGAGAGCCCAACGAACTGCGAGCGGATCGATGATCGAGGCTAACCCCGCCGAGGCTGCCGTGATCCCACCGCTGCGGTGTGACAGATCGTCGGAAACGAGGTAATGGATGGCACGGAAGGACGGACCACCCCCCCCCCCCCCCCCCTGTACAGGTTGCTCCAGAATCGGCCATATCTTCGAATCAGTATTGCGGCACCGCGGCCTTAAAAAATCACCTCAGACTCCAGTAGTTGAAAAAAATCAGTTAAATTGATTAAACTATCACAAAAAAACAACCGAAATTTTATTACAAATATAAAAAATTAATATTGTATGGGGCGGGCCATGTTCATAAATTTTATACGGCATGAATTTACGGATTAAACTTTTGAAATTTTTTATTTCATAATACACGCATGTGCATTCACATGAGGAGTAGCAGAAAGTATTTCACCAAAATTAGTGAGATAAGATAGAAAAAGAAAAATATGACCACGATGAGAAAATAATAATAAGGCTAAAATAAAAGAAAGTAACGTTGTATAAGAAAAAACCAAGCAAAAGAGGAGTTGCATGAGCAAATAAAGTAAAATGGCCACACGGATTCCGATTAGCTTATTGCTTGAGAAATTTTAGTCTAGAAACTAGAAGAGAATACTAAATCAAGAATGACATTGGTGCACGAAAATCGGAGGCAATGTTAAACGCTGATAAATGTTCTTCAATCGGTGCGCCACGTGATAAGGAAGCAGACAAGAAGCGATCAACTTTGGTCCAAAATTAACTTCTTCAATCGATTTTAACATAATTACAACGTGTCACAGAAGTCGCCGGGTGGTGAATTATTTTTATCCTAACAATCAGTTCAGAAAAAAAAGCGATCACTGCTGCACGTCCCTACAAATAATGAATCCACGAACAGAGAGCTGAAGTTAGATAACAAACAACCTCGTTATCGCACAGCGTGCTCAGTTAGCAAGTAGCAATTTCAATGTGATTGCGAAAATGCGCCAGGTTGACGGTGATTCACAAACGCATGAACCGGAAGTTACATAAAGTGTGTACCAATTATCGAGAAAGGCGAGGAGTCAGTACCGTTTGCCTTGCCATCTCGAATGCGGAATGCTGCGAGAAACGGGAGCATCCAATTTCTCACTGCGTGCTCCCGTTCACTAGCGACGAGAAACGTAACAAGGTAAACGATGACGAAGAAACGCCGATGAATATATTATCAATCAATTTTCGTTCGAGGTGTCGAAAATAAAATAAAATAAAATAAAATAAAATAAAATAAAATAAAATAAAATAAAATAAAATAAAATAAAATAAAAATAAAATATCGGGCTGAAGGTCGACGGCCCTTGGCCAAGATGTATAATTGTCATTAGGTATAAAACTAGTATAAGAGGCTAACTGTGTAAGTGTATAGCATTGGCAATGAATTTCTTTTACCACTATAATAAAATAAAATAAAATAAAATTCGAAGATAGGGCAGCGAAATAAACGTCAGCAGCAGTACAAAGTGTCCGGCCTAAAGTGGCGCAACGTTAATGATCAGGCGTAGACGCGAGACAGGTCAAACGGAAGAGGCTGAGCGAGGCTGAGAGGGGGGACGGGAGTGATTTCCGTGTCAAAATGTTTTCGTGCCGGTCGCGCCGGCGTTTGTCCGCGTACAACCCGTTCGAATCGTCCGCCGGGAGAACGCGTTTGAAATGACGTAATTTCGTATGTCGCTTGACAGTAGCATTGCGACTAATTCGTTACCGCGGCTCTCCCGCTAACAGCGAGCCCGCAGGCTTGTCCCGCTCCGCCGCGAGATGGATAGATCTTCCGCGGTCTTTCTATATCGACCGATGCTACGCTCCGAGCCACTCTCCGAACATGAAAATTGGCGTTGACGCAGCGCTAAGTTGACAGCAATGCGACTCGGGAGCCCGAGAGTTATAAGAGTCGACAGACTGCCAGGCCGCGACGAGCCAGATAAAATAAAAAAATAAAATAAAATAAAATAAAATAAAATAAAATAAAATAAAATAAAATAAAATAAAATAAAATAAAATAAAATAAAATAAAATAAAAAGGAATGAGGAGCTGAATTGTAAGGATATATGTAACGAACGGTACGAGTCGGGAGATTCTCCCCGACGAGACGAGAATCTCAAGAGTAAACCAGGGCGTTTGTCCGTTCGTCGGGGCTGCTCGATGGTCTGCGGTCTTTCTGGCAGGGAGTCTCGACGCATTGCGTCTGCGAGCCCGCGGAGCTGGCCAACAACCGGACGCTATGGACGTTCCCGTATATACGCCGGTTCGATTCACAACATGGTACACAAGGGAGACCTTCGGCAGTGAAGTCGCCGGTGACCAATACTCTTTTAGCATTCAGCTAATCGCCCGTGGGGAGGGTTATTTCTTGACTACGTGCAGAGATGCACACTACGTCCGCATTGCATACAGTAGAAGCTCGCTTGTCCGACCTTCGATCAATCGCGTTATCCGAAGCGGATTTTGTGACTTTCTACACATTTTCCCCATTTAAAAAAAAAATCAAAGTGAATTTTAAAATCTGAAAAAATTAATTCTTGTTCAGAAAAGTGAACGAATCATTTCTATTAAAAAAGAAGTTAGATTTCCGGGAGATTTGCTGGACAATTTTATTTTTCATCAATTTGTTAATAACATTTTAGAATTATCATGATGCAAAATTAATCTTTACAGCACCTTTAATATCCTTGATTTTTTTTCAGATTTTTATACCTTATAGAAGTGTTTGCAATTCCCCTTTTACCGGAACCCACAGTTCCGATTTTAGAGTCAACGGTTTATGTTTATATGAAATTAATGTTAATTGACGAAATTACAATTACATTAAAAAATAACTAAATTATCAAGTAAAGTTAGTCTTTATATGATGTGGTGTTATTTTTAAAAAATATATAATAATAGTAGAAAATTTGAATTGAGTATCTTATCCGTGTTATCCGACATTTCACTAACCCGACGCACGCTCTTCACATGACCTCGGATAAACGGGGTTCTACTGTACACACGAGTCGAGCCATGTACGCGCGAGCAATACCCGAGTTGCCAATAACGCGGTCGCCCGAATGAGATTCAGCGTTCCAGATTCGCTTATTAGGGACGCCGGAACGTGCGCCCAGCTGACAATGAACGCGTACGCAGACACCACGTAGGTGAGAGGGGTTTTTCCGGATAAAGCATTGGGGAAACACGCGCGACGCAACAGCGGAACGAACATGCTAATGGAGTCGTGCGGTTCGAAAGTTACATAGTTGGATAATTAAATTACACGGTAGGATTGTCGGAGGCTTGGTTCGCGAGGAGCGCGAGCCAAAAGTTTACCCAATACTTTCGTCGAGTAACTCGGAACAGACATAATCGAGTTTGACGAAAAGCAACGTGTTGATAAAAAGTAGAGGCGAAAGTTGCCACCCTGGTGGAGAGTCGTAATACGGTATGCTGGAAATATCGCTTGAGTGGGAAATCACGGGAAAACGAGAGATCGTCATGTGTATAGTGAAAAAGGAAAGAGGAGAATGGGGGGGAAGCGCACATGTCACAATAAACGGGTGAAACGGCAGGGAACTTTAGCGTCGCCCGTTGGGTATGGAACACATCGCAAAGTTTGAAAATTGTTACCATACATATATATAGAGTCAGCTGAGCGCGAGGTTTATTTGCCGGCACCACGTACGACCGCAGCTTGCACTGCTTTTTGGTATTAGATTTATCGTGGGTCGTCCCTGAGACTATATTACGCGGTAAATAAGTTTGGGATTCTTTGTCGAAGTCGTGAACGGTTCCGAGATCAATCGGAAGACCTATACTTATCGCAGCTCTGTAACGTAACGCAACGTTCGAGTTTCGAAGAAGTAACCAGTTATTCTTATAGAGTTCATTTTTTATTGTTTAAGCTTGGGCACCTTTTTAGTTTGTAGTTACGACGATAATTCATTAATTAACTACGTACGACCGCAGCCTGCACTGCCTTCCGGTAATACATTTATTGTGTGTGGTAAATAAGTTTGGGATTCTTTATCGAAGTTGTGAACGGTTCCGAGATCAACCAAGAACTGCAATGTTCGAATGGCGAAAAAGTGTCCAGTTATGTTTATCGAGTTCATTTTTTTATTTTTAAGTCCGGGCAATTTTGGAGTTCGTATAATTCAACAATTAACTCACATGACGTGGACTGTTGGTTTTCCTTCTTGGAGATGCGATCACTGCGGGCAAAAGTCGTCCCGGGTCTGGAAATCCTCAGTTAACCTAACACCAACACGTTTCTTTCTTTTTGCTTCTAAATGTGCAGCATAGTACACTCTTTCTATTCAACTACGAAGCTATTTATACAGCGCAGTTCGGCTTTGTTAAATGTACGAATATTGATTTATTTACACACGCGGTCGAAACGATATACTACTTCTGTACGAGATACAAAAATACTCTTATTTAGCAAACACAAACAGCTGATCGTGTGCTACTGAACCGGTAAAGTGTCGCTCTCTGCCGAGCGATCCGAGTAATAGGACAAACTGTCGATTTCCAGGATGTTTTCACTTTCAGCCAGCAGAATGCAGCACCTCGTACGTTTATCGGACTCGCTCGCTTTAGTATAAAAAAAAACAATGCCCCCCCAATCCTCCCGCTTGAATAAACGGTCATTGTACCTGTCGTTTAAGGAAATCTCGCGAGGGAATAAATATCAGTGAATGAGAGTATTGATAGCAGCGACGGGGTGAAGGGGGGGGGGGGGAGTAAACCAGCGACAACGTTTAATGATGTATCGTTACAATTCCCATTAGATTAGCATCTGAACTTTTTACACGCTACAGTTACAGTGCATTCCGCAATAGCTGTAAAAGTCGAGGGTCGGTTACCGAACATTTCGACTACAATGAAGAAATATTGTCACCGAGTATTTCGAAGAGAAATGTTCAATTATCTGAGCTGAGGTATCGAGTCGCGTCAGCTCTTCACTGTGAAAAAAATAGAATGTACTGGAACTGGAAGTTTTTATGCATAAACTGGTCCATCAAATTTCATGTACAACAGTGATGAAAATTCATATTCAGTGTATCAAAAACACTGGAAACTTACTTTAATATCAATGAAAAAGTATATTAATTTTTCATCACAATTGTACTTTAAATTTAGTGTACCAGTTTTTCCATAAATACTTCCAGTCCGGTACATTAAATTTACAATTTTTCATTACAGTGTACGAGAGCGCCGCCTATCCCCGCCCTACCCCAACGATACTCCCTCCTTGACCCCCTCGTTACGCGATAGCAGTGTCGTCGACCGACGTCCACGTGTGCATGCTCCAGTAGCAATCAATCAAGCTGATTTGCCCTTGTCAATAATAGTTTTTGCCATCGCTGCCAATGACCGCACGATGATAACGGAAATCGAGTCAACCCACCCGCGGGCTAACCTCGAAAACAATGAGATCCTCGACGTTACGTCGGTTAGGCTAGTGTTGTTTGTCATACACTAGCTCCGAGGTAACGGTCGGCGTTCTTGTTTTTGTTGTTTTTTTTAATCTTCCGACGATGAATAAAGTGCGTCTCGGCTCCGAGTATGTACCTCTCGTCGGCGAGGAAGCGTCACCCTACAGAATATTGATATCATTTTCGAAACTCGCCTGGTTCACCGTGTCCCTTCCTTTCTTTGGATTCGCCTTCTGCATTATTTGGTCAGTAATGTACAATTTCGAACATGCCACCGCGACTCACTGCCAGGTAGGATCGAGTTTATTTTCCTTCAGTTTTCACTGTCCCCCCCGTTTTTCACCAGAAATTTAGTTGTTCCCTTTACTGTTCAGGTTTACAATTTTCTACCATCAGTTTCCGCAGCCATCGGCCATTACAAGCCCCAGAGGGATGTCTGGAGGGCAGCGATCGCCACTCAGGCCATTGTGAGGGCGCTGGTTCTCATGATGTACTATCACTATTATCATGAGACCGTTTACAACTGGGCACACGGAATCAGCAAGTTTGCTCTGGCGACGTACACCATAGAAAACACCGCTTTGGTGACCCTGAGCTTCTGGTCTTCCAACGAAAACTACGGTACTGCCTGGCCTGTGACTTTAGATCCCTGCCGATCACCCTGAAAACATCGGCATGTGACTATATTTCGTGAAGTAGTAATGGCTGTACTTTTCAGCGCACAAACTTTGCTCGGAGATGTTCATTTGGAGAATAAAATTCTACCAGCGAACAATTTTTTATCTTTCTCAAAGCAGTACAATTTGACGTCACGCAGATATCTTCAGGGTCATCCTTCGTCAGCCCTGTTCGCCAACATTTTTTAAAATCAACTAAATTCGTTTCAGCTTTTCACAAATTGTCGTTCATAACGTTTCTCATAATGTCGCTGGTACACATGGGTCTGGCCTGCTACATCGTAAGACATTGTCGCGCCCCTGCGAAAGACTCCTTCGAGACTTCGTCTCACAAGTGGAAATCCAGATCGATGACTATGAACATCTTGTCGATTTTTCTCGCTTGCTATTTCTTCTGGAGACACAACGCATACTGTGAACCCTTCGGTAAGTTTTGGGGATTATCATTATAATACGATGATTTAAGTTTCACAGAATTCTAAGCTCATAAGTAAATTTTGCAGTGTACTCGATGTTCGCGATGGCTGAGTACATGGTCGTTCTGACGAATATGAGCTTCCACGTCACAGCAGCTTGGGACTTTGCGGGAAGAAGCCTGATGATATCTTCTAAAGGTGTGAGAATCGTTTGAGAGGAAACCCATAGTCACTTAGTTAGGACGATGACGATGAGTATTTTTTCAATGAATGTAATCAACATTTCAATGTACATATATATATATATATATATATATATATATGTATATATATATATATCTGTTAATATGTAAATAAGCGATGATAGCCATTTATCGGCAGGACATATCTATATATTTTTATGGAGTGAATGCCCTGCGGAAGGAAAAGAAAGATATACATGAATGAGAGAGACTTGTAAAACGTTGTTCTTCGATATGAAAGATCCATTCGAGAATATATACAAATTTTTACGTTATATTACACGTTCGGATGACAATGGATGTACAAAAGAAAAAAGAAGACGCTCGATCAACGTTACCAGTTATTGTCAAAAATTGAAGTCCTTCTCGAGCTTGTCGGAAATGTACTTGGCTATCGCCATGCTGCTCGTCGCCGCGGGAGACGGGGCGTTTCGGCAGTGCATAACTCTGCTCCCGATGCTTCCTACGCCGTTATCGAACACAAAGTCGTCGACCAATTTTCCATCGTTGTCAACAGCTTGAGCTCTCACGCCCGCCGGACCCCTGCGGGATGGAAGCGAAAGGTCAACGAGCTTATCGAAATCAATGTGGTCCCAATTAATTTGCGGTCGGATAACGCTTGACCCGAACGAACCTCTTCACGTCTCTGTACGTGACCTCCGGAATGAACTTTTGCAAGTCCCTAACGGCCAGGGGATAGAAAATTGATTTCACCGCCTCCTTCATACCCGGCACGATAAATTTGAAGCAGAGCTTGTAGAGGCCCGGAAATTTCGCCATTTCTATGCAGTCTTGTATGTTTATGTCTCTCCACCTGGAACGTTATATTCGAAATTTTACTTTCATCATTTTTTTTATCCCCGTTTTTGTTTTATTTTTTTTTTTTTCACAGCCTGGAAAATACTGCGATGTCTTTCGGCGAGTTGATGAATGGTGTAGTAACCTGTAGCCTTCTCTCGCGAGGGCCAACACCGCGTTGGGACCGAGCCAAATGTCCCCGTTGATTCTCGGAGTGAAATGAACTCCCAGAAACGGAAATCTCGGGTCGGGCACCGGATAGATGTTCGTCTTGCACAGGTGTTTCTTGTCGTCGTTAAGAAGAAGATATTCACCGCGGAAAGGAACAATGCGAGGGCTGAGATCGCATCCGGTCATCACTGCGAGTCTGTCCGAGTGCAGACCGGCGCAGGTCAGCACGTATTTCGTCAGGATGCACTGAAAAGGTACCGGATGGTAAGGTAAAACATTTAAAAAAACAACGACTCGATACTTCCGGATATCCGAGCGCTTACCCGATTCTTCGATTGAACGCTTATCGGAACGAACTCGTCGTTGCCCTTGGACTCCGTCGTTTCCGCAAAACCGGTTACCTCGTAATTCAGATAGACCTGTCCGCCCATTTTTTCGAATTCTTCGGCAAAGTGCCGACACACGAGGCCCCAGTCGACTATACCAGTCCACGGTGACCAAATCGCCTTTTCTCCCTGTATTAAAAAGAAATATGTATATCCTTTTAAAAAGTATTCGTATTTATATTTACAGAAATTCAATGTACTGGTGCTGGAAGTTTTTGGGCATGAACAGGTATATTAAAGGTCATGTACAATTGTGATGAAAAATTAACGTACCGTATATTTAAAACTTTGGAAATACTTTACTTTGCTTTTAATCATTTACTTTAATTTGCATAATCTACTTTAATGTCACTGCAGAAATAGCTTAATTTTTCATCACAATTGTACATTAAATTTAGGGTTCCAGTTTTTGCATAAATCTTCCATGCCGGTGCATTAAATTTACGATTTCTTTTAACAGTGTACGTCTTTAATGTTGCAGATCGGACGATTCGTATGGTGCGTAATTCGAACCTTGCATTTCGGCTCATAGTTCTCTATGCAATCCTTGTCGACGAGCTGGAGATCGGGGACGTTGTTTTTCAAGCCCCGATCATACAGATCGGCTATTCTCTTGACCTGGTCCGGTGTCTGCGCGACTATGAGCTTTCCAACTTTTTTGTGAGGCACGTCTTTCTTGCAAAAATACTCGTACGAGAGCTTGAGACCTTCCACGCATAGTTTCGCCTGTAACGTGTACAGACTCGAGAATTTTATACGCAAAATCGTAAACCTCTCGGCGCTACCGGATTTACCTTTATACTACCGGGAGTGTAGTAAATTCCTGCGTGGACCACCCCGCTGTTGTGTCCGGTCTGATGCATCGCGAGGGCTTTTTCCTTCTCAACGATGGCTATCTTCATCTGGGGATGCCTCTCCAGCATCTCTCTTGCCGTCGCGCAACCCACGATTCCACCCCCTACGACCACAAGGTCGTAAGTACCGCACGAATCTACGCTGAAAATGTTCCGAGAATTTGGATGACAGAAATACATTATCAAGCTCGATGAAATGAAAAATCTTTTGTGACACGATAGAGGCGAAATTATATATTTTTTTTTATCGCAAAGATAATTAAGGTCGTATATTAACCTCCCGGTCGATCCGTGACGATAAACGTTGCCCAACTTCCGGAGCGTCGTCCTGTTGGTCAATGACCTCATCACGCACGTTGACATGGTCAGGTGACTAGGATTTTTAAATAAAACAAAGAAAAATATATATCTTTATGTCAGCACATTATTTCTCAGATTTTATCGTACGGTTCGGGACATTTTATATTCGTATTGCAATATATCTGTGACGAGAACGTCGGCTACGTTCAAGCGATCTTTGGCAAATATTTTCATGGCTCTCTGAGATTTTAGTTACGGCAGTTACACGGTTCGTTCTTTTATTATTCGCATCGTTGGTTTATCTCCCGATCGATCGGAATTTTATTCCCGAGAGGATTAGGGACTAAGTCGCATCTCATCGCTTAAGTAGACAGCTCTCGATGCCGCAGTGACGCGGTCTACATTATTGAACGAAATCTGATCTGGCTGTTGTATCTTTTTTCGTGCAGTACATCCGGAGACCGTCGTATCTCTTGACGTCACGCTTGTTTAATCTTTTATTTAAGATTACATTTTTTATACGAGTCACGATAGCTCTAAAAATGCTCCGAACGGTCGCATCTGTGCCAAGTTACGTAATGCCGATAGAACGAGCCATGAAATCAATTTTCGTGCGTAATTTCGTGTGCGTAGAATCCCAATTTTCACACCTTGTGAAGTACAATTTGGTGCGATAATCGCGCGAAAAACTTTTTCTTCCCTCGTTTGATTGCAACACTCGCCTTCGGCTCGTGCTCCAAACTCACACTCGTCGGAAAAACTTTTTTCCCACTAGTATCGTAATGTTCTATTTCCTAACACATGCACGTAAAATCCCGCTTCTCGTCCTTTTGAAGTGAGCGCAGAAGGGCTCTTTTACGCACCGCGTGCGGGAAAAATAATGCGCATGCGTACAAACGCAATACAGCCTTTTTTGCGCACTAGTGCGAGAAAGTGCCCTTGTACGGACCCTTCCCAAAAACGAAAGCGTGATTTTCCTCAATTTGTTAGGAAACATAACTCGAATGACAGGGACGTAGTAAGGGGACTCGCCTTCGGCTCGTGCGGCTTTTTTACACTCCTCAGGAACTCCCTTTTTACGCCCTTGCTATATAAATAACTATTCCACGAGATTCCACTCATGCAAAACATCTTCGACTGACGGGATCGAGAGGAAATTATTTCCATCGTCAGGTACACGTTTTACCTCCGAAGATCCCAAAGGCGCTTGCGCGAAAATCTACACGCCCGACGAATAAACATGTGTGACTAATCACCATTGCAATCTTCTCACTATAATCAGCCTTACCGTAAAAAATTAAACTTACAGGTCTCCACTAGTTCGTCACCTGCTTTCCAATCGAGGAAATAAGCGTGTCGACCTCGTGGGAGCGGCGTCTGTCGCGACACTCCTTGCCGATGGACTCGTGAGAACTGCATCGACCAGGGATGTCTTAGCAAAACAGTACGTGGCGTAACCCTGCTCTGGTAGAGCCCGGAGAGAATAGCGAGCTACGTGGGTAAAGCCGCTCGCGACTGGACGGGCCGTAGAGTGGCGCCGCTGGCTTATCATTCGATTGAGGAAAACTCGACTGATAACGCTTCTATGTCAGTCACTCGACATGGAAGCTCTCGATCAGTCACCGCTTTCCGAGCGCACTCGTATGGGAATTACGAAATACATTGAACGAGTGGTAACGATCACTGTTGCTCTCAATAATACGCTGATCTCTCCTTGCTACATAGAGCGTACATAAGCATCATTATAACGGTAGAAGATATCGTTAGATGGGATTATCGGCTGTCTCGAGGGATTAATAATAACGAGACGGTCGACTTTGTCGGTAACTCTTGAGGCCTCAGAAATAATATCGACGGCTCGTTCGCATAATCGGAGGAGAACCGTTCGATATTCTGAAACGTACACTGTCAAAAAATGTTGTTTAAAAATTAATGAACGGTATTGCAAACCTTTTTTTACATAAACGGTTTCTGAAATTTCAAAGATATGTCGCAATTTTACAGTAAAATTTGTATTTTTAATGGAAATTTTTGTAAATTTCAGGGATAAGATTTGTGATTTTAATATCTCGTATTTCAATTTAATAATAAAAGTACATTAATGTTCAACTAATGTAAGTAATGTAAGCAAATTTCAGGTTCCGGTACGTTAAATTTACTATTTATTTTTACAGTGTAAGGATCCACTGTAAAAAAAATGGTAAATTTAAAGTACCGAACTGGAAGTTTTCATACAAAAACTGGTGCATTCAATTTAATATACAATTGTTATGAAAAATGAATATACTTTTTCATTGAAATTAAAGTAAATAATTGACAGTAAAGTATTTACAATGTTTTTAATACACTGAACATGAATTTTTCATCACAAGTGTACATGAAATTTAATTTCCCAGTTTTTACATGAAAACTTGCAGTCGGGTACATTAAATTTCATAAAATTTTTTTTTACAGTGTCGAATAATCGGAGGACAATCGTTCGATATTCCAAAACGTAAGGATCGAATAATCGGATATCTGCTGCAACGCGAAGGCTCGGCCGGCTGCTGCGGACACGGAACAGAATGCACCTGGACTCATGCATCCTGCAATACCCAGTCTTTCCCCTTCCCCGATCTCTTTTTACTCTCTCTCCGTTCTCATCTCCCTCCATCTATCCGGCAACTCTTCTTCCATCACAATCGGCCCTTTTTCACTTTTTTTTTTCTATGCTCTCTCTCGCGCGCCCCTTCTCCGATTCTATCTCCCCTTCGACGTTCCCCTACGGTACTCCACCGGGCTCTAGTGCTTTCCCTCTTCGACACTCGAGTTTCCCGATTGAGCGTCACCTTGACGAGAGAGAAAGAGCGGGACGAAGACACGAGCGCAATGACGTACGAGGAAGCGTCGGAACCCTCGACTCCCTGCAAATCGTCGATCTACAATAGTTTAGTTAAAAAAAAAAAAAACCGATATATGCAACTTTCCATCCGTTTCGTTGCAGCCTTTTATGCAGAGTTCGATTATTCTTCGTTTTACGCGCGAATTTACTGATTTTTATTTAAGGCAATTATTGAATTTAAAAGAAATCAAATTATGCACGATTAATATGTATAGTTTTATTGCATTAACGTTGCATTTTCGATCGATGATCGACGGTCTATTTCCCCGGCAAAAATTAACAGTCGCACATTAAAAAAATTGAAGGAAACGAGAACTGTTTAACTGATCGACGGCAGCTGAGAAATTAGGCTTTAATCCTTCAAGTGGGGGACTTTTTGCCGAGGGCAAACATGCCTTCTTTTAAGTACAAAAACGATCCGGATCTTCGTAATAAATGTTCTTCTGCCTTGTCAAAAAAACAACACTTCAAGGTACGTCTGTGAATTTCTACAGATTTTTTTTAGCCCATCAACTTGTTACTCGAATCGTCCGAAGGTTGCTTCCTGGAAAATTGCACGTCCTCGTTAAACAAGAATCCCGAGACGGGTTGAGTCAGTTTTGAGAAAAGAAACAGTTTTTTTGTCAATTTTTTTTTAGTCGTATAGTTTCGTGTATACCTGTACATAATCGGGCGATCAAACTGTACGGCAGGCCGCGACGGGGCGCCCGCGCACGGCCCTGAGCCACGGTGCGTGGCAGCGCTGCGCGGCGGTTCTTTGACTCTGCGTCCAGAGTCAGTCAACCCGGTGACGGCCTCGATGGAAGTACTGCTGTGAAGTCCGCGGCAGCGTACCCGGTCGCTTCGAAACTTCCGAGAGCGCGTACACGGTCCGCGAGTGCGCGAGTGCATACGCTAAAATCCCGCAGTGTTCATTCCTCTGTTCTCGCCGATACATACGCGTATAGAAACCTATAAGCCTGTACGGCATCGCGAGAATTTTCAACACACATTTTTTTTTTTCGATTGATTTACGAATCGGTGAATAAAAAAAAAACGCCGCACAGAATCTTCATACATCGTCGATCATCGCAGCATCCAAAAATGTATAGACTTATCCCGCGACGTTTAAAGATGAAATACGAAAAAATGAGTTCCACGGTCGGACGTAACGTGACGCCATGCGATCTGTTGTGAATCGACAAATCGGACGAGAGGAAGTTAAAAAAAACATAACGGAAAGATATTAACAATCGACGACAACAGAGTCAACAAAGCTCGAGGCGATCGAGCGTCCAATGTCACAGGCAGAGCTTCGTGTCCATTTGTGACTTACATTTTTATGATATAAAAAAAGGAAACAAAAGAGAAAAACAGGATCAAGGACTCGGCGTTCCGATGCCCGCCGTCCCTGCACACGGAACAGCGTCTCACGGTCCGCCTAGCAGCGTCGGAGACTGGATCGTACCGTACGAAGGCCCCATTATGCGGCACGCCGGGCTTTAATCAGGTCGCGGTAAACCGTGCGCGCCTCGTTCCACGTGTTGTACCGGGATCAAAGTTTTTACCTTTGTGGCTTTACGCCTCGTTGCCCCCCACACTCTTCGCGATATAATATAATACACTTTCGGCCTCCCTATCGCGCGCGCAGTTCCATAAAAATAAAAATAAAGAAAATAAAATAAAAAATAAGAATAACAATAATTAAAAAATAATTGTCGTGAGTAGGAGACTCGGCAAAGTTAATTCTTTTTGTCCGATTTTATTGGATCGTAGTAAATTCTCGTTCGGCCGAAATAGAAAAGATAACAATGGAGGACGAGCTGCGATGCCCTTCGTGCAAGGAGCTCTTCGGCGAGCCCGTTCTGTTGCCCTGCTGGCACGCTTTGTGTCTCCCGTGTGCGGTGAATCTTCAGGCGCCTCCGAACTCTCCACCGGAATCGACGACCGATTGCTCGAACGCTCCGGGCTCGGATCAGGAGGCCGACAAGCTATCGATACTTTCGGAAACCGATTCCGGCGTCGTATGCAGCAGCACGTCGACGAGCTCGAGGCCCGGCAGTTACGTCGGCACGCCGGGAAACGGTGGATTTCCACCGTCCGGCGGGACGCTCTGCCTCTCCTGCCCGGTCTGCCAGAAGAGCGTTTACTTCGACGAGGGCGGCGCTCACAATTTGCCAAAGTATCGGGCGATGCAGAGAATCGTCGAGAAATATCAGGAAGCGAGAAATGTCAGGATGCAGTGTCAGATGTGCGAGGGAGAGCCGAGGGAAGCCACCGTCGCTTGCGAACAGTGCGAGGTTTGTTTTCACGATTGCGCCCTTCTCCATCTCCGCGATCCAATATTTTCATGGATCATTGGAGTCATGTCCTCGATCCCGATTCAAGCTCTCGCGCGACCTTCCCACGCTCGGATCAAGGCTGGACCTCGACCTTGGCGTATAGTCATTAGTGTTATTATTATTACTATTACTGTCGCTATTCAATAATGAGACACCCTTGGAGGCGGTTTGAAATGGCCTTATAAATAATAATCATAATGCACTGATAAAAATGCGGTTGAATCAACTAAAGATTCGGGCAGGGACGTTCAAATAAATATTACCTTGGTCGAACACAATATTTTAATGCCTCAAAAATAATACAAAAATTGTTTTGTATTATTTGAATTTTCCGTCCATATTTCTTTTCAGTTTAAGGATAATAATAAGTAGTAATAGTATAGTAGTTTATTGTCTTGCGGGGCAAACTGTCCGTGAGAAGGGAAAGTCAAATACATTGAGTATAAAAAGGCTTAACGAACGAATTACGTTACGGTTTTTGGTTTAAGAACTCACAGAAATAATATATATACGCAGTTTTTCTTATTTTATTTTGATAGAGGAGTTTAGGTTCGGCTTAGGACTGTTATCACGCGGTGTTTCATATTAGCTAATCATTACGGCAGAATGCACGAAGTGCCGAAGCTCCTGTCATATAGTGATATACACTGTAACAGTAAATTGCAAATTTAATGTACTGGAACTTGAAATTTGCTTACATTACTTACATTAATTGAACATTAATGTACTTTTTTGTAAAATTACAATACCAGATATTAAAATTACAAATCTTTTGCCTGAAATTTACAACCATTTTCATAAAAAATACAAATATTACTGTAAAATTTGCAACGATATGTGTTTGAAATTTCAGAAACTGTTTATGTAAAAAAGCATCCAATACCGTTCACTAACTTTCAAAAAACATTTTTTTACGGTGTTGTCGTGAGTCTTTTGTTGCGGCTACATTGTGGTTATTTAAAATCATAATAATAATAATAATAATAATAATAATAATAATAACAATAATAACAATTGTTATTATTATTACAGCAATAATAATGAATGGCGTCAACGCAAGCCGCGAGGTTGAATTAATGAGCCCGATCGTCGTGCCTTTCGATCCCAGATATAAAAAAATATATATATATATTGCTGCACGTTTTGCAATTACGTGGGCGAGTATAAATAAAGTACCGACGCATTTGCCACGTGGTTCCCGGCACTTAGTCTCATAAGTCGCTCGAATTCAACGTATCCGTTATTTCGTCGAGTAGATTTTTCTTGGGCAACTTTTTTTTTTTTTCTTTTACTTTTCTTTCCATCCTCTCGTTTCGTCGAGTGGCTATCGGAGTCTGTCCGAGGAACGGAGAGGCTGCGGAGTCTCCGGCCCCGCCTCGACGCCGAGTTCCCGTCGTGAAATTAACGCGCCGACTTCGGTCGAGCATACGCGATGCCAAAGCCAAGCTCCATATACGCTTCCCCTCCCCCGGCTAATCTGCCCTTCGTCCTTCGTCCGATCTGCGCGTACGCCTATCCGTATCCTCGTCTCTCGCAATTTCTGGCGGTGCTCACGGACGTTAAGGGCTTCTGAAATTCGCCGAATTAAGCCACATCACCGGTCACTCGCCGCGCAGAGATTCGCGGTGCGCGACCGGCAGAGGGGGAGGAGGGGGGGGGGGGGAATACAGGACCGGCGTGCAATTCCCTAATCAGCTCATTCAATTAGCTAGTTCGCGGAGCCAAAGCCACACCGACGTCGACGTCAGGGAAAACGGGACCGGAGATAGGGTGCCCCCCCCCCCCCCCCCCCCCCCCCCTAACGTTTCGTATATCTATTTGAAGATGTATAGCGTGCGAAGCCCGAGCCCGACACGGCGCGCCGGGGCTAATTAAATTGGCTTTATATTTAAACGTCCTGGAGCGGACGAAAGAGCTCGGCACGTCTCGTTACGCGAGAAGGATCCGCATCCTTTGGCGTCAGGCAGCGCGGCTCCGCCCGATACACCGCGGCGAGCGCCGCGAAAGAAATCGAACGGAAAAACGAGAGAAAATAAATAAAAAAAACATTTAATTGCGAGCGGGAAGCGAGGAGACAAATCGAATCGCGAAATAATCGAGTCGTCAACGCGTCGAGCAATTGTGGATTTTTTTTTTCTGGCTCCGTCGCCTAGAGGCGTTTTCAATTAGCCTGTCGCTGGACTGTTCCGAGTTTCCGAAGAGGGATAAAATGATTTTTTTTTTTACTTTTTTTTTTACATTGGGTCGATCCGGCGGGTCGATCGAGTCGATGGCTTTCTCGTTGATCGTGTATTTGGTGAGTCGTTGATTCATATGTTGTACTCTGGGAGAAGAATTTGATCAAGAGACACGCAAAGTCTCAACGCCGAGTTGAAAAAAGGTAGCTAGACGGATAGCGAGACAGAGCGTGTTGTTATATAGAAATTACCACAAATCTGGTAAAAACCGGCGGAACTTTCAGGTACATGGAAACTATAGCGACATCCTGGCAAACATTCCTATTAAAGTTACCACATTCTGTTAGAGAATATGGTAATTTTTGGTATCGCGAATATTACCCGAATTTCCGCGATTAATAATGTCGACATAACATTTTTTTACGTATGCATACATTTAAAAAAATATGATAGACGCCAAGTTAAACAAGGTAGCTAAACAGGGCATGTTGTTATATAGAAATTACCACAAGTCTGGTAAAAACCGCGAAATACTTGGCCAGATTCGCAAAATTTTGCCAACCCGCCTTCTGGAAAAAATTACCACATGGGTTTGGTAAAAATTGCTATAGCTTCTGTGAGAGTTTTACATATCGCTAGTGGTGGCTCCGATGTACCGTGTTGCCTGCTCGAAATTTACCACACGACTCGGTAGTTTTTCCGAGACTCTTTTCTCAGTGTATTTAACCCTTAGTGTGCATTGGCGTTCATTTTGACCCCGACGTTATCCCATGTTTTTTTCGTCTAACGTCAACTTTAAGTACGTTTTCGGACGGGTAAAAACGATTATTTTTTTTTGTAAATCTGACTGCGCGAACTTAAAGTTTGATCAATTCACTCCAAAAAGTGTCTTAACCCTTTTTCCGAAAAGTGCATAGTTACCGAGACATTCGGTAACTAACACTTGAGGGAATACGTCACACAGCGGCTTTTCTGCCTTCGGAACTAAAAATCACAAGTTTTATAAGGCTATGAGCAAGTATTTTTTAAAGAATTTCTAATAATTTTTTCTTCACATGGATTCCGAGATACACGAGCTGAAAGTTGTGTCAATTAGCATGAGCTGTTTTATATATGGTGCCTCGTAAAAAGCAACATTCTTTCTTAAAATATATATATTTCCAGACTACTTAATTAGATTTTTTTTCTAAAATAATATTACAACATTATTACGGACCTATAAAAAAAATAAAATCGAACTGTGCCCATAGATTTTCGAAGATATTATGAGTTGAAAGCGCTTCGAACCTATATATGAATAGATTTCTAGGCCTCAACCATTGCTAGCAACATGGCCCCCCCCCCCCCCCCCCATTAAGAAACGGGGACCATGTGACATATTCCCTTAATGATTCGCTACAGAGTTGTGCACACAAAGGGTTAAATAACTATTATTTATGTTATTTTAAATATTATACTTCGACCTTAAATCCAACTTTAGTCTCCCTTGAGACCGGACAAATGTACAGAACAGAATAGTCGAATAAATCTCTACAGAGAAAATACTCTCAGTAAAGGAGAGTGGGGCAAAACGGACCATCTTTACAAATCTTTATGCGGAACCTAAAAATAAATATCGTCTCGAATGGAGGGCCGTTTTGCCCCAGGCACTGTTTTGCTCTGATCTCCCCTACAGTGAGCCGCGAGCCGGATGAGAGACTCCTTTCCGCGGATCGTCAAAGGCTCGATTCAACATTAATTTGTAATGTTCTCGTTTCACGTGTGTTCCAGGTTCTCTATTGCGACGGTTGCCGGGAGTCCTGTCATCCGAAGAGAGGTCCTTTGGCGACGCACAATCTGGGACCTCCGCGAGGCAGCTGGCAATCCAACAGCTCCAAGGGTCCCAGGGGCTTGGGCCCGGACGGCACTCCGATATGCTCGGATCACAACGGCGAGTCTGTAAGCCTCTATTGTGCTCTGTGCAAGATTGCCGCCTGTTCCATGTGTCTTCGAGACAGACACGCCGCTCATCCGCACGACGTACTGCCACTAGCCGCCGCCTGCAAGGCTCAGAAGGTATGTTACGCACGACATACCCTTTGTCATGCCATTCGAATCACCCGATTATTATTATTACGAAACAACATCCAGGCGGAGCGAATCGTAGGACCGAGTCGAGATACGAACTCTCGTATTCAACTCAATGTTATCGTAAAGCAGTATGAACCAATGACGCAGGGCAGATGGAGGCAAAAACGGACCACTTTTTTACCGATTTAATGTTTGGGAGCCGAAAATACGAATCATCCGATTATTATTGTTATCAAACTAGATCCGGGCCGAGCGAGTCGAGATACGAACCCTCGTAGATTCAACTCGATATTATCGTAAAGCAGTATGAACCAATGACGCTGGGCAGATGGAGGCAAAAACGGACCACTTTTTTACCGATTCAATGTTTAGGAGCCGAAAATACGAATAATCCGATTATTATTGTTATCAAACTAAATCCAGGCCGAGCAAGTCGAGATACGAACTCTCGTAGATTCAACTCAATATTATCGTAAAGCAGTATGAATCACTGACACAGGGTACATGGCGAGGGGGAACGGACCATTTTTTACCGATTTAATGTTTGGGACCTGAAAATTCGAATCATCCGATTATTATTATTATGAAACTACATCTAGGCCGAGTGAATCGTAGGACCGAGTCAAGATACGAACTCTCGTAGATTCAACTCAATATTATTGTAAAGCAGTATGAACCAATGACGCAGGGTAGAGTGGGGCAAAATCGGACCATTTTTGTTACCGATCAAATGTTTGGGAGCCGAAAATACGAATCATCCGATTATTATTATTATCACACTACATCCGGGCCGAGTGAATCGTACGAGCGGGTCGAGATACGAACTCTCGTAGATTCAACTCAATGTTATCGTAAAGCAGTATGAACCAATGACAGGGTAGATGGGGGCAAAAACGGACAATTTTTTACCGACTTAATGTTTGGGAGCCGAAAATTCGAATCATCAGATTATTATTATCAAACTAGATCCAAGCCGAGCGAATCGTACGAGCGAGTCGAGATGCGAACCCTCGTAGATTCAACTCGATATTATCGTAAAGCAGTATGAACCAATGACGCAGGGTAGATGGTGGCAAAAACGGACGATTTTCTACCGATTTAATGTTTGGGACCCGAATAAAATATCTTGTTTTACACAGCGGTCCATTTTGCCCCCGCTCCCTCTTCCCTGCAAATAGAGCCACGAAAACTGTACGGAGCCTCGAGCACGAGTTAACTCGACAACGTAGCCTTCCAACAAAGAGCGACCCCGGGAACTCCGAAGAAGGAAAATCCGATAGTGAACTCTAGATTATTGTCTCGCGCGAAGGAAGAAGCCATTTATCTTCGGCATTCAGTCTCTCGTGCAGCCTGACGTTATTTTCACGGGCGGCTTCGCGACCGGCTATGAACGGCAGAAGTTCCTTCCACCTATATTATACCAGCTGTACAGCTTGTGAGCGTGGTCTCTTCGCATCGATTGGCCACTCAATCGTCGATGATACACCCCGGATGAGTGTCGTATGGGAGAGCGGGGCAAAATGGGACGTGAAAATTGAGTTTTCCAAATTATTGGAAAACTCAATTTTCCAATAATTTTTCGACGCCTCACTTAGGATCGAATTTTAAGACGCTAGGTTGAACTTGTGGTCGCTCTTCAGATCGAACTTAAGATCGAAGATGGGCACGAACTTAATTGCGTGCTTATGACCTATCTTAAGGTCGAACTTGATTTCGTGCTTAAGTCTGAACTTAAATTTGATCTTAAGCTCGATCGTAGATTTGAACTGAAATTTGATTGTAGTTCCAGTTCGACCTCAGGTTCAAATTTAATATCAAACTCAAGTTCAAACTTGAGATCAAACTCATGTTCAGACTTAAAATTAACACTCAAGTTCAAACTAATGTCTTAAAATTCGACCCTTAGTCCCAACGATACATCCGGATTTTCAAGCCCGTTTTGTCCCATTTACCACCATCATCCAAAAGTTATTAGAAAATTGCCTTTTGCCCATTATCCCATTTTGCCCCACCGTCCCCTTACCTACTGCCCGAGCACTTCTCGAGCGGCCAAAGACTGGACCCAATTTATCCCGGAATACGGAGCTGCATGGTGGAGCTTCTCGATCGTGAACGACAGCTGTTCTCGATATCGCGTGTCGCGTGGGTGCCTTCGACACGGAGAGTCCCAACGTCGGCCTTTGGTGGTCTGCCCGGACGATCCTCCCTCCGTGTAACACCTGGTTGCTTCCACCGTCGCTCCTCCGACGGCATATGGAACGTGCATCATCCCCCCGGTCCGTGTTTCTCTCTCTCGGTCTCTTCCGGCATCCACGCCGGTTCGGCCCGCTTCCCGGAACGTTCTCGCATCCAATATACGGCGGTTCTCCCCGGGCCCCACCCTGGGGAATCACTTCCTCCGCGATTAGACTGATAAATTGGTACACCCCGTCCTACGCCGTCCCCCGCCCGCGTGCCTGCTGCATCAACAGCCCGCACACAACTGCACAAGCCATCTCGCACAGTGGAACAGAACTGCGGCCGCAGACCGATAGCTCGCTAACTGACGTACTGCACCGATGCACGGCCACGGCGTCGCTGCATTTTGGTGATTGATCGGTGAGACACACTCCGCGGTCCGGGATTGCATCGCCCACGCCACCGAGGCTCTCGTAACCCGCATCCAATATACTGCGCCGAACGGGGAATACACGCCGATGATAAACGATTCTGGTTGTTGATAACGGGGACGATATCCGGGGCAATAGTTGTCCGTGATACGGTTGTGGATGTGCGGGAGTGCAGGAAGGGAGACGAAGGGAAAGCGTCGAAAGGCTCGGCTTCTATAGGCGGTGGGAAAGGTTTGGGCAATTGAGAAATATTTCTTTTTCGCAGATTTGCAACAATTTTGGTCTTGATTATTTTTGATGTTTTTTTTTTTTTTTTTCATTGAAGGTTTTTTATTTTGTTTATCTGTTTTGATGGAGTAAAAAGCCTTTTACATAAAAGAAGCTAGTTGTAGAATTAAATTTTATGTAGAATAATATAATTGGCACTCTGTAATTAAGATTTATGACGGAGAAACTGTAAAACGAGGGAGACAAAAACGTTTTGATATTTTTGAACTAGAAATGTTTGTAGAATTTTTTTTTTTTAACTGTGAATACGGCTGTGTATTTGAGAAATATTTCTTGGTCGTAAATTTGCACCAATTTTGTTCTTGTTTATTTTGAATGGTTTTTTTTAGTTGACGGTTTTTTATTTTATTTATTTATTTGTTTATTCGTCTCGTCGGGAAAAAAACTTTTTTACAAAAAAGGAGTAAGATATCGACTGTCAAATTTGATGTAGAGTAATATAATTGGCACTCTGTAATTAAGATTTATGACGAAGAAACTGTAAAACGGGGAAGAGAAAAATGTTTTGATATTTTTGAACGAGAAATGTTTGTAGATTTTTTTTTTGACTGTGAGCACTGGGCGGCCTTTGTGCCGGATTGCCGGAAGTAATTAACTTATCGAGAGAGAGCTTCAGCGTCTCGAATGTCGCACGAATGGTTCGAAGATCATCCGCGCCTGCTTTTAGCGTCAGGCTAGAGGGGAATATTTTTTTTTCTGAATGAGCCTCTGTGCTCGACTGCAACACTGTCCGAGAATCGTGAGTAACCGATGGCGTAAAGATAAGCCAGCGACTGATAAATCGACAGACTACAACGCAGTCGTGTTTTTATTATGGTAGATATCTTCGTGAGGAGGATAAGAGGATAAGATATATAGGCTGTGAGAGATCAATGCTGGAGATTACGCGTAAGGGAGATCGGGGCAAAATGGAGCCGCGATAAACGCCAAACACGGGGCAAAATGGAGTGCCACAAAGTTTTCCAGAAAATCCATGAGATCGAGAGGTACTCCATTTTGCCCCGAATCGCATTTTTTTATCCGATGCTCGCGACACTTTTTACACATTTTTTTCTTAGTAAAGAGTCGATTCGTACACGGTTTTTGTTTTTCACAGTTTTCCCGTTTCGCCTCATCCTCCCCGAAATTGGACCCCGTAAGGGTGATAAGGGAGGGTGTAAGGGAGATCGGGGCAAAATGGAGCAGCGACAAACGCCAATCACGGTGCAAAATGGAGTGCCACAAAATTTACCGGAAAATGCATGAGGTCGAAAGGTACTTCATTTTGCCCCGAATCGCATTTTTTTATCCGATGCTCGCGACACTTTTTACACATTATTTTTTTTTTGTAAAGAGTCGATTCGTACACGGTTTTTGTTTTTCACAGTTTTCCCGTTTCGCCTCATCCTCCCCGAAATTGGATCCCGTAAGGGTGATAAGGGAGGGTGTAAGGGAGATCGGGGCAAAATGGAGCAGCGACAAACGCCAATCACGGTGCAAAATGGAGTGCCACAAAATTTACCGGAAAATGCATGAGGTCGAAAGGTACTTCATTTTGCCCCGAATCGCATTTTTTTATCCGATGCTCGCGACACTTTTTACACATTATTTTTTTTTAGTAAAGAGTCGATTCATACACGGTTTTTGTTTTTCACAGTTTTCCCGTTTCGCCTCATCCTCCCCGAAATTGGACCCCGTAAGGGTGATAAGGGAGGGTGTAAGGGAGATCGGGGCAAAATGGAGCAGCGACAAACGCCAAACACGGTGCAAAATGGAGTGCCACAAAATTTACCGGAAAATGCATGAGGTCGAAAGGTACTCCATTTTGCCCCGAATCGCATGTTTTTTCACCGATGCTCGGAGCAATTTTTACAAATTTCATTTTTTTTTAAATTGTAGTAAACGATCGATTCATACACGGCTCTTGTTTCTCACAGCTTTCCCGGTTTCGCCTCATCCTCCCCTAAATTGTACCCCGTAAGAGCGACACTCGTTTTCGTGTTTCAACCTCTCCACAATGACACCGCAGATTTTGTTACTTCCATTTGGCCAGACAAAATGAAGTATCAGCCGCAGTACGTATTTCTACATAAACATCAGAGCGAAATATAACTCAAATTACCTGGGCGTACAATTTGTTTGTAACGCACCGTAGTAACGTCCATTCGGTGCTTTGCGGAGTGCACCGTTGGTCCGATATCGAAATTCGCCGGTCCGCTGTGCGCGCAGGGCGATAGTGGTGAATATGGACCACCAACCCCCCGATTACCGCGTAAAACACAACGGCTCATTTGGGAGTCGACGTCAAAGGGTCGCCCTAATGTGTATTTAAATTGCGCATTGCTCGTTCGCGAATGTAACGAACGTTTAATTTTACGGTCGCATCGCGAGTGCTCGGTTAGCTGCGAGGGATTAAACGCTATATAATTTGTTCGATACCGATGTCTGCCGATGGGATTGTAATAGCCATCGTCAACCGCGTGACGTTTATCCCGCGGATCCTCGCCACGATAGGGTAAGCAAATTTATGCAACCGAAGCGCCAAGTGGTTCGCGATGTCCTCACGCCGCTGGAAGCCACCGGTCTGGTCGGACCCGAACCTCTCGTTGCATATTAATTTCGTTCGGTGCAAGTTACACCGGAGACGCTCCCTCGCCCGCGGCAAGTTTGACCCGATAGTTTTGGCCCGAGGTTTGGCACTCGTGAATATAAGCGACGGAGAACTCGAGAGGCGCCTCCGTCGTTTCGATAGTTCGGTAATTAACCCCCTTGGGCTCGGCTCTTACGATAATCCACTCTCGAGATATTAACCGTGGACACTGTAATCTTGTACAATAATAACTGCCGCGCGGTAGCGAGGCCGAGCTCCGCTTGTTGCACAATAAATCTTTTCACCGAGGCTGCGCAATTAATCGTCCGAGCCAAGGTCCTCCCGTGGAAATAATCGCTCCGGGCTGCGATCGATCGTTCGCGCGAGAATATCTTAGATCCGAGAGATCTAGCTTGTGAGCTGAGAACCTTAAATCTGGATTTCAACTACTATATTTCATTTCTAATCCATCGTAACTCAGAGAATTAAACAAAAAAAGGGAAAATTCAGGGCATGTGTTGGGGAATTATTCCAGTGGTCGGGAAAAATAGGTGATGGTTCGGGATTTAAACGGCTTCCCGTGAAGATGTAAAATTCAAGAAATAATTTGTGTCTCTCCTGCTAGGCCTTTCAATCAATGAAAATAAAAATAAGAATAAGATTAGCATTTATCAGTTTCTCAGTCGGCCGCTGTGAGTTTGAATTTCAGTCGGGAAAAATTGTAACTCGCTCGAAGAACGTACGAGATTCGTGTAATCGTTTGTGCTCCGATTTGAGGGCGATCGTTCGCGCGAGAAAATCATCGATCTTCGATGTCTACTTTGTGAGCTAAGAGTCTTAAATCTGGATTTCAATTACCATATTTCATTTCTAACCCATCATAACTCATGGAATGAAAAACAAAATGTGGGATGTCAGGGCATGGTTGGGGAATTATTCCATTGGTCAAGATAGGCGATGGTTCGGAATTAAATAATAATAAATAAACCTAGTTTCCCATCAAGAACTAAAATTCGAGGAATAATTTGTATCTCTCCTAGGATTTTTAATCAATGAACATAGAAAAAATAACAATAAGATTATCATTAATCAGTTTCTCATCTCGGGCGCTGTAAGTTTGAATTTCAGTCGGGAAAAATTGTAACTCGCTCGAAGAACGTACGAGATTCGTGTAATCGATTGTGCTCCGATTTGAGGGCGATCGTTCGCGCGAGAAAATCATCGATCATCGATGTCTACTTTGTGAGCTAAGAGTCTTAAATCTGGATTTCAATTGCCATATTTCATTTCTAACCCATCGTAACTCATGGAATGAAAAACAAAATGTGAGATGTCAGGGCATGGTTGGGGAATTAAATAATAATAAATAAACCTAGTTTCCCATCAAGAACTAAAATTCGAGGAATAATTTGTATCTCTCCTAGGATTTTTAATCAATGAACATAGAAAAAAATAACAATAAGATTATCATTAATCAGTTTCTCATCTCGGGCGCTGTAAGTTTGAATTTCAGTCGGGAAAAATTGTAACTCGCTCCAAGAACGTATGAGATTCGTGTAGTCGGTTACCCACCGCATTATCGTGGTAGCATTCTCTAGGCGAATCGGGTCGGCGCTGTTTCTGTTCGCATCGCGAAACACCTCAGGCCCGACGTAACGCGTAGAATTCTAACAATTATGGTAATTAGTCACGGTGCGATTGGCGCGGGCTGTAGGGAGCATCGGTATTAGTACTCCAGTGAGCTATGGCAGTGCTCGATTGTTGGCTCATCCCCGAGACTCTCTCCGGCCGCGTAGTTTCTCATCTTCCTCCGGGAGAATCTGAGTGATCACGTCTTGCGATATCAGAATCCTCTGCTCTGCCCCGTCCGTCTTCTGGTAATCCTTGCTCGCGCGCATTCAACCGGAAGTTTAATAGTCAATGCCAGGTTTATATAATCTATGTAACGCTGTTCGGTGTTGCGCCTTGTTCTTACGATGCCTCCGGGCGATTCCTCGAATTACATGAACGCGCCGAACCTCGAAATTAGCGGACGAGAGGAAGAACCAATCGCGCGAGCCGCGATAATAACCTCAGTAGAATTCAGAGCTGGGCAAAGTACCAAAAAATACTTCAAGCACGGAGCACAAAGTATCATTTCGAAATCCACTTCTCTATGCTATGAAAGCCAAACCGAATTTTCGAAATCTGCTCCGATATGCAATATGGGATTTAGGATTTTACCAAAAAATACTTCAAGCACGGAGTACCAAAGTATCATTTCGAAATCCACTTCCGTATGCTACGAAAGCCGAAATCCCGAGAACATAGCAGATCGAAGTGAGTTCAGTGAAAAGAATAGAAAAAACTTTCTCCCGGGTGTAGACAAGTAAGTTCGAGCGTTTTATGTAGTTGTTTCACTTTTTCATTGGCACCAGTTCGAAAGCCCGTAGTCTAGGAAGTTTGAACCACATTGCGCCAGGACAGGAGCTCGCGGCTCGCAAGTACGTAGACCGATGTGGATTCGATAATGTGGTAATCGGCTTTAAATAGGCAACTTCCTCCCATCGAGGAAACGGGACCAGCGTGTATGCACGGTAAAGCTGACAGTGGCTCCCGGACGCCTCGAACACGTTACAGTTTGTGATGCAAGTGAAGTGCGGGGGGGGGGGGGGGGGGGGGGGAGGCGAGCGAGAGGGTTTGCACAGGCGTCATCAGTCTATAACTACTGCGCTACCTGTGCGCTCATCGAGGTAATCGATTGCTCCAGCAAAGTGAACGTTCGTGTCCCGTTCCTCGCCCTAATGACGGACACCAGATGGGATGTTACGATCGCACGGCGTCTCGACACTTCCCCGGCGTTTCGAAAATTGCATCGAAAATCTCTCAAGCCCGGTTTGCGCATTATTCAGGACGGGAGAGGCGTAGTTTGGCCGAGTCGTAAACTGGTAGTGCGCGCCAGTCGGGGGCATCGCGATGGACTGCAGACTCGTTCGCGGCAAACTCATTTCCTCCTTCGGGAGCGTCGATCCACGGTGCAAAATCGGGGATGCGACCCAACCGGGGGTTTCCCGTCGACCATCGACCGGAGTGGCGGTAAATTCTAACGAGGGTTCCTAGTGTGCTACGATAAGTGGCGAGGAGTACAGGGAATAATTTGTCGATCATTTTTTGTCCTCGTCTCGGAGGGTCGGTGGTGCTGTCGATAAGAGATAAGGGTGTTATTAATGCGGGATGCACGGAGGTTTATGCAAATCCGTGGCTCGTGAGAAATTGATAGTAGCGTGGGTTGGTAAATAGCTCGGTGCGTGACTGATTGATTGAGCGCGGGTAAGATCGATATTTCTCGCCCATGGCAATTTATCTGTCGAACCTATGACAAATTCATGAAATTAACTTTTTTTTTAGACTCACCATATTAGTCGCTTGGATTTCATGGGAAGACAAACAGCAATGACTTTTTAAATCGATATTTAAAGTTTGGTGATTCACCGAAATAGCCGGTAAGGTGACCGGTCAATCTACCGGTGAAAATCGTGATACAATCTAACGGTAAAATTAAACACCGCTCGGCGATCGGTTCGATAGAGAGTGTCTGCCGTTGAAATAAGCAACAGGGGCTTCGGTCCGCTCCGCACTGGCGAATCTACTGCGAATGATGAACGGCCACGTCGCGCGAGCGTGAACGATAGCTCGCGATCATTTTTTCACGTCACCGCGACGCTTTGTATTTATTTATCGCGTCTGCACTCTGAAACTATTATTTCTAATAGCCGACAAAAAAAAATCCGTCCGTCGCTCACTCGACGCGTGAAACAAAGTTTGAAATATATGCACATATATATATGTAACATACATATATATATAAAACATGTACATATAACATACATATGTATATATATATGTATATATATATATATATGTATATATACATTGTTCCTGCCTCTGCCTCGCGCGCTTGTTTCCTATTATATATCGTTGCGCACGCTACCCTTGTTTCTGATCGTTATAAATGGACACATTCTCGGACGTCCGGTTTTCACACGGCTCATCGATATTCGTCGTTTCCTCGCTTCCACGCCCTTCGCTCCGAGTCACCCGTCCGTAGCTACCCCCGGCGTATATATAAAATTGCGTACGCACGTACGAGGTGTGTACGACGCGAATTGAAACGCCCTTTCAATATGCGTATCGCGAGAGCCGAGCCCAGCGACAAACCGTATAAATTATTGCACCTCTGTCCGATTTGATGGAGCATCGTATATGCGCGCACCTCGACGTGTCAGCATTAGCGGAAAACAATCGAGGGATTATCGGTCGTTCGCGTATTGTTTCGAGTATAGTTCCCCTTCCCCGCACCCCCCCCCCCCTCCACCCCCCCCCCCCCCCCCGGCATTGGTGAGCTAATTATTTGATGGATTCGTTAAAATTTAGTGAATCTCTCCCCGGGTGCACCGCTGATGCACCCAATAAATTCCCGGTGTTCCCGAGGCTTAAGCCTCGACATATTCACTCCCGAAGCGTCCTCCCGATCGAGCATATTGCAGAATATGTCGGACGTGCACGTCACATCGAATGCAGCAAGCAATTTATGTTTTGCCGCATTGTAATGGGAACTTTCGTCCGGCACTGACGGACGGACCGACAGATGTTGTTTTACCGTTGACTAATTCATCGACTCAGAATACGATGTCGGTCTTAATGTATGATTAATATATTAAAGATGGAAATGGAATTTAGAATGGAGGTTATGGAGATTCTCCGGATATTATTATTATTATTGTTATTATTATTATTATTATTATTATTATTATTATTATTATTATTATTATTATTATTATTATTATTATTATTATTATTATTATTATTATTATTATTATTATTATTATTATTATTATTATTATTATTATTATTATTATTATTATTATTATTATTATTATTATTATTATTATTATTATTATTATTATTATTATTATTATTGTAGCTTGGGTGTGAAACCCTGTAAGTACAAAAATATTTACACATGTAAGCGTTTAAACGACACGCAGTGTTGGCGAATACAGATAGTAATAGGCTCAAATTAGGTAGATTAAGTAAGAATTAAAGATAAAGGAAAATAAGTAGAAGTAAACGTTACTTCCGGTTTGAAAATCTCATTTTTCGACCGGCAGTTTCGTCATGTCGGAAATACGTCACTTACAATTGTGTCTATGTGAGGTGTCCATGAGAGAGTTTATAAGAGTATCCAATGGTCTTGTAATTTATTTCAAGTACATATAGTTGCAAAAAATATATATATTTCAAAACATACCCGAAACATAAAATGTTTCGGGAAATATGCAATAAGTCGGGAAATACTTCACACGTCACAGATATATTTTCCGATACGTGGCACAAATACTTTTTTTTACGTGGGTTTCAGAAAAAAAAAAAAACGATTCCATAGGATACTAAAATTCATAACATTCGGTAGTCGAATTTACAATTTAGCACGTTTCACCTATCGCTCTTTCTCATGTATATTCGTTATTTCTCCGGGTGTTTCGGTAACCCGTGGTTCGTCCTGTACAGCCCCCGCCTGTCACGTGATCAATAATTCGAGAGATCCAGAAGAGCCACGTAAAAGCATGTATGGCCGCTGTGGTGCCGTTGATGCAGCAAATATAGTATATATATCTCCGTCTCTCGTCGGGTGTGGAATCCTGAAACTCCTCACCCGCCCCCTTGCCCACGTTAACTGTATATATACACACACACACACACACCTATATATCGGCTCGCCGGCGAATGTTGGATCTGCTGAGAGTCGAGCCACGCTCGTTCGCAGACTGCTCGAGAGTGCTCTCCAGCAGGAGCAACAGCGGCAGCAACGCAGCGAGCACACCGGCATAAGGTCGGTGATCCCTCAATGTTATTCCACTCGCGGGGATAATCACGTGGATTTCCGACAGGAAATTACTTTTCCCGGAAGGGAGAAAGAAACGGAAAATGAGGAAGAACGGTAGACTACAGAGGAGAGAGATCTGTTGCCCGAAACAGGGCTCCGAAGGATCTCCTTCCACTAATTTTGCTCAGATAGAACATACAGAGTAAAAGTGGTGAACATGGCCCGGTACGATATAGCGCTATTCGACATGTTCACCGTATTTACCGTATATGTCACTTGCAAAAGAGAATTGAACGATACCGAGGATGATAAGGCTTCTTCCTCGAGTGATAACGATGATTTACGATGCATTATTTAATCAATTTATTTTTCTCAATTTCAGTTTAAAAATGTAAAGAACAGAATGTTTTTGTAATCTCGATAAATCTAAATACAGAATGTTTTGACTCTACATTTAAAATCTAAATTTCACGGTGTACACTGAGAAAAAGAAATGGTTGGATTAAGCAAATGTGCGGTGACAAGTGTTTGTTTCAATCGACAAATTTCGAAGAAATTGAAGCAAATAACCGTTTAACAAAACAATGCTTTACTTGTACGAAACAAATAACAGCTTTGAACGTATGTCACCGTGACTTTTGGTTAACCCAACCATTTTTTTTTCTCAGTGTATATTTCGGTTCAGAAAATTGGCGAAAAGTTGAGAAAAATGGTTTTATTTCAACGGATCGGAGATTTGTGAATCAAAGGATTAGAAGTCTCGGTATCCACTACGTGCGTTCTGTTCTAGGATAAAAAATCCGATAGATCCCTCTTCCGATTCGCATTTCATCAACGTCCCTGATACAAAATTGAAAAAAATGGCCGATGCATCAACGCCCGCGGTCAATGGGCACTTTGGCATTTCAAGATAACGGTTTCAAGTGGTAAGATCACTTGACCCGACTTGACCCCGTGCGCCGCTTCCCCGCGCCAGAGTTCCCGAGAGTGTATACGCAGGGTGAATAGACTGCGGATGACGATACGCTCCTCGAGAGTTCCCTCTGTCCGACCACCGCGACGTTCCATTGCCCATCGGCAATAATCCACACGCGATGAGTTTCATAACACTCGCTACATTCGCAATTCAATAACTCCCGATGCCTTTTGATGGTTTTTCAACGAGAACCGTGAGTCAGCACCTGAGGTAAAAGTCCCAGTTTATGACACTTTTACGCAGCTCTCTTACTTTAAGCGTGTAAATTCATAGGGATAAACAAGGAGGACCAAGAGTCTCAGTTTGTGACCTCCCGAACGCGCGCTACCCATTGGCCGCATATCAAATGGTGGGGGGAGCCGACTATGCTAGAGGTACCCGTGTCACAAACTGGGTCAGTGTCAGAAACTGGGTCCTTTACCTTATAAAGAAACAACTCGCAGTCTTTAACCGAACATCGCTCGGATGCCCGAAGGTACAAGCTCATTTTCAACGGCGAATATGCAGCTTCTTTAAAAAAAAGTCTAGACCGAATATTTTCAATGCATTACAGGGGAGAGCGGGGCAAAATGGGACAGTGAGCGCAAAACTCAATTTTCCAATGATTTTTGGATGTCCCGTTTTGTCCTACCGACAAACTCGGATTTTCAATCCCGTTTTGCCCCATTCATCACCACCGCCACCATCCAAAAGTTATTGGAAAATTGCGTTTTGTCCCACCGTCCCATTTTGCCCCGCTCTTCCCCATATACATTTAAAAAATCAAAAATTTTTGTACTTGAACTGTCAAGTACTTTTTGTATGTGAAGTGTTTCTCAAGTACCTTCTGCCAGCACTTTCTGCAAGTACTTTCTGCAAGTACTTTCTGCAAGTACTGTCTGCAAGTACTTTCTGCAAGTACTTTCTGCAAGTACTTTCTGCAAGTACTGTCTGCAAGTACTTTCTGCAAGTACTTTCTGCAAGTACTTTCTGCAAGCACTTTCTGCAAGCACTTTCTGCAAGTACTTTCTGCAAGTACTTTCTGCAAGTACTTTCTGCAAGTACTTTCTGCAAGCACTTTCTGCAAGCACTTTTTGCTAGTACTTTTTGCTAGTACTTTTTACCAGTACTTTTTGCAAGTACTTTTTGCAGTGTTAATCGTTCTGTAGACTTCAACAAAAACATGTGTCAAGTAATTTGAGCATGGCTTCCTCATCCATTAAAGTTTTGCGCATAGCTTTCCCTATGAAAAATGTAAAGATAAGAATCGTCGTTCCACTGCCCATGGGCAACAATCCACACGCGGCAAGTTTCATAACACTCGCTACATTCGCAATTCAATAACTACCGTTGCCCTTTGACGGTGTTCCAACGAGAACCGTCACTCCGCACCGATTAAGAAACAACTCACCGTCGTTTACCGAACATCGCTCGGATGCCCGAAGGCTCGAGCTCATGTTTAACTCGCGTACACGCGGCTCCGCTGTAGTCGCGTAGCTCGTTAAAAAAAGAAAAAAAAAAGAAAAAAATAATCTAGGGCAAAGATACTCAATGCATCATATATATATATCAAATATCAGAAACGCATGCCGAGCGAAGGACTTTCTAGGCGGTTTGTACAGGGCAGCGAGTGCCGTAAATGGAAACTTGCTCGTAAATGTGAGCGACCGCGAGATGAGGAGGAGGCGGAGGAGAGAAGCGGTCATGCAGCGAGGAGCGCCGTCAGTCTTAGCGCCGCGTGTAAAGCTCCTTTCACACGCCCGGACGAACTCCGGGCCGCTGCTGCAGTTTCAACCGAGCGTCGCGTAATGTAGTGAGTACGCCGTACGAATCCATACAGCGTATGTGCTTCTCTGGGTCTATTCGTTTTCCCGTCGAGCGCTCCGCGGAGAACTCGGCTGCGAAACATTATGCAATCGAGAGGCTGCGGACGATACAGGCGAATATCATAACTCGGTACCAACTGCCGCTCCGCAGCGCGGCATTAGCTGTATAACTATAACGGCGGCGAACAATCGGTTATATTCGCCACGGTACTTGGATACGAAAGTACCCGGGAGAGACGGCTATGAACTACTCTCTCGCTCTCGTTCTCGGAATAGAACTCGACGTCCTTCTGTAATTTCGAAGATTTATGGTCTCTGGTAGAAAGTCTCTCTCTCTCTCTCTTGTTCCGAACGCTACTTGCTTCGCGGAGTTTAGAGAGTCAGATGCGGAGGTGCCTTATAATCTTTTTTTTTTTTTTTTTTTTTTTTTTCATCGAGTGGTACGAAGTGGTCGATAGGTTCGGAAAGCTAAAAGACCCTCCGTTGTCCTGTTTGCGGACGGTTATTTCCTTTCATTTATCTTTCAGCCGCGTCTCGCTGCTTCTTATGTGTACCTTCTCTTTGCACACGATCCTTCGCGGAAAGCTCTCACGTTCGAATGCACGGGCAAACACAATCGTGCCCGAAGGACTCCGGAGGACTTCGATATACCGTGGCGCGTGGTTGGGTGTGCACACTCGGTCCGTAACGAGAGTGAAGGAACGAGAGTGATCGGGGAACGAACGGCGGAATGGCAAAGAGAGACCGCTGTTTCTTTCGCATGGACCCTAAATTGAATTAGCGAAATTAGTTTGTCTCGTCGGATGATTGTTCGGCGAGTAACGCGGAAGGAGTGCAGAGACGCGGCGAGACGCAGCCTCATTGATAAAAAAAAGTACAGTTGAATCAACCAAGATTCGGGCAGGGACGTTCAAATAAATATTCAGTTGGTCGAACAAAATATTTTAACGACTCAAAAATATTTTTGTGAAATCACCCAACAAATTTTTGAAACAACCAATTTTTTAGCTGTACCAACAAAATATTCAGTCGAACGTCCCTGCCGGAATCTTAGTTGATTCAACCGTATTTTTTTATCAGTGTAAGGCGATGCCGGCCCGGAATCGGTAACGAAAACTGTAAGCCGTTTTCTTCGGAAAGGCCATTTTTTTAAAATTATAAAACACCAAATTGTTAGTTACTGACGCTAGAGCTGTAAAAAATCGTTTGGAAATTAATTAAGGTTATTGGAAGGTTTTTGCACAAACTGTTTCGGAAATTTCAAAGTGCAATTTTACAGTGAAATTTTTATTGTTAATAACATTTTTTTAAAATTTCTGGCAACAGATTTATAATTTTAATATCTCGTATTTTCATTTTACAAGAAAAACACATCAACGTTCAATTAATGTGTCTTATGCAATCAAATTACAAGTTTCGGTATATTAAATTTACATTTTATTTTTACGTATGACATCACGCAGACAGCTCGCACTCGGATGCCCACCGATGCGATAACTTCCGTCTCAGTCTTCAGCACCTACACGAGACAAACGTTCGGCAAGCAATCGGCGAATGCAACTCGCAAATGTCGACTCGGGGTTTCCAATCCATATTTAAATACCTATAGATCATCGATTTATGAGTTTCTTTCACGCCTACTCAGAGGCCCATTTTCCGCGCTCTTCACCTCAGAAAAGACATCATGCAGACAGCTCGCGGACACGGACGCACACCGGCGCGAATATCCCTCGGGTAAGGCAGTCGCCATACACGACTAGTCTCGACGTCTACTAGTCAGACCATCTTTTCCGTGGGGCTCTCTGGCTCTCCCTCCCCTCGCCTTTTCTTCTTCATCCCCTTTCGAGACGCGGGGGGGGGGGGGGGGGGGGGGGGGCGGCGGCGGGGGGTTTGGATGGCAGGCGCCGATTTCGATTCCTCTTTGGGCGTTCATTCGCCTGCCTTCTTTATTTCACCGTTCCCGTAGAGCGTTGTGTGGCGGAGCGCGTCACCCCTCGTGCGGCTTCATGCGCGCTTTTACCACACTGTCGACTTACTTTCATCCGTCGAATTTACCTCGACGCCACGTCGGAGTGCGGGGAAGGAGGGGGGATGCCTGACTCACCCCCGCATAGTCGTGCCAGCCCCGGCGTGTCGTCGTTCCGTCGATTAACCCCCATCCGTCCTTCCTCACCCTCGATGGCCGGCAGCAGCCGGGGCAAATTCGGCCGAGCAAACCATCCCCCCGACACGATTTACCTTCCTAGCCGGTCGATAAACGTTTTGTAGATTGTAACGGACGAGTCTCGCTCGCCCGATCGTCGAACCGCGTATACGTGCTGCGAGGCCTATGCAACACGGCGACACGGGGCGTACGGTATCGAGCGATGATAGCGATCCGCATCGACGGTGAAAGCCACCGGTAGCCGTTTCGATACGGTTTAGCGAACATGTTAATACTCTGTGTCGAAGGATGCTTTGTTGGCGCACGGAGAACTGGGAGTGCGATGGAGAAATTAACAAATTCGACGTTACGTGCGCTACTTCGGAAAATTACTGACAAACCGGCGGGGTATTTGATGATGGCTCTGAAGAGAAATGCATAAGCCAGTGTCAGACGCCGGGGCAAGACGGACTATTTTTCACCAACTTTTCTTTTCCGGGACGGAATATCGAATTTTATTGTGCATCTTTTTGACGTTTGTTCATTGGATTCACTGTAAAAAAATTGTATATTTAACATTCCGGACTGGAAGTTTTTGTGCAAAAACCGGCACGTTAAATTCAGTGTGCAATTATGATGAAAAATTAATGTACTTTCTCATTGAATTTAAAGTAAATTATTAAAATCAAAGTCAGTTATTAAAAATAAATTACTTCCAATTTTCTTAATACACTGGACATGAATTTTTCATCACAATTGTACATTAAATTTAATATACCAGTTTTTGTATAAAAACTTCCAGTCCGGTGCATTAAATTTCATACGAATTTTTTGACAGTGTCTTTTCTGAGGTGAAGAGCGTGGAAAATGGGCATTCGAATAGGTGTGAAAAAAAATAAAATGATAAATCAAAGATCTATCGATATTTGATGATCGGAAAACTCGAATCGACATTCACGAGTCGCATTCGCCGATTGCTCGAAGCACGTTTATTTCGTGCAAGGTGTTGAAGTTATTCGTCCGGTGAGATGAACGAAAGTCGCGACACAGAAACATTTCGACTTCTCCGATTCATCCGGAATAAATTGGTTTGTCAAACTGTTGTTTCGAAGATGATGTTTCGCGGAAGAGTATTCTGAAGGGTTTTGACTCTGAAGCTTTCGGACGAGTGGATAACGCTTGATAAATGGTGGCGAAAGTTTCTCTCCCATCGACTCTCCCCGAGCAAGACGAATGGACCAACATCGTCAACTTTTTTTTTCCCCGTCGTCTGAGAGACTGACTGAAGGCAGGTGAATCGGGACCGCTCACGGACGAGTTGTAGACACGGATTTCGGAGAGTAGGGGGATATTGAATTTAGCCCATATCCACAGTAAAAGGGTTTTGCACTTTTCATAAACTTTTGTTATACACAAATATCCACAATTCTTTTATTATAAAATTTCAAAAAAAAATATTTGTAAAATAAACAACAATTTTTGTACAATTGACAACCATTTTTGTACAATTAACAACCACTTTTGTACAATTAACAACGATTTTTGTACAATTAACAATAATTTTTGTAAAATTAACAATAATTTTTGTAAAATTACCAATAATTTTTGTAAAATTAACAATAATTTTTGTAAAATTAACAATAATTTTTGTAAAATTAACAATAATTTTTGTAAAATTAACAATAATTTTTGTAAAATTAACAATAATTTTTGTAAAATTAACAATAATTTTTGTAAAATTAACAATTATTGTTTAAACTTGAACATTGCCATGAACCTTTTGCAAAAGTAAAAACCATTTTTGTAAAACTAATTTTTGTAAAATTTGTAAACATTTTTTTTTTGTTTGTGAAATCAACAAGAAACTAATCTAGACATTGGGGACATGGAACGTAGGGTGGCTATTTTACTGCCTATTTTACTATGTACCGTCTAGAACATGCCAGATTTCGATGTCGCGAAGCTATGGCAAAAATATGCTCACTGCCCCGTTCGACGGTGCGAGCCTCGCTGTGAGCGGCGCGCAACGAGGCAGAGCATCTGTTCCATAGGTATTCTCGAACGAGACCGAAAATAGTTCCTGAAGCAATGCCAACATTTGCCACGCCAGCTGAGAGTGCGTGTACGCCTCGCACGCGTTCCGAGCAAGTAAATAAACGAACGTGAGTATTATGTTAGCGTGGAGAGCGAACCGGGATGCGTGCATCTCTCGGTATTCATAAACCACTGCGAGATCCCTCGCCGGAGACCGAAATCGGCTCGACCGCCACGTCGAAAGCTATAAGATTTCATCCGATAATTCATGAACCTATGTGGCCCGAGGGAACACCACTCGAGTGCACCGACAAACGCACTAGATGCAATGTCGATAATTCAACCGGGATTGGAAATATTGGGAGACACGAGGCGGAATGCAAAGTACACTGAGAGAAATCACTCGGAGAAACTACACCCAGAAAAAAAAAAAATTATTTCACGGCCACCGTTTATTTGCTTTAAGTAATATATTTATTTGATTTAAATAAATATTCATTAAAAATATATTTTTTTTTTTTTTTTTTTTGTAAATAGTTACTTAAATGAAATAAATTTTTATTTAAATCGAATAAATATTTTGCCTAAACCAAATAAATGTTATTTTTCTGGGTGTACCAAGTGCAAGAAACCATGGACCGTGGAAATTGTAAAATCGTATATTTTTGGGTTGACAAAAGTTATAATCGGATGCAAGTTTGAATATTGAGCCGAGATGTGCGCGCTTTGGGGACTCTTCGTAGAACGCCACGCTAGTCCGCGATGCGAGGCGTCGCCTAGCACTTGAGATTGGTGGGTCCTCCGTGAGAAACGAGTTGCTTTCACAAGTCATGTGGTAAATGTCGACCAGGCAACATCACCGGCGTCATCACTAGCGACATATAAAATTCTCACAGGGGCAACAGCAATTCTTACCCAACGCATGTGGTAATTTTTGTCCAAAAGTCGGGTTGGCAAAATTTTGCGTATCTGGCTAAGAATTTCATGGACTAAGACTGAGAATTCCGTGGACAAAAACTGAGAATTTCCGTTAAAACAAACGGTTCGCGATGGCGGCGTCACCGATCACTATATTTCCTAGTAAGAAGTACTTATATTCTCGCAGAAAATTCCCATATCTTTTCAGCAGAATGTGTTAAGTCTAATACGAATATTTGCCAGGACGTCGCTGCAGTTTTCATAGACGTGAAAGTTCTGTCAATGTTTACCAGATTTAATGGTCATATCTATCAGACCCTTCTCTCAGTCGGGATTCATCCCGGAAGGATTATCGCTCTTAGCCATGCATCGTTTTTTTTTTCCCGATGTGTTTACCTGGCTGGATCGGCACGTGCAGGATGAGGGTAAAAAAAGGGGATAAAGCGAACCCAACGCTGAATGCGGACCTCTTCATTTAGAAAGAACTACCCTCCGGTCTCTGTCCTGCATCCTGCATTGGGAACGTACGTCCGGAGCCCGCAGGAATACACAGCATCGCATCGGACCCCTCACTCCCTTCCGCTCCGTGTTTGCCGGTACATAATACATGTACGAAGATCCAGGGCTTCCTCACGGTCCTGCGTCGCAGCGGCCAACGTTTGCGAACACATCCTCGTCCCGCATAGAAGCGGGATTAATGTCGCTACGCAGAAAAGAAGCGAAACAAAAAAAGTTTGCGCATTTAACAAACTTTGCTATTCGCAAGTGTCCACAATAATTTTTTTCGTTAACTTTAGATTCCCCGCATAGAAACAGGATTAATCTGGCTACGCAGACAAAAACGAAACAAAAAAAATTTGCGCATTTAACAAACTTCGCTATCCGCAAGTGTCCACAATTATTTTTTTCGTCAACTTTATTTTCCCCACATAGCAGCAAGGTTAATGTCCTTACGCAGAAAAGAGACGAAACAAAAAAAGTTTGCGCATTTAACAAACTTTGCTATCCGCAAGTGTCCACAATTATCTTCTTCGTTAACTTTACTTTCCTTACTTTTCTAACTTAACTTTCCTTCTTATCGACAAGCGGTATTTATTTAATTTTTGAAATTGTAAAATTAACAAGAAATTTTTTTTTTTATTGTTTATTAAACGATTGTGGACGTTCGTGGATAAGAAATCTTCATATATTCAAAGTAAATCTAGAAAAACTTTTTTTTCCGTCAAGCTATGTTTCGTACCTCACGGCGATACATCGCGAGTTTTCCGTTCTCGGAACGGGTATTCGCAAAATGCTGGATGTAAAGCGCGTCCGGCCGACAGGACGAGCAAAACGCCGTACAGTGTAGCGTAATATACTGGCGCACAGTATCTCAGAAGCGGGACAGTTAAACATATCGAGAAATGCCCGCGACGCCGCGATAATTCACACGCGAGCGCATTACCGATAATCGTCTATCTGTAACAATAAATCCCGCGGAGCCGATGCGGCTAGCTCGTTGAATCCTCCAGTCGTTCTTCCTCCCAGTGCAGCAACAACGTACCGCCCGCTGCATCTCACCGGTGAATACAACCTATGTAACTACTTACATCTCTCCTCTCGCTCGAGCGGAGAAAACGGGACTCGAAAAACATAACTCCACATTGCACGTACACGGAACCTCGTCTATGCGCGAGTGTTTATGTGGACAGAAGTTGCATGGATGCATTCATGCGAGTATCGTTTCTACGGTGCGCAGGAAACAAATGTATGGGGTCTGGCACGGTGGAGTGCGGGGCAAAACGAAACACCGGGGCAATATGGACCATTCTTTCGGAAATGTTTCGCAAGATATTGAAAAAGAAAAACGGACCCTCGGATATGCGCGAGTGTTTATGTGCACAGAAGTTGCACAGACGCATTCATGCGAGTATCGTTTCTATGGTTCACAGAGAAAAAATGTATGGGGTCCGGTACGGTGGGGAGCGGGGCAAAACGGACCATCATTTTGGAAATTCTTCTCAAGATATAAAATAAACACTAAACCGCGCCTATCTGCGACTGTTTATGTGTGTGTGAGTGTTTATGTGGACAGAAGTTGCATGGATGCATTCATGCGAGTATCGTTTCTACGGTGCGCAGGAAACAAATGTATGGGGTCTGGCACTGTGAAAAGCGGGGCAAAATGGCACAGGGGGGAAAATGGACCATTATTTGGAAAATGTTTCGCAAGGTATCGAGACAGGAAGGTCTTGTCGGAAATTAAGGACACTGGTCCGTTTTGCCCCGCTCTCCCCCTATGTGTATGGGACAATGTTCCTCTCCTCGTTCGTGCTCTCATCCTCCTGCAGCAACAACGTACCGCTGTATCTTACCGGTGAATACAACCTGTGTAACTGCTTACGGCTCTCCTCTCGCTAGAGCTAAGAAAACGGAACTCGAAAAACGTAACTCCACATTGCACGTACACGGAACCTCGTCTACGCGCGAGTGTTTATGTGTGTGCGAGTGTTCATGTGGACAGAAGTTGCACAGACGCATTCATGCGAGTATCGTTTCTATGGTTCACAGGGAAAAAATGTATGGAGTCCGGTACTGTGGAGAGCGGGGCAAAACGGACCATCATTTTGGAAATTTTTCTCAAGATATAAAAAAAACACTGACCCGCGCCTATGTGCGACTGTTTATGTGTGTGTGAGTGTTTATGTGGACGGAAGTTTCACAGATGCATTCATGCGAGTATTGCTTCTATGGCGCGCGGGGAACAAATTTATGGGGTCTTGTACAGCGGACAGCGGGGTAAAACGGAACAGGGCGCAAAACGGACAATCCTTTGGGAAATTTATCGCAAAAATATTGACAAAAAAGCAGTCTTGTCGAAAATGGAGGTCACTGGTCCATTTTGCCCCGCTCTCCCTCTGAGCACATAGGAGAGTCTCTCGTAGTTCGTGCTCTCCTCCTCGTGCAGCAACAACGTACCACCCGCCGTATCTTATCGGTGAACACAACCAATGTAACTCCTTACATCTCTCCTCTCGCTGCAGCGGAGAAAACCGAACTCGAAAAACATAAGCGAGTGTTTATGGGGACAGAAGTTTCACAGATGCATTCATGCGAGTATCGCTTTCTATGGCGCGCGGGGAACAAATCTATGGTGTCTGGTACTGCGGAGAGCGGGGTAAAACGGAACAGGGCCCAAAACGGACAATCCTTTGGGACATTTTTCGCAAGACATTGAAAACAAACAGAGTCTCGTCGGAAATTGAGGACACCGTTCCGTTTTGCCCCGCGCTGCCCCTGGGCGCATGGGAGAATGTGTCTCTCGTCGTTCGCGCTCTCGCGGACTCCCGGCACGGAAAGCAGCGTTAAAGCAGTGGAGATAGTATTGGCGGGGTCGTGCAAGCTCTCGCGGTACTTCGAGGCTCGTGCAAACATAAATATGCAGGTACGTGCTGCGTATCTACGTTTCGTGCGTCTTTATCGCCTACACCGAGACCGCGCTCGCCCCCCTCCGAGCCTCACCCCTCGTTCTTTTCTTCTCGTTCCCGGCTCTTTATCTCTCACTCTCCCGCTCGCCTCATGACGCACTCACCGCCCGAGCACTACGGGCGTATACAGATATATCGTTTCGCGAATGTTTTTACTACAGACCCGTCTACCCTCCTCCTCTTTCACCTTCCAACCAACCTTCATCTTTTTTTTTTTTTTTTATTATTCGTCTCCCCTTTCTCACTCCGAGCTCACCATAAAATTCCCGACGTTGCGGACGTTGCATGCGTGTACGCAGTGGTCAATGTCGTTACCGGTCGGACATGCTTACACGCACTCTTCTTCTGGTACACCATAGATATTGGCGAATAATCTTTATTCTGGCAGTCAATGGATTGTTAGAAATGTTAAGCACATTTTTGAGCATGAACGATAAAAATATTTAGATTTAAATGATTATCTCATGTTCATAAAGATCGACATTTTTTTGACCATTTTTAGATCGGATATTGAAAAATGTATAGGAAAGAAAATAACTGTTTAACTAACAAGGCGCAGACGGTGTATTGGCGATTGAACACTGTAAATAAAAATTGTGAATTTAATGTACCGGACCGGATTAAATGGATGTCCATTTTTAATGGACATCCATTAAAAATGGATATCGTGATTAACATAAATATTTTTAATTTGTACCATTGGATACTCGCGGGCTACCCATGGCCTTATATTCGTACCGCATTCTCCTCGCCTTCGATGAAGCTCACCGTTTCAGAACACAACGAGGCCTCGCGAGGTTTAGCGTTAACTGAACAAAATAAAAAGTCGTGAACGTTTGTGGACAAGAAACATAAAAAACGCATATCGCGTATTAAAAACATAAAAAATGTCCATCCATCAAAGATGGATATCGTGATTAACAAAAATATTTTTAATTTATGCCATTGGATACCCACAAGCCACCCATGGCTTTATATTCGTACCGCATTCTCCTCGCCTTCGATGAAGCTCACCGTTTCAGAACACAACGAGGCCTCGCGAGGTTTAGCGTTAACTGAACAAAATAAAAAGTCGTGAACGTTTGTGGACAAGAAACATACAAAACGCATATCGCGTATTAAAAACATAAAAAATGTCCATCCATCAAAGATGGATATCGTGATTAACAAAAATATTTTTAATTTATGCCATTGGATACCCACAAGCCACCCATGGCTTTATATTCGTACCGCATTCTCCTCGCCTTCGATGAAGCTCGCCGTTTCAGAACAGAACGGGGCCTCGCGAGGTTTAGCGTTAACTGAACAAAATAAAAAGTCGTGAACGTTTGTGGACAAGAAACATAAAAAACGCATATCGCGCATTAAAAACATAAAAAATGTCCATCCATCAAAGATGGATATCGTGATTAACAAAAATATTTTTAATTTATGCCATTGGATACCCACAAGCCACCCATGGCTTTATATTCGTACCGCATTCTCCTCGCCTTCGATGAAGCTCACCGTTTCGGAACACAACGAGGCCTCGCGAGCTTCAGCGTTAACTGAACAAAATAAAAAGTCGTGAACCTTTGTGGACAAGAAACATAAAAAACGCATATCGCGTATTAAAAACATAAAAAATGTCCCTCCATCAAAGATGGATATCGTGATTAACAAAAATATTTTTAATTTATGCCATTGGATACCCACAAGCCACCCATGGCTTTATATTCGTACCGCATTCTCCTCGCCTTCGATGAAGCTCGCCGTTTCAGAACAGAACGGGGCCTCGCGAGGTTTAGCGTTAACTGAACAAAATAAAAAGTCGTGAACCTTTGTGGACAAGAAACATAAAAAACGCATATCGCGTATTAAAAACATAAAAATGTCCATTCATCAAAGATGGATATCGTGATTAACAAAAATATTTTTAATTTATGCCATTGGATACCCACAAGCCACCCATGGCTTTATATTCGTACCGCATTGTCCCCGCGGTTCGGTGAAGCTGCCCGCTTCGGAGCAGGACGAGTCGCCGGGAGCTTTAGGGAGGTCGCCAGTTTTACGAAACATCGGGGAGTTACAGAGCCGTGTTATACGAGGTTCGGATATCGGTGCACCGTATCTCAGATATTTATGGGACCGGCCGGTTCCCGGTCGCCATAGCGAGTACCGCAACTCATCACTCCTATACACCGGTTAGATTAAAGCTACGCATTTCACACACACACACACGCGCGCCCGAGAACCGTCCATACGAGAGGGTGACCATAGTTCGGTTTATTCTGATTCTCGTCGTTTCGTTCCGAAAGATACACAAGAACGAAATACTCGATGTAGAGTTACATAGTGCCTCTACGCACGACATATGTCGTGACGTTCACTATAGAACTCTGCATTAGCTCTCGGGTTGTAGCCTCGGAACTCTCACCCTTGCACACAGGGGCAGCGTACGCGGCTTTCGGTCCCCCCCCCCCCCCCCCCCCCTCGTACCTTCCACACGCTCACTCGAACACTCGTACAAACTCCCCCAATCTGCTTTCATTCGTCCGGAATTTGATAGCGGAAAATGCAGTCAGCCAAAGTCAATAAGTTCCGCCATGCATGTATTTTTATCAACCGCACTTGTGGACTTTTGTTAGTTCGCCGATGCGTATTTGTGCCGAAGCATGCGCGGCAGAAGTTTAGTCCGCGATTTCGCTCCGGAGAACTCGTTTCGGGAAAACTGCTGGGAGACTCGCATAATTCAGAGGCGACAAAAGAAAAAAAAAAAATTGTAAGGAAGTATCCGTGGCTTGGAGAGAACTCGAGATGGGAAGGGGTTGGCAAAGATCGCGAAGCTTAAAAGTGCGGCGACGAAATCCTGAACGGATAGGCCCGGGATTTTGTCACGGTTGGATCAGATTTAATATGCGTAAAATTGTAACTCGTGGAACGCATAAACTGGGCGGGACAGAAGAACGCCTCTGGTCTCACGAATCGGTGTATTGGTATTTTTTATTAAGGCACAGTCAAAGGGCTGAATTTGTGTAACGACGAGAAAAAACCTCGAAGAGTAAAAAATTTCCTGCGCAGGAAGATAGGGTACAGTGGGGCATAATGGGACAGTGGGGCAAAAATGGGACAGTGAGGGTAAAACTCAATTTTCCAATAATTTTTGGATGCCCCATTTCGTCTCAACAACACATCCGGATTTTTAACTCCGTTTTGCCCCACCATCCAAAAGTTATTTACAAAACTGCGTTTTGTCTCATAATTCCGTTTTGCCCCGCTGTGCCATTTTACCCCGCTCTCCCCTACTTTTTCGTCTCCATATTCATGTAGGTCTTGCGAATAGTGGTCACTTCGCACAAGTTTCAGAGAAATGAGATGGAATTTCAAATGTTTCTGGATGGTATAAAAATCTGAAAAAAATCAAGCATATTAAAGGTGATGAAAAGATTAATTTTGCATAATAATAATTCCAAAATGTTGTTAACAAATTGATAAAAAATAACATTGTTCAACAAGCCTCCCTTTTTTTATGATATCGATCCATTCATTTTTCTCAATACGCATGCATTTTTTCAGATTTTTAAACACTATTGCAAATACTGCCTTAAATAAGTAAATCAGTCGCGGTAAAAAAATTTTTGCTACCCCAACAATTTTTGTTTTTTCCCCTTGATTCGTGAATTGCAGATGCGCAAGAAGAATCACCATGCGTTGTTGTTCGACGAACGATCATCGCGCCGACATCGTTCATGTTCGACTCGTTCGGGCTTACGACCTCGTAACTTCCCGTGCGGGCTTGTAAAATTGCGTATTTCTATCGCACGGCACACAATATAAACCTCCATACACACGGCACGTACCAAAAGCACCGATGTAATAAATGTTGTACGTACGGTTCCGCTCGCACGTGAAACACGGAACATTAAAATAGCCGAGAGCGGACGTACCGGGTAGGAAGGAGTCAACCGTCGGCCCTCATGCATAGATGCATGATATCGAGCCGAAGCGGCCTGCCCGAAGAGTCGTTCTCCGCTCGCCGTTATGTCCAACGAGAGAGTACCATCTGCGGAGCCTCGAACGAATTTAATGCCAAGGTATCGAACGAGCGGGACACATTCGATTCTCGCCGGTGCGTATCGAGATGGTCTCCTTACAAAAGACGTTTTGCGAGGAAAACGGAATAACAAACAACCGCAACGGAAACCGTGTGGCTTTACCAACAGTGGCGTTTCCAATTTGCACGTACTGAGCGACGAACGATGTTCGCTTCTTTTACCGGAATAAACGAGAGCCTTCGATCGTGCAGTCTTCTGGTACACCATAGGAATTGGTGAATATTCTGGCGGTCAATGAATTCTCAGAAATGATAACGACATTTTTTTAATATAGACGGTAAAAAAATGTACATTTAAGAATCATCTCATGTCCACGAAGATCGAAATACTTTTTTTTTCACAATTTTTAGATCGGAGACTAAAGAAATACTTTTTTTTCACAATTTTTCGATCGGAGACTAAAGAGAACAGTAGTTTCACTTACAAGCCGAATATGCTGCATCGGCCATTAAATCGCTGAAGAAAATAAAAAATTTTGAACGTTTGTGGATAAGAAATATCAAAAATGGACATCCATTAAAAATGGATATCGTGATTAACATATTGTTAATTGTGCCAAATCAAAAATATTTTTAATTTGTACCATTGGATACCAACGTACTACTCATAACTTTATATTCGTACCACATTCTGACCCGCGTTCGATGAAGTTCACCGGTTCGGAACAAGATAAATCATAAAAAATTGTGAACATTTGTGGATAAGAAATATAAAAGATGGACATCGCGTATTAAAAATATTAAAAAACGGGACATATTCGAGAACGGAATAACAAACAACCGCAGCGGAAGCCGCGTGGCCTTACCGACAGTGGCATTTCCAATTTGCACGTACTCGTCGTTGCGACGTTAGCTTGTTTTACGGGAATGAAAAAGAGCCTTCGATCGTGCTTACGCTGTCCATCGGTGTACATTGAGTTTCATTGTGTTTACACAGTTGGGCAGCGTTAATATCGAAATAAGAGCGATACGAGTTTACTGTACCGTGCTCGATACCGCCGTCCCGGCTCGTTCGAACGAACCCCGTAAACGAGGCGGTCGCAGGGGACGAGGGTTGCCGCGGTGCACACGCGGACGCAATTTGTTCTAACCCTCCGGTCTACGAACGCGATTTTATGTCTTACGCTCTTTCGACGAACTTGTTTTCTCCGATACGGTATATCGTAGACCGGGACTGTGTGTGCGTTTATGGCGCACACAGTGCCGCCAGCCGCCACTGTACTTAGAGCAAATGGTTTCACATTTGGGTGTGGGGACACATTGGGGGCCGGGCATTGTACCGCATTACGGGACGCAGGCACGTGCAACCGGCACGTCACGGGACTCCTAATATTACGTAGTGCACACTGCACCGAATACGACGATGATTGTGCGGAAATGTTTTATACGAGATACATATATATATATATATATATATATATATATATATATATATATATATATGAGAGAGAGCGGGGCGAAATGAACGTGTTTGTTCACAAGTGTCTACCTTTTTTTTTTTTAACAATTGTACATTTATTTTACTAACGTTACTATTAATTTGTTTTAGTGAAACCTTTTTCTTGAGATTTGAATGAAAACATGTTCAGAATGTTCCAAAACATTGAAACATGACTTTTAGGAAAAAATGTTCGGATGTACGTGTGTATGTGTGTGAATCAGACGCCAAAAATGCGAAACGATGTAACTCGAGAATGTCTCGACAAAAATAGTCGATGTTTCTTCAAAATTTTATTAAAAATGTTCAGTTATTTTCTTTTTTCACGCCGAGCCTCGATAGTCGTGTAATATTCATACATAATTTTTTTTTTAATACACTTCTCGGTAAAACGATACAGAGAATTACGCGGCAAAGTTCTCTCCGCGAAACTGATTGTCGCTGATGGCAGTCCCGGTGATTTTATAGTGTCTTTTATCTGCCTGTTATATCTCGGTCGCTCGGTTCGCAGATTGCTCGGAGATATTTAGGAGTGGAGCGAGTGCGGCGCGGAGGGCAGAAGCGATCGTGTTTCGCGTGTATCTCTATGTGCACGCCCTGTACAGGACGTGCAAACGTACAGACACGTGTGCAACACAGGGTTGAAAGAGAGAGCGGGAGGTTTGATCGAGAGAGGCGCACCGGTAAACGAGGGAGGCGCGGTCGCCCCGATTCCCAACACCGCGCACCACCGAACGACCGGGAACGCGGAGCTTGCCGAACGAACATTGAACGAAAGTTGAACGCGCCCCGTTCGCTGTATACGTGGTTGCCGTACAATTTTACGTCTCGTTTAGGTCCCTCTCCCCCCTCCCCACCACCGTTTTACGACCCCATACTTATCCAAAAGGCGTTTCCACGTATACCTTTTTTCCATCCCGGCCCTCCGTCGCATCATCACGCCGTGATAAGCGTGCACGAAGGGTGGGGAAAAATGGCCTCTTCTTTTTTCCTTTTCCTATCCTACGTGTTCGAGTTCGAAAGCTCTGAGCGGACTCGATAAATCGAGGGTGACAAAATGTTGCCTTCCAAAGTTTCGCCCTTTTTTGCTTCCTCATAGAGGAAACTATGTTTTCATTTTTTAAAAAATTCGACATTTTTGTGTCAGAGTCCTTAAAATTGCCTGAAACGTTGGGCAATGTGATTTTCACCTGGCGTCCGGATGTGTGTGTGTGTGTGACGGACGTGAGTCGTTTAAAACGCCAATAACTCAGAAACGGTTTGAGATAGCCAGTTGAAATTTGGTGCAGTATTAGAATGTTCTCGTCTTTTTATTGAGTGCAATTTTCATGAAGTTTGAGGCAAAATTGGAAATTTTGCGGGGTTTTGAACTTTTTTAAAAACATCTATGGTATCTCTAAATAGCGCAAATTTTGAGCTATCATCCTAAAACTGCACAGAAATATAATATTTTGATCAAAGACGTTTGGTGTTGAATTTTATCGAAATGTATCCAAGCGGTTAGATTTTATGGTATGGGATTTTCTACAATCAATTTTGCAGAAAATGTTGACCGTTTCTATTTTATGAGATGTAAGAATTTTTTGTATCTTACAAAAAAAGTTGCGAAGTAATTTGCACATGGCTTCCTACTTTATTACAATTTTGCGCACAGTTTTTCGATTATTTTTCGCTCTGCACTCGAACCTGCCCGTCGCTTTGCATTGGAGTCGAACACGATGTTGACGTTGAAAAAAGTTGAAAATTGTTTCTTCATAAAAGTCGAAAATAGAATTGTTCATATGACCTCTCACAATGTTCCTTTATCCGCGAAGCTTCCTCTACGAGGTCTCCGAAAATACACCAAATGCCTTCTCATAGAAGAAGCTTCGCGACCAAAGGAACATTATGAGAAATCCATACGAAAATTTTAATTCTCACCTTAAAAAAAAAATCACTCGCACCCTGCAAGTGAGCGTTTCTCTAAAGTGTCTAGAGATTTCGCTCGCTACAAAGGATCGTCATTCTTTGAGAGGTGTGGCATAGGCACGACACGGACAACCGAAGCTGCGTGTGCGGGAGAACACGAGTAGTACACGTGGTACCTATAGGAGGCGCGTATTATTCCGTCTGGTCGAGTTCGCCCGGGTCGGAGGGTCGCGAAGGTCGGGCGAATAATCGCCGGGATGACATCGGGAGAGGGAAGCGGGATCGTGGAGGGGCGTGTAAATGAGGGGGGGGGGGGGGGGGAGGTGGAAGACATACCGGTATCGTCGAAATATATTATTCCACCTATATTCGTGCGGCACTTCACCGAGGGCGAAGCACTTAAGCCACTCGTTTCTTCTCTCACCCTCGGCGCTCTCGTCTCCTTCGCCCTTTCTCCGAGCTTCTCTCTGTCAGCGGCGATGTGCACGCCTCTATGCATGAATACACATATGTGCAGCGCACACGCACACGGCGAACTCATTATATACGCATAAGCGTCGCACTGGTCCACTCTCTTTCATCTTCCCGGAATAACTCGCAAATCTTTCCGCCGCTGCCGCCGCCGGTGATGCTGCGGAGGATTCTCTGTCCGTGCGGCGCACACAGACCGATGATGAAACCCCCGTTGCCGGGTGTATAACGAGCCGCTCGCCGGAACTCGCGGCTAATCGATTCGCCCTCCTCGCGAAAGCACAACCAAGCGGAGATGCGGAGAACAGAAGTCCATCTCTCCCCTACGGTTTACCGGGAAATCGTAAAACGTTTCTGGCGCGTGGACACGGGGCATGGAGAAATCCACGGTGGAGTCTCGTTTGTATGTATTATTAGCTTCTCTTTACTTGGGCTGTTTCTTTGCGCTTGGTTCTTTCTTTTTTTCTCTCTCTCACTCTTTTTTTTTTCTCCGGTTGCGCAACTGTGGAGTCTCTCGGGAGCCTCGGGGGGGAAAACTCGGCAAATATTGTTACAGAGTCTCGGGTATAACTTGTTCGAGACTTCTGCTGTTCATCAACAGCAGCCGTCCGAGTCCGGTTCGAGAGGCGGAACTTTTTCCGGGAATCTTGCGCACGGCACTTTTTACGGGGTTGTCCGGTGATTTGGGTACTTTTTTTTTTTTTAAATGCGAAAAACGGAGGGTAAAGTATCGAAGAGCCAATGCTCTGCGGTATGGAAATCGTGCCGAAGTCGTTGGAGCGTCACTGTGCAGAGAGCTCGGGTAAAAATGGCCCGCCATTTCAGATGCGACTTTGATTTTTTACGCCTTGCAAAAAATTGGTAAATAATAGTCCATTTTGCCCGCCGTCCTCTGAACTTAAGGTAGTACTAGCGGAAAGCCTGAGCCCACGTGAGTTCGGAGAGGATTGAGAGAGGAATTGCGAACACTTCTCGATGCGATAAAAATCTGAAAAAAATCAACCGTATGGAAGGTACTGAAAACATTAATTTTGCATAATAATAGTTGCTCTATATTCTCTCTGAACTCACGTGGGCTCAGGCTGTCCGCTAGTACTACCTTAGAACCCTGGAAAAATCTGCATTGGCTCGCACGACACTTGGTACAGGATAATTCTGGATGATTGAGCTACTTTTTTTTAATGCAAAAAAACAGAGAGTAAAGTCTCGAAGAGCCAATGCTCTTCGTTATGAAAATCGTGCCAAACTCATTGGAGCGTCACTGTGCGTAGAGCTCCAATGATTTTTTATGTCCCGCAAAAAATTGGCAAAAATAGTCCATTTCACCCCACCGTCCCCCGAACTTAAAACCCTGGAAATAAATTGGCTCACCTGGCACGAAGATACAACGATTGGCCGTATCGCCTCGAATTAGCCTACAAGCTCGAACAAAAATTACCTTCAGTCCCCGTTATTCCATTATCCGTCCAGGCCATCGGAATTTTTTCAGCCATCGAATCTGATCGGCTTCTATATCACTGTTGCGACTCGTCGTAGTTGTAATGGATCCAATTTGCGGAGGATTCCTCGTGACTGGAAGCGGCTGCGAATTCGACGTAATCGACCGGCAGTTAAATTAAATAGGATTGTTCCCTCGGATCGGATGGGATTATTCCGACTCCCCGTCTGTTTCTCCGCGAACCCTCAGGAATATCAAGTGTAGCTAACACCTGTAATACACCTGCGCCGAGATAATACGATTTTCGCGTTCGGAGCTCCGCGAGTTAAATCGATTGCAAGCGAGAGCCGTACGAACGGGACGGTTAACTTGCATCGGCGAAAAGGGCCCGAGGTTTCCGTGCGCGTTACATGCGCCGGGAGAGATCCAAGACGAAAGGTTGCTTCCTGCGTGTTGGTGCAGATGCGACGTACGTGTGACAACGGAGAATCGCGGAGCGCTCACCCACCCGTCGGTGTGTATAGCTTAAGTTCTTAAGTACCACGAGGCGGCGAGAGTAAAGACGGGCATTGTATGGGATCGCGTGACCGCGAAAAAAAAAAAAAAAAGAAGACGAAAAGAACGCACCAGTGAAATCGAGAAGAATTTTTTGAGCGCGTAGGCCGAGCGACCAAGGGAATCCGCCTACAACCTGTGGAACGGCTCTCCGCCTCTCCGTTCCTCATTCTCTACGGGGCCCTTTGTGCATTCGTCGAGGTGGAAGGGTAACCGGTCTCGCCGGTACCGGCATGGCTCCAAGAAGCAGCTTCTCAATCTCGGCTGTTCGTTTAAAACGCACTCGATCATCGCCGGAATTAAGTCATCGGGAGTTACTATTTCAAAACTGCTTTCAACCCGACTCAGCATTCGGGCTATAAATATGTATGTTCCACGGGGCATCATTAAAAAAAAAATCGAGCTGGGCCGATGTAGCGTCGGGGCAAAATGGACCTCCGTTTCGGATGAGACTATTCGTGGGGCACAAAAAAAAAAGAGAAAGGTGCGAAGTAATTTGCACATGGCTTCGTCAGTTGTTGTAATTTTACGCGTTGCTTTCGCTATGAGAAAGTTCGTCCGTCGATTTTGGATCCGCCGTAGTGGAAGCTGTGCACTATATTGTAATAATCGAGGAAGCCGTGCTTGCGTGCAAACTCATGTGCAATACTTACTTTACACCTTCTTTCATAAGATACAAAAATTTATACATCTCGTGAAATTAAAACCGTCAAGATTTATTGCAGGAAATCGCAAACTGAAATTTGCGGATTTCGTCGTTTGGAGGCAATTTTTAATCTATTTTTCATCGCTGATTATGAAACTGTAACTCATTACACTCTCAGCGTCATATTTGATTCAGAAACTCTCGTCAGGCGTTGAAAACTAGTTTTTAAAAAAATTTCAAATTTTAAAGTTCCCATAAAATTTTAACGTTTAGATAAATTTTCGCGGAATTTAATACGAAGCATTGTACAGTGTTAGTTCATTCAACTCGATACCTCCATGTTTACTCGAATCTGACCGTTTTTAGTCATAAAAAAAAAAATCAATGTTCTATAAAATCCAACCGCTTAGATAGATCTCGACCAAATTCAATGCCAAATATCTTTGATCATATTATATTTCTATCCCATTTTAGGACGATAGCACAAAATTGACTCAAGTTAGAGCTACAACGACCTTTTTTCAAAAATTTCAAAATCGCCTAAAATCTCGCACGGGGCCTCAATCTTCCTGAAAATTGCGCCGAGAGAAGAGAAGCGACCACTGTTCTAAATTTCAACTGGCTATCTAAGTTCTTCCCAACTTATAGTCGTTTTAAACGATGCAAGTCTGTCACATACACACACACACACATCAGGGTGCCAGCAAAAATCGCATTACCCGGCGTTTTACACAATTTTAAGTACGCTGACCCTAAAGTCTCAATTTTTTTAACGACAAAATATGTAAAAAAAAAAAAAAATGTTCCGTCTTGCCCCGATCTCCCGCCTACGCTCCACTTTGCCATCGAGTGAAGAAGAGCACTAGAGCATTGTCCGAATCCCAAAGAAACCGCTCCGCGGACCCCGTTGTTGACCTGTCGGCGGGCTTGGCGACAGCCCACGGGTCGCGACAGTTTCAATCACTCGTCGGCTGCTGTTCCCATTGTCGGCCCACGCGCTCTCCCGCTTGTCTAACTATAGTCGAGCCGTCGGTAGTACCAAAACTGCGTCGACCGTGACAGTGTGCTTCTGGCGTATGCACCGGGTATGCGGGTGTCCGGCCCGTCGAGAATGCTCTCAATACTCGCACGCACGGTATCCCGACCACGGTCGGAGCTTACGCGTCTCCATTACACTGAGAAATGACGAGCCAGATGCTCTGCTATAAAATAAGAAGAAAAAAACGTCATCGTTTCAGAAAAAAAAAAAACAAAAACGAAAAGAAAAATGAAACAAAAATCATGAATGGAGATAGAGAGAAGGCATTGTCACAGATTTAGGATGACTCAGCTATACAGTTATAGTCGAGCAATTGGGACATAGATGTGGAGCCGGATTCGTGACTCGGTGTATTTATATCTCCCACCCCGGTTCCCTTCTTCTTCTTCGCCTAATCTGTCCTCCGTTCGTCTCCGTTTCCCCCGATCGCCTCTTAGCAGGCAAAACACGTGCGCCGCTCACGAAAGCTTATACATCACCGGAGCTTTCTAAATTTAGGAGAGGAACCAGCGAGCGGCACGTCAACTCTACTTGTCACATCTCGGGAAGCCACACAGCGGGCCAGCTTCTGCTCCCTTCTCATCTCGCTGTAACCTCTTTCCTTTTTTTTTTATCTTTTTTTCTTTTTTTTTTCGATGTTCTACCTCCGACCCACCGGTTCGCTCTCACTCGAGAGTCCCTCACGCTTGCTTCGGGATTCAACGGGATCTCGTAACGCGATTCGCAGCCTGCGCCGCGCTTTACGATCGCTGCCCTCTTCCCTCGAGGCTCTTCTGCCGAGTTCCGTCGGATGCACGGTCTCTTTTATGCCGCTCCCTTTGATGCGAGGCGGTCGATACGTCGCCTTCAAAATTGTAAACACGATTAGGCTTCGGTGCTCCGTAAATTCGTGTTTACATAGCTCGGGCCATCGACGATACAACTAATTCGTAAAGCTGCACGACGGAACGGGGCGAAAGGGAACCGAGGCCTCGAGTCGAGATTGGACGTAAAGTGTTTTATTTCACTCGGTGCGAAAATTGCAATTTTACGCACGCTTCGCGTAAAACCCCCATTTTTACGCTCTGTGTAGTAAAGTTTTTCACGATAGTCGTGCTGAAAACTTTTTCTTGACTCGTGTGATCGCAACTTTGGTCTTTGAGCTCGTGATGCAAACTCGCACTCGTCAGAAAAGTTTTATCGCACTAGCATCGTAATGTACTATTATTTCCCTCAGTGCGAATATGGCAGTTTTATGCACACTTTGCACAAAACCTCTATTTTTACACTTTGTGAAATAAAATGTTGTACAATTCTCGTGCTGAAAACTTTTTCTTGACTCGTGTGATCGCAACTTTGGTCTTTGAGCTCGTGATGCAAACTCGCACTCGTCAGAAAAGTTTTATCGCACTAGCATCGTAATGTACTATTATTTCCCTCAGTGCGAAAATTGCAGTTTTATGCACACTTTGCGCAAAACCTCTATTTTTACACTTTGTGAAGTAACATTTTGTACAATTCTCGTACTGCAAACTTTTTCTTGACTCGTGTGATCGCAACCTTGGCCTATGGCTCGTGTTGCAAACTCACACTGATCAGAAAAAGTTTTTTCGCACTCGTATCAAAAATGTACTATTATTTCACCCGCTGCGAAAATTGCAATTTTACGCACGCTTGCCGTACAACCTCTATTTTTATACTTCGTAAAGTAAAGTTTTGTACGACACTCGTGCTGCAAACTTTTTCTTAACTCGTGTGATCGCAACTTTCGCCTTCGGCTCGTGTTGCAAACTCGCACTCGTCGGAAAAAGTTTTGTCGCACTAGTACCGTAACGTACTACCTTACACCGCGTCGAAAATAGATAAATATGGGCCATTTTGCCTCTTCCCTCCCCGACTATACTAACGACGAGAAATCTTCGCCAAATATTCGAAACTGTGTTTTTTGTTGGTTTCTTTTTGCCGCGATAACTTTTTTGTTGAAAGAGTCAGAAATCATGATAATAAATCCGTCAATGAGTAATTAAAGTGAAATAACGTTCGCGTATGCTCCGCGAGCTTGGAAATAAATCGGCCGTACGCATGCCGCATGCAGGATGCTGTTTGTGACACTAGCGCCAATGATGCATGCGTTGACTACAGAAATAGATGCAGAAATATAGCCAAAATTCGTACGCCTCTATCTCGCTCCACCTCTCTCTATTTTTCATCCTCTCCGGTATTCACTGTATATAGACTCGCCGGTAGCTGCGTGAATGCGAGCCCGAGATAAACGGATTGACGAGGCTTCCTCCATGCCGGGGTTCGCAAGCCCCCCCCCCCCCCCCCCCCCCTCCCCCTCCCCCAGCCCGCACCGGTGCAAACTATCGATGAGAGTGGAAAATTAATTTACGCTCGGACAGCTCTAAAAAATTGACAATTCCGTGACAGAACGAAGAGAACGACAGAGGAGAAGAGCCGAGAACGAGCCGAGCCGCGAAGCCGGCTGCGTTATTAACAAAGTCACAGGCCCGACGTTTCCGTTCGCATTCGCTTAGCCAGCCTCGCGTCGAGATTCGCGAGGCCAGGATATCCGAGAGAGCGCGTACACACCAGCTACGAATGAAGGATCGTTAGGTGTGATTAATGTTTGATTGATCGCTCGCTCGAGAATTGTTTCCAACGGATCACGCTCGCTCCTCGTTATTCCGCTGCTAAATTGACAGACGCGCTTATTCGGTATCTCGTCGCGGGGAATGCGAAGGCAATTTTAATTTTTTTTTTTTGGATATCGGGAGATACCCGCGGAAAATTACTTCGGGGACACGGAGAAAAATTTATTAGTTGGGAGAACTGATAGTTGAACCAGTGAATTTTTTCTTGTTTAAACAATCTTTTTATTAGTTGCCTCAACTGTACAATTATTGGCGTGCGTGAGTACGTCGTAAGTTTTTTGAAAATAGTATATGAAAAATATTTGAATAAAAATAGACAGAAAAATGTTTGAAATACTGGATCGACTAAAATTTTACTATGTATCTATTTCGGTGAACGGATTTTTTTTTTTTTTGTTCGTTGCATCAAGTCATTGTTAGTTCTCTCGACTCGTACATTTTTTTTCATCGAAGATCGATGGAGACCTCGGGGAAAAATTGATGACGTTATTGCAGAGAAAAGAGCGTTGATTTTGAGCCATAAATCTTTTATACGGATCCAATAAATGATAAACTCGATTGAAGTATAAAAAGAGCATAGGAGCGCGTTGCCTTAAACGAGCATATCGTGTTACACAAGTGACCCGGTGTGCGACGACTTCCTCGAGGCGTTTACGTACCCTCGAGTTACAAGAGCGTATTAAACACAAAAATATATTTAAAAAATGTATGAACATTGGAAAATATACATGTACATGATATAGTATATGGAATAATACTCCGGGTTAAAAAAAACAATATATGAAAATATAAACAAAGCTTAAAGAATAAAATGGAAAAAATATATTAAAAAAAAAATACATAGCATCAAAATGTTTGAAATACTGGATCGACTAAAATTTTCCTATCTATCTATTTCGGTGAACGAATTTTTTTTTTTTTTGTTTCAACTACCCGATAGTTCTCTCGCTTCGTAACTTTTTTTCATCGAAGATCGATAGAAATCTAGGGAAAAAATTGATGACGTTATTGTAGGGAGAACAGCGTTGATTTTACGCCATAAATCTTTTATACGGATCCAATAAATGATAAACTCGATTGAAGTATCAAAAGAGCACAGAAATACGTTGCCTTACAACGAGTATATCGTGTTACACAATTGGCCCTATCTGCTACGAATTCCTCGAGGCGTTTACGTACCTTCGAACTATATGACCGTATTAAACACGAAAAGATATTTTTTAAATGTATGAACGTTGGAAAATGCACATATACGTGATACAGTATATGGAATAATACTCCTGGTAAAAAAAATAATATATAACAATATAAACAAAGCTTAATATATATATATATATATATATATATATATATATATAATATTTAAATAAAAACAGACAGTAGCAAAATATAAAAAATACTGGATCAACAAAAATTTTATTGTTTCGGTGAACGAATTTTTTTATGTTCGTTGTATCAACTGTTCGTCCTCTGGACTCGTAACTTTTTTTTTCATCGACGATCGATAGAAATCTGGGAAAAAATTGATGACGTTATTGCAGAGCGAAAAGCGTTGATTTTGTGTTATAAATCTTTTATACAGATCCAATAAATGATAAACTCGATTGAAGTATGAAAAGAGCACAGAAATACGTTGCCTTACAACGAGTATATCGTGTTACACAATTGGCCCTATCTGCTACGTCTTCCTCGAGGCGTTTACGTACCCTCGAGCTACAAGAGTGTATTATACACAAAAATATATTTAAAAAATGTATGAACGTTGGAAAATATACATATACATGATATGCGCGGCGAGGCCACGGGGCTCAACTTATGTGAGGCTGAGAGATGGCTCGGAGGAAGGAGAGACCGCGAGCGTTGACTCGCTCAACGCAACATCAGTATTCATATATTCCTGAGCCCTGAATCCACACCGGCGGCAAGCCAGAGGGATCTCTCCGAACGGTAACCCTCGTGCGACAAAAATCAATACCTAATGAAATCAATGTCGTTACACGTTGAAGTCTATCACGGCGAGATTGGATTTTCTGGTGATATATACGAACACCCAAACACCCCGAAACACACACACACGCACACATGCGCGAGCGGCACGGCCAGCAAATCAATTACGCCATTTCCGCGTGTCGAACATCGTCGGATCAAAGTCCAAGTCGCAAATGGACATACGCGCGCCGACAATCGAGTTTCGGATTGGCTGTTTGAGTTATGCATCTATTTAAATCTGTTTGCGAAATCAAATAAAGCCAGATGGCGAACTCTCGAAATTTGAAGGGTTAATCCACTCGGATCCGAGTCGAGCCTGAGTGCCAGGGCGATCCATTTTTTTAAGGCATTAGGGGTGAGCGAGGCAAGACGTGCACATTTTTTTTTCCCTCGAGTGCTATTTTCGGTTCCTCTTAAACTTGCGGACGAATTTTGAAGCAATGAGATCAGCGCGGGGTGGAAATAAAGGTGCAAAGTAATTTGCAGATGGCTTCCTCATTTATCACAATTTTGCGCAAAGCTTTCCCTATGAGAAAGTTTGCTGATTGATTTTTTTTTACTTTTTCGTAGAGGAAGCTGCGCACGACATTGCAATAAATGAGGAAGTCATGTGCACGTTACCTTGCAACTTCTTCGTAACATTAAAAAAATTGTACATCTCACAAAATTGAAACGGTCAAAAGTTACCGCAAAATTTATTGTAGAAAATTGCTAAATGAGGTTTGACGTTACTTTTAATTATTTTTCACCGCTGATTACAAATCTGTGAGTCATTTTACTCTTAGCCAGATGTTTGATCCAGAAACTCGTGCCAGACGTAAAATAGAAAAAATCCTAAAAATTCGGAAAATTCCAAATTTTACAAAATCTAAACGGTCCGGCCAATTTTCGCCGAATTTAATACCAAACATTGTACGGTATTAGTCCATTCCCGTCTCAACTTTTAGCTTGATACCTTCACGTTTACTCGAAACAGACCGTTTTTAGCAATTAAAAAAAAAAAAAATCAAAATTCCATAAAATCTGATCGATCGGCTAGATTTCGGTCAAAATCAATACCAAAGCTCTTTTGTCATAGTACTACATTTGTATGCAGTTTTAAGACGACAGTTCGAAATTTACTCAAGTTAGAGCTAACATACCTTTCTTCAAATATTTCAAAATCTCGTAAAATCTCGAATCGGGCAACAAAGTTCATGAAAATTGCACTGAGGGAACAGACATGACCACTCTACTAGTCTACCGAATTTCAACTCGCTACCTCAAGCCGTTTCAGATTTATATTCATTTTAAACGACGCAAATCTGTCACACGCACACACACACGTGTCTGTCTCTCTGTGTGTATGCATGCCTACATCCGAACGTTTCTCGACGTTTTAAACTATTTTAAGTTCTCTGACACTAAAATGTGGATTTCTTTTTAAAAAAACATAGCACCGTCAATGAGGAAGCAAAGCACAGTTGGAATACTGTAGCACGAAGATTGTTTTTTCATGACGCCAAATCCGACGCTAGCCTGCACGGCCGCTGTTAAAACAGAGCGTCAGCGAATGGTTCATTTTTTTTTCTCCACGCGCCGGATTTCGCCGCAAATCGCAGGTGAACAGCGTGCCCCAAAGCGCACGGCGCTCCACTCAACCCTAACTTTCTCGGAAATATTTTTCATCTCTACGATCCGGGCCTCGTCCATGGCGAGAACGCTCGCCTCTCGTGTCGAAACTCTCCCGTTTAAATCTCTTCAATCCACTTTTATCGCTCTCGCCTTTCCCTTCTAAACTTCCGGCCGATTTTCTGCCACGGGAGCTTTTCGAGTCTCCGTGGGCGCGTATGTGTATATATATATGTATGTATATTTTCACTCTCTTGCCACGATAAAACTGGAGTCTCCGACGGTGCCAGAGGCGCAGCGGAGAGGGACGAGAGCGAGAAATCCACGAGGAAAAATCGAATCTCCAGGAGCCGACGAATATAAGGTTCGAGTTTGAGCTCAAATGGCTGTTATAGTAGAATCCCACGAGTTCGGAGCCACGGACGAGCGGGGTTCCATGGAACGGATGTGCGGTAGATGGGAGGCTGCTGCAGCGAACGAGAGATCGAGGTCGAGCGATCTCGTCGCCACCCGTAGGCGAGGGTGGTGGTCTCCGTACTTTCTGCATTGCTCCTTCTATTCGTCGGCTTTCGCGTCTCTCGCCTCTTCCACATCTTCCTCCGTCTCGCTCTCTCCTCGTGCAGTCGCATAATTCATTTCCATGCAGGCTTCGCGAATCGCTTCTACGTGACACGTATGTTCCTCGTTCGGGAAATCGATTCGCGAACCGAGCCTGCTCCCCGTATGTCTCTCCGTACATAGGCGCAGCGCACAGCGCCGGAGGTAGAAATTACCCGTACAGCGCCACAGGTACGAACGAATTCATTGCGGTCTGCGTTTGTCGTACGAGCGGAGGGAAACTGCGGATACCAAATTAGAGAACGTAGAAGCGTTTTTTTAATCAAAACAAAACAAAACAAAACAAAACAAAACAAAACAAAACAAAACAAAACAAAACAAAACAAAACAAAACAAAACAAAACAAAACAAAACAAAACAAAACAAAACAAAACAAAACAAAACAAAACAAAACAAAACGAAACGAAACGAAACGAAACGAAACGAAACGAAACGAAACGAAACGAAACGAAACGAAACGAAACGAAACGAAACGAAACGAAACGAAACGAAACGAAACGAAACGAAACGAAACGAAACGAAACGAAACGAAACGAAACGAAACAAAACAATTAATTATCGTTTGCAATTGACAATGGTTGGTCTGACTTTGGATCGTAACTGTAATGGGATTTGTGACTCTTAGATAGTCGTTGCGCCCTGCGTTTATAGTACGAGCTGTGGCATTGCAGAACGTAGACATTTCTTTTATCTTACCGACACAAACGTTTTGTTACTTAAAATAAAATAATTTAATTAATTATCAATGTTTGGTTTGACTTTGGAACTTTGACTTTGGACCGAAACTGTAATAGGATTCGTGACTCTTAGATAATTAGTTGCGGCCTGCGTTTATCGTATGAGCGGAGAGAAACTATGGATACGAAATTAGAGAACGTAGAAACTTTTTTAACCTCAACGAAACAAAAATTTTGTTATTTAACATTTTTTTTAATGTCATTAATTATCGTTTGCAATTGACAATAGTTCGTTTAACTTTGGATCAAAACAGAAATGAGGTCTGTGCCTCTTAGATTAAAAAAAAAAACGTGAATCATACAAATTTTTGTTTTTATACAATTTATTTTACGCTTTCCGAATGAACGGCACAGTGGCGTTTATGAAATTTAACGTTAACCGTCCGTTCACCACTCTCGCCGAGTTATATATTTTTTTTTATCTCCCCTCATCCGCTTTATTTTCCCTCGACGGGTGAGGAGTCCTCGGCAAACGCAAATTAAAATGTGCTTTTAGAGCTTCCCGTGAAATAAAGCGAAAACTCTCTCGGCTCTCCCAGGCACGGAAATACGTGTACACTTTATAATACATATATACATATATACACACAATATACATATTATGTATATATACATATATATACACATACACATCCCGGTATATGCTCGGAGAAGGCAACTGAGATGAACTCTCAGTCAGACAGGCCAGAGATGCGAGTTAGGTATATCATTTTATTTATTTTTTGATTTTTTTTTTAATACGCATCGCAAGAGATAGAGCATGTGGCGTGGAAGAAATATCAAATACCATACGAGCGTATCTCACTAATTACATACAATTTTTCAATGTTTTACCCAGATGTTTTACCCAGGGTTTCTGTTTCACTATCGCATCGGAGTCGAAAGTAGGTTAAAACATTCGCACCTCCCCATTCGTTATCCGCCTATCGGCTGAGCTGGTTATTATTTATAATATTTTTTCGAATAAATTCCCACGGCAAAAGTTCCTTCGCATTAGGAGCGCCGAGTATCGTCGATAAGTAGCGCCAAACGAGAGAACGAAGTCGAGGTGAAAGTTGCCTGCGAATTGTCCCCAATTCGGCACTGCATTCGCGTCAGCCGTTCCGCCTTCGTCCTCGCCTCATCCGCAGTGCACTTTTCAATGAGCCGCGTCGCTCGAGTTTCGGGACAAAAAAAAAATTTGAGTTTCTCAAATTCCCGCTCGAGGAGTGCATCGTGAAGGTGATAACTCGTCCGCGCTGTTTTACAGTACGTCGGGTCCTTTGGTGAAAGAGAAAAAAATTGTTGCACGGCACAAAGTGAGGCAGCGAGGGAACCCGAGATTTTCGTCGGTCCTAACGAGACTTTGCATAGCCTGAATACGTGTCGGCGATGCATTTGGAATCGCGCCCTCGCTTCTCCCCCAGGTGCTCGCCCGTGCCGAGCCTCGCTTCCTCTCTCTCGAGGCCCTGCCGGAGCGAAGAGGAAAGAACTGTAACAAACGGACGGTGTAGCGACTTTTGTGAAAAAAAAAAAGGAAGAATAGGGAACTCGAGCCGAGACGGCGCGGAAATCCAGAAACGGAGCGAGAACTCTCTCTTAAGGGCAAGACCGGCAGCGGCTACTCGACGAAAGGGGGAAGTAGATGCATGTGAGAAAGAAAAGAAAAAAAGAAGTGGGAATACAAGGGAAGTGAGAAACGATGAGGGAGCGGGCTGCAGTGGAGAGGAAAGAAGGGAAAGAAGAAAGGAAGTGTAAGACTAGCCTCCGTAAAGTAGTTAGAGCCAGTTTCGTTTCGTAACACGTGTAGCGAGGCGCACACACACACGTACCGGCAAAACACGCAATCCGAGAGCTGCAGTCAGTTGCTTTTTTTCCAGAGACAGAGGCGCATCTCTTGAGGTGTCGAGCTCTGAGTACAACCAGAGAAATGGTTTATTACATTTAAATAAATCAATGCTTTAGAATTCTTATTATTCAAATGGAATGTTTTCTTATTTGTGCGAAACAATTTTTTTTTATGTACACCTATGAGAGTTACTTCATTCAAGTACATGATTTTTGTTTACCTACAGGTGTATGGGCGAAAAGAACTTTAAATTCAAATTATATGAAAATTAAATCAAAATCAAACAAAGCTTCCTCTATGAGGAAGCAAAATTTAAGCAAGCGTTTCACACGCACACACGAACACACGTACCGGCAAAACACGCAATCCGAGAGCTGCAGTCAGTTCCTTTTTTTCCAGAGACAGAGGCGCATCTCTGGAGGTGTCGAGCTCTGAGTACAACCAGAGAAATGGTTTATGACACTTAAATAAATCATTGCTTCAGAATTCTTATTATTCAAATGGAATGTTTTCTTATTTGTGCGAAACAATTTTTTTTTATGTACACCTATGATTTTTGTTTACCTATAGGTGTGTACGCGAAAAGAACTTTACATTAAAATTTTATGAAAATTAAATAAAAATTAAAATTTTAAGTAAGCGTTTCTTCAGCAGATATACAAAGAAGATAATTTATTTGTCCGAAGTAAATGTTATTTGTTATAAAGAAATCTTTTCTCTGGATGTATCGTGGCGCGGGCTTCGCATTATTCACGAAGCTGCCCGTAAACCGTCGACTCTTGCAGAATTCCAAGAAAAAGAAGAATAAAATCACATTTATTTTACTCTCGTGGTTTTTTTTTTTTTTTTTTTTTTTTTTTTATCCTGTCGTCGATAATTCGAGGGATTTGTGTTTTGTTTGCTCGCTAGGGCTACACCTTCCGGTCTGGCGTGCGACCCGTGGAGAGGCTCAGCGTAAGAAATATCCGGGGTGAATTTATTGGGTCCGCTGTAGTGATAGATACGGGAAAAATGAAATATAGCTTTTACCCTGGCTTCTTCTAGCTCGACTGTTCCTTACAGTCACGTGCGGTCTCCCGCTCGTCAAAGCGACTATCGTTGTTCGAGGGTGGCTCTCGCATGCCCGAGGGCTCGATGGCCCTGTTCTAAGGAACGGTGAGGATGGGAGAATGCTCGTGTGCATAACGAGGGGTTGAAGGTATTTAATGGGTACTTCATATATAAAAATAAATTGGCGACTCGAAACCCGAGGGGTTCTTGCGCTAGACCGAGAGCACAGATAGTCATACATATGTAATGTTATATACACGTGTGTGTGTACGTAAAGCCAGGCCTGAGGCATGGTTTTCGTGCTCGCTATCTATCTCGATTTTCTAAGCTCGTATAGCGAACTATAATGAGGTGTGTTCCGGTTGCCTTTCATGTCCTAATTACTCATCTTGAATATAGTAGGGCGGGGCGAGACGGAACCTGGAGACAAAACAATTGGGCAGTAAATAAAGAAAAAATGTAAGAAATTATGGGTAAACTATGCGTGGCTCTTTGCTTAAACCTAGCACACCCAGAAAAATAATTTATTTGACGGCCACCGTTTATTTGGTTTAAGTAAAATATTTATTTGATTTAAATAAATATTTATTTCATTAAAGTCACTTTGTACTTAATTTAAATAAATATTTATTTAAATCAAATAAATATTTTACTTAAACTAAATAAACGGTGGCCGCCAAATAAATTATTTTTCTGGGTGCAGGTTATTGTAAATCTGGCTCTTGGATTCTCGCTATAAAATTTAGAAAGCATTTTTTAATTTACGGACATTTACCGGAAATACGTCACTTCCGGTTCGGAAATCGGACCGTAGTAACTGGAAATTTAATTTTACGAAGATTTACCGGAAATACGTCATTTTGTGTTTGAAAATCTCATTTGTCGATCGGAACTGACGTCATCCCGAAAATAACGTCAGTTGAGGTCGAAAAATTGGATTTCAAACCGGAGATGTTGTATTTTCGAAATAATGTCATTTCTGGTCGAAAAATGAGTTTTTTGCACACGATGATAGTGCACAGCTCTGCTGTACACCGTATTATTGTGCACAACTCACCGTGACCCACAGATATCACCAGAATTGCACTAGGACACTATATAATAGCAGAATAGTTATCAGGGCCTGTGAGGGAAACCCCTAGGTGGATTTCGAGTAATCAGGGCATGGGAAACGATCCCCTGGATTCCTGGAAGCTGCAACAAACAAACAATAAAGAAGTATCCGAAATACATATAAGATTGTATAAGTGGTCGCCCACTTATACAATCTTATATGTATTCGCACGCAACTTACATCGAACAAGCGGTACAATCAACGTGCCCACCGAACTGCAATAAAACCCTTCCTTTCGGCATCCCATCACACGTCACCTCGCCTCAATCACCTTCAAGTAACAATAAGTCCGAGACAAGTGCACCCCACATACAAAAAAGCAAACCGCACGAATATAAAAACACCACAGAAAAATCCGAGAAATCTTCGAAACGCCTCGAACGTTTTGCTACCCGCGCTCGTCTTTTGTACGTCGACAGTTCACGATTTGTTTCTTCGCTTCTGCCACCGGGCTCCGGCTCCTCCTTTTTCACATCGGCTATACTATACCATAGTTATATATCTTTGAGCTGAGTGATAGACGTAGCCGGAGGGGGGGGGGGGGGGGGGGGGAGAAAAGGGTGGAACGGGTGTGGGGCTCGCTGTCGTCGGTTGTCTCGAGTTTCCCGTCTGTCGAGGATATTGGCTCACCTTATACTCATCCTGCGGATCCACTTACAGGCTCATCCACAACCGAACGATTTTCCATCAGGAAGCTAGATCATCGTTCAAAAATTATATTTCAAAGATCTCCCCAGGTCGTTACTTCTCGATTATTTAGCTGGTATAATAGTTGTGATATACACGAGCTTACGATTTCAGTCACCACTGTTGTCGGTGATGTACCGATGTTACGTGTCATACAAAAGGAGCAATCCATGAAATAAATTATAAAATAAATAAAAATAAAAAAATCTGGTGGATGCGCTTAGATTAAAATGTCTGACTCCATAAACAGTACAATCGGACCGATTCGTACTTTCCGCGTCCCGTTATCGCAGCGTCTCGTAAACACATTATAAATTAAATTATACTAAAATTAAAAAATCTCGTGGATGCGCTCATATTCGTGAAATAAATTATAAATTAAATTATACTAAAATTAGAAAATCTCGTGGATGCGCTTGGATTGCGATGTCTGACTCCATAAGCAATACAATCGGATCGATTCGTACTTCCCGCGTCCCGTTATCGCAGCGATTCGTGAAATAAATTATAAATTAAATTGAACTCAAATAAAAAAATCTCGTGGATGCGCTCATATTCGTGAAATAAATTATAAATTAAATTATACTAAAATTAGAAAATCTCGTGGATGCGCTTGGATTGCGATGTCTGACTCCATAAACAATACAATCGGACCGATTCGTACTTTTCGCGTCCCGTTATCGCAGCGATTCGTGAAACAAATTATAAATGAAGTTAAACTAAAATTAGAAAATCTCGTGGATGCGCTTAAATTACGATGTCTGACTCCATAAACAATACAATCGGACCGATTCGTACTTTTCGCGTCCCGTTATCGCAGCGATTCGTGAAACAAATTATAAATGAAATTAAACTAAAATTAGAAAATCTAGTGGATGCGCTTAGATTACGATGTCTGACTCCATAAACAATACAATCGGACCGATTCGTACTTTTCGCGTCCCGTTATCGCAGCGATTCGTGAAACAAATTGTAAATGAAATTAAACTAAAATTAGAAAATCTCGTGGATGCGCTTAGATTACGATGTCTGACTCCATAAACAATACGATCGGACCGAACCGTTCTTTCCGCGTCCCGTTATCGCCGCGATCCGACGATGTCTCGATTCTGAAACAATCTGTAGCCGATGAAATACTTACCGATCGTTCGCAATCTCGTTCTACGGTCGCGCAGTCAATCAATTTGTACAGTCCGTTGGAGCGTGTAAGAGCGAATCAAAGGTCGGATCGTGATCGGTTCGGTAACGAGCGACTCGTGATCGCTGTGTCACGATCCCTCCCCACTGTCGCGAGGGCATTGCGAGCAATTCGCCCCCGCGCTCGAACCACCGTCGATGCTGACCACCGGCGATAAAAAAAAAAAAAAAAAACGTTCAACAGATTGGAGACAGAAGAATCGAGAGAAAAGAAAACGAGAGGGGGCTCGCGCGAGAGTTCGCCTCGAAATTACTCAACTTCCGCGCAGGAACTCGCCGGGAAAAGTCGGACCAGCGGATCGGCCGGAGAACAGGAAATAACATTTATCGATGCTGTTGTTCCAATTTTTTTTTTTTCTCCGGACCTTTCGCTCTGACGCTAAGGTTTTTTTTTCGTTCGTTATCTTCCCTTGTCGCAGCTCACACAGAGATTCGAGAGAGGATCCTCTTTTTTTTCTTCTTCTCCTTTTGTTGCTATTTTTGCTGTTCCTTCCTTTCCGCGTTGTCGACACGGGCGTTCAACAGCTGCAGTAAGGAGAGTATATGGCTACCTTCGCCGGTCGAGAGCTTCGTTTCGGAGCTAATCCTCTTGCCGACAATGCTAATTAATTGCTCGAGAAATATCGTTCATTCGGCGGAAAGCTCTTCTTTCCCCTTTCTCCCAATCCCTCTCCTCATTTATTTCTCTCCGGTCGTTCTTCTCCGGCTGGACATTTTTATTATTATCGTCACTGCGCTAAAAACCTTCGGCATTTTTATTATCCTCCCGTTGGGTCGTTAACGGGAGAACCGGTGATGTACAACGAGACGGTGAAATGAAATGCAAGATTTGTCCGAGTGAATAATGGCCGCGTGCGGCGTCGACTGCGAGGCAAGAAGACGGTATTGTTGTTGTTTTTTTTTATTTCCTCCACTTCAATCGACAATGAAATAAACAAGTGGCAATTACACCCTTTTTCCTTTATTGTTTCCGAAGCGAATCATCGACGCAGGAAAGAAAGTTACAACCGAGCGATGGGAAAGGAGCGCGTGATACTTCGTGTGGGGTCGTCGAGAGTTCGCATAATAAATTGAAAACGCCTTGGTGTTTTGTGCGGTCGAATCTCTCTCGGAACCGACGCGCTGTGCAGTTATGCTGTGTGACTCCGAGCTGTCTGTCCGCTTGTCTGTCCGTGCACAGCTTTTAGAATCCACCGATCCATCGGTGAAAGACGAACGATGCCGAGAGGTTTCTATTCTTAGGCTCTCGTAGCTCCGGAGCGAGAGTGGAGAAAAAAACAAGGAAAGAAAGAAACAAGTCAGATGAGAGGCGATACGCGAGAAAGCAAGAAGAACGAGAGAAGAGCAAGCAAAAAAGGGATACAAGCTGACGGAAAGAAAAAAAACGGAAAAAAGTTAGTGCGGTGTAAGATTACGGAGAAAAGTATATCCACGTTCTTCTGGAGAGATTACACAAAGAAGAAGCACCAACGAACCACTTTACATAATTTGTGAAGAAAAGCTCCTATTACCCGTCGATTTAATTGAAAAATAAATAAACCCCCGTAAACACTGCCGCAGGCTAGCTGCGGTGTGACATAAAAATGTCTAGCGCAGAGCTCGTTTTTTTCGCTCGGCCTCCGCGAAAGCCGTTGAAGTAAGGGTCCCTCTCGCGAGCGTCCTGGTTATTACGGTGCTTTTTACCCGTCCCCATACCCCCGAAGTACGTAAGCTTTTTGGCTGCACACAGCGGCGTCACTCGCAGTATTTTTGGCCCTTCGCGAGTGGCGACAGGGTCGCGCTCTCTCGTTACTGTCCTTTTCTCGCCGCTCGGCGGGAAGAGCGTCAAGTCTGCAAAATGAAGTCAAACTGCCCGGCGCGCCTTCGGCGTTTTCTATATAGCCAAGCTATTCCTCTTCACCGCCGTCATCCGCGCTCGCTTCTCGGAACGATTAATTTCACCCACTCCCTCACTCGACCCTGCACCTTCCATTTTTTTTTTTTTTTTCTTCTTGCTTTCTTTTTTTTCCACTCTTTCGTGCCTTCTTTCCTCCTCGCTTCTTCATCATCTTTCCCGACGCCCAGCAGCGGCGGCTTAGCGCACTTTGCGCACCGCGAGGCACAGGTGCGGAGAGAGAGTAGTCGAGAGTGGAGAGGAAGAAAAAAAGCTTCGAGTACAATATTAGAGAAGAGAGATGGGGAACGCATGAGAATACAAAAGCTCCCGAGTTCTCTCTCACTGCTCCTCTTCCTCTCCCTGCCTGCCTCCCGAGAGACACGAGAGACGACGAGACTGTGCAGCGAACGGCGGTCGGGTTTCTATACCGCTCGCCGATTGTAATGAACCTCTCTGTCGTCCTCGTGCCCTCGACGAACTATTCTTGCAGACCGCCAACTATCTTCAACCCTTCCATTCTTCGCTCCGGTTCTGTATCCACAGGGAGGGGAAGATCGAGAAAAACGAGAGGGGAGATGCGCGTGCTACCCTCCTCCGTCTCTCTTTGTTTCTGTTTGGAAGTCTCCCTACGAAAACCTTGAGATTCCGCACCGGCATCCTCGCTTGCAACTCCCCCTTCTCGCTGCAAGAACTCAGAAATTCCTTTGCCCTAGCTCCCGCTGCTCCTATCACGCCTGAGTTCTCGCAACAATCCCTCATTCCTTCGTGCGGCTTTACGGACACAGACACTGTATCGTACCTTGTACGGTATGTGCACCAACGCGCTGAGTCGGGAGAGCTACAATCTGCTCGAATATGTTGCAGTAATTCTCAAAATCCCTTAACAAAAAAAAAATGATAACTTTTATGTGAGAAACTAAAAGTGAGATTGCAATGTTAACTATCCGGGTATATGAATTACGAAGATAAGACACTCAAAATGGAATTTCTCCTACAATTTTTTATATTGGCGATTGGGAATTTTTGAGTATGATCGGAACACCTTTAAGGACAACCAGTTGCACGGAATTTTGGACACAATAATTTTTCTCTGATAAAAAAAATAAAACACGTTTTACTGCCTAAAATCGTCGTACGCATGGTAATAATTAGTCCTATCCCTATACGAAATGTGTTATTCATTTTTTCCGGTGTAGTTTTGTGTTTGGGAGCAATTATTGATCGCACAGCCGCTTTTTCTACCCGTTACCCAAATCAACAACGATTTCTTATCAATCTTCGATTCCCGGCTTGCGTCAACTTCCGAGATCCTCGCTCTCGCTCGTTTGCGACCAGGCGTTACTCGTCGAGTCGTCGGTGATTTTTAATTCGCAAATTCAACGATTTATGGAAGTATTCGAGCTGTCGGTGGTGCTTTCGCCTCGTTGCGCCTGACCGCGCCGAAGTATGGGATAACGGGCATCGAGCGTTCCCTATCGACACCGCGCCCGCTATGTGCGTTTGCACCGGATTTATAAGTTCGAACAACCGCATCGTGCCAGCATCCAGCCGGAGTGAGATAGTTGCGATAGGAGTGAGAACCTTCCGCTGGCCGGAGGCTGGAGTCGGGCCTCCTCCGTACCGCCGCATTGGCCTCACCAGCCTTTCGTGGACGCCGTTACCGCGCGTTCCACCGACCCGATATTCCGCACGGGTTTATCGATGGCTGGATTTACGAACGGTCCGCAACGTCGACGTTACCATGAACTATGGAAGCGGTCGAACGGTCCCGCGAGGCTGCGATTGCATCGTTTCTCCTCTCTGTACCTCCTCCACCGCCTCACCGTCGTATTGTTCGTACTATATTTTCCCGTGCTCAAAACCCATGTACGCGACGTGAAATTATAGTCTCTTCTGTAGCATCACCAAACGCATTCTATATAACATTCCCATTTGAATATGTAAAATCGTCTAGGCTATGCGAAAAAAAAAAAACACCAACAACAAAAACATCGATAGCAACGAGCCTGCGCCGTTGTTTCCTTGAGAACGATGAAGCATCCGCACACCAAAATGGCTACTACACTTATGGCTTGCGAAATATGGCATATTCTTAAAAAAAAAAAAAAAAAAAATGTGTATCGAAAGTCGGCCCAAAACCCAGTTAACAGTTTTGCCTATCCATCGCCATTAATTTTTTCCCCAGCTTAGGTACACACGCCGTAATACAAACCATCGTCCGGAATAGTCTATCCTATGCACAAAACTATCTACAAACGATTCGAAAAATTAGCGCCTGTTTGACGAGCGCGGATCGGGCCTGGTCAGCTTGCTCGAAAAATGTCTTCCCCCAGTATCGAACTAGGAGGATTCTTCCGCGTGCTACTCTGCCCCGTCGTCGGCAACGTTTACGTTAGTCTCGGAGCGTCGGGCACCCGGAGCGAAATTCTACGGGGGGGGTGCGGGGGCGAGTTTTGTCGCTCCCTTTCCCGAAAGCGCTCTGCGGTGCTCGCGTGCGTGCGAATTCGTGCGGGTGTATGAGGGTGGCTTGTTCGCGAGAAGGGTGGCTCTCGTTGTATGGAGAGTGAGCGAACGAGGAGAGCGCCTGAGGGAAAAGGAACTCGAGGGTGGTCGATGTTTTTGGGGAAGCTCGTATATTATGGGACGAGTATAGTAACACAAGCCGCGGCTGTACGGGGGCATAAAGTACGGTATATTCCGGGGCACGAAACACGAACGGGGAGCGGAGTGGCTAGCGGAGTAGGCGCGTTCGGCGATATTTCACGAGCCGATTCGCAGCATACGCGAATTGAACAACGCGCTTCAGCAACTGCGAAACTACCGAGTAAAACCTCCTGTAAGAGGAAGCTCTGTGCATACAACGCCCGAGAGTATCGTTGCACGGCGGTGTATCGCGCACAGGAGCGAGAGGGAGACAGAGGGCAGCGAGCGTTAAAACGCGTTAAACGTAACTCGATACTCGAGACACGTATTACACTGGCACGAATGCATATCCTGGCCGGTACGGCGCGGGAGAGCCCGCTTGCGCGAACGAATCGATTGCGAAACGAGCGCAAGCCGCTTATTGCCTACAATATCTCATAATTCAACGAGCCGTAGAAGGAGAGAAGAAAGGGAGGAGAGAGACGACGTGTACACGGAGAAGGTGAAAGCGTTTCATAACTGGCTCGGGTTGGAGTCTTCCCGCGTCTTTCATACCACGTCGGTAAATATCTAAATAAATATAGAAGAGGACTTCGGGGACTTCGTATTCCGATAGCGGGGCACTCGCGTATTCGGTGCTGCATCTGTAATTGGTTAAGTGGCGGAAATTATACGAAGGCACGCCAATAATGAGATCTTCTTTATGGCTCTCTGCGGAACCAATCGATGTTTCATGCCGTTGGGCGCCCTGTGCAAACGTCGTTACGGAGAGGGAGCGGGGCGGAATGGAACGGGGGCAAAAGGGACCACTTTTTTGAATCAATATTGGGAGGTAAAAAAAGTCCCATCTTAAGTGGACGACCCTTTTGCCCCGTCATCGCGTACACGCACGGCAACGAGGAGCCAGCGTATTCCTTTTGAGGTAAACGGCCCAGTTTCCGCCACTGTCCCAGTTACCGCCATTAATCGCAATTTATACTAATGATAAATACAGTATACGTTAAATACAAACGAAATTGTCGGCATGTCGAAGAGCGGTTTACTCTTGATTAATGCCGCGATACGTATATTTTTTATAAAATGTTTCCCTTTAACGATTGAAGATGGCGGAAACTGGGCCGCTTACCTTATGCGTTTATGGCTCTCCGCGGAACCAATCGATGTTTCACGCCGTAGAGCGCCATGTGCAAATTTCGTAACGGACAGGGAGCGGGTCGAAATGGAACAGGGGCAAAAGGGGCTACTTTTTAAAAATCAATATGGGGACGTAAAAAAAAAAAAAAAAATCTCGTCTTAAGTGGAGGACCCTTTTGCCCCGTCGTCGCGTACACGTAGGACAACGAGGAGCCGGCGTATTCCCGTTCCCTCTAATGGTGCACCGGTACATGGAGCCGGTATCGTGTTTACGCCGGGGCGTATTATCTGTTGCTGTAGTGCAGTTCGTCGGGTGGAGAAAAGCCGTGGTATGGGTGGAGAGGAATGAAGAGACGGGGCGGCGAGGGTGAGTCGGGGATGTTATTCGTTGCGATGCCAGTGATGGGGCCGAGCGAGAAGGAGACGAATCGGGAGAGTATAATCGTAAAACTACGGAGCGATAGAGAACGAGAGCTTTTAACTCGGAGGGTTGTGTCGCGTGGGGCTGTGAACCGGCGATAACGCGCGCCTCTCCGTACTGTGTGCGCGCCTCGAGCTCCACGGTCTCTTACGTCCGCCTGAATATATATCGCGGACGAACAGACATCGGGCAGGTTATACGGGCGGGAGAAACGGGGAATTAATTAATTCATTCCGCTTCGCCTCCCCCCCCCCCCCCCCCCCCCTCCGCCCCCTTTGAGAAGCTCCTCCGATGCCGGCGGAATATCCCGGTGACCAATTATTCGTAGGCACGATGGCATATCTAACGATTTTAGGAACTCACTTTTATGCACGCTCATTGTGCCGCGGGCGGATTTCCGATTGTCGTGCGGCACTGCCGGAACCCATCTGGCGATTTGTCTCGCCGACGGAATTCGCACACGGACGGAGAACATTTTTTTTTTTTTTTTTCGTACAACAAGATTTTCGTTACCGTAACAAATTTAGTTTGTTAGCATCGGGATAAGAAAATCAGCTTGTGAACATAGCAACATTTGTCGCTTGGGACGATTTGCTACGGCAACAAAACAGCTTTTGTTACTTTAACAACAAGAATTTATACGTGCTGACAGTTACGACGAGGTCGAGACGCTCGACGCGGAAAATGAAAAAAAGAGACGCGAGGAGACAGTTCCTTTGTATTCGGGTAGAAATAAAAATAGAGTGGAATTGCGAACTCTTGAAATTTTCTGTATATGGATGTGTAAACTGAGAAAGGTGATGCCTTTCGGAGTTTAATACATCCATATACAGAAAATTTCAAGAATTAACAATTGCAAATACACAGATTATTTTCGATATAATAAAATGATAAAATGAGAGTTAATCTTCAAATAAACGTATGCACGTATCTATAACTATCCTACACGGAGATAAAAAAATTGCTGGGACAACGAGAATTTTGTTACAATAAATTATTTACCTGGTTAACATAGGGACAACAAAATATTTTGTTGTGGCAGCAAATATTTTGCTGTGTAAGCCAAATATTTTTGCTGCCGCAACAATAAATTATTAACGATCTACATTTTGTTAGAGAAACAAAACTATTTTTCCCCGTGTATTACCAAACCTACTACCGATTATTACAGCAGGCGGCGTTTGTCCTCGTAGCAAACTAAATCGTCGCAGTAACAAGAAAGTCTTGTCGCGATAGCAAAACCAATCGCTTCCACTAATCGTTTTGTTGCGGGAACGAGGTCATTGTCAGCAAAGCTCTTTTGTCAGAGAAGCTAAACCATTTTTCTACGTGCCGAAGAGCCCGCACCGGAAACCGGAAAACCGGCGATTTTTACCAATTTTTCGCGGACCATAAAAACGGCATCTAGTTTCCAAGGCGTCGACGAGAACTTCGCGGAACGACGCTCCGCAATGCGAAGGGATAATTCGCCAGGGTACTCCGAGATGGTAATGTACCCGGGTCGTACAAGCATCGTCGCTTCGATGCTTCATCGGTTGGCCCTCCGGGGCGAGGAGAAACGAGAAGTAGCAGCGTTTCCGTCGATTCGCCCCGGGGTTGTTTGTACTCCAGTCTACGATATTCCACGTAGGAGGGTCGCGATGCTCGCCGTACCGGCGCATAGATTTCTTGCTCCATCGGTTAATTTCTCGATAAGCTCGCTGTACCGAACGCGTCATCGCGTCCCGGACGAGTCTCCGTTGTGCAACCCGTGTTAATTATCATTCCCGTGTAATCTGTAGGTGACGTTAACTGAATGTGGGACGCGGCTCCATCGTCGGGGAGAGAGACTGGACGGACATTGAGCGAAGCACACCGGGTCGATCGAAATACATTTATGAACGACCCCGGCCAACCGAGAAGAATGGAAGCTCTGCCTGACAGACTGACGATCAATTATTCCCTTGTCCCATTGCTCGTCTACCGTGCACCAATGTCGTCTGCTCTATACACAGTTCCATATATATATATATATATGTATGTGTATATATATATGTGTGTATGTATAGACACAGTGGTAACGCCAAAGCCCGGCAAACAAAACGATTGTCTGGGGGCGGCGTAGAACAACACTATAATGGAGAAGAACCAAAGAAAGCGAGAGAAAGAGGGAGCGAGCCGGATTGTTCGAACTCTTTTCTGGCACCCTCCCGTGCGCGCGCCAACGCGTTAATCAATCAATTAAGGCCCCGGCGTGTGCCTCGGACCTCGCCTCGCGAACACGATGTCCGACCTCGGAGCCAATATAACTGCCACGTAAGTTCTACTTGGCCAACGCAAACAATGATTTGTGTGTCTAATTATTCGTTTGTGATTAGACCGCAATCTCCGCCGTTGCCTGCTTCCCTTACTTCATCCGTTCTTTGCGACCCTCGCGTGACTTTACGTACCTGCCTTGATATACGCTACGTAGGGTTTATGTGGAGGGGTCAAGGGACGCAGACCCGTCGGGCCGCTCGCGAGGAATTGAATTGCGACGTCGAGACGAGGCTTCGTTTGTCTTGTTGAGAACGTCAAAACAGAATGATTTAGTTTAATTGCATCGTCTCATCTGGTCTAGATTTTTTTTTTTACGATTTGTAACTGGCTCGGTCCGCTTTTATATTAAAGCACTTTGGAAGTTTTTTAGGTTTTTTTAGGTTTTTTTTTAACCTAATGATTAAGGTTTTCTCGTAGAATTTTTTTAGCATTTTATAAATTCGGTCTGGTTTATAAAAACCCCTGGTACGTTATGACACGAGGTCACCCAAGAAAAAATCTTAATCGTTAAGTTCGAAAAAAACGAAACGAATTTAACATGAAGCGCGCAAAAAATCCTACGGAAAAACCTCAATCCTTAAGTTAGAAAAAAAAGTCTCAAAGTGGGTAATATGAAAAATGGACCGAATCTATGAAGCTCTAAAAAAAATTCCTACGGCAAAGCTCAATCGTTAAATTAAAAAAAACGCCTCAAAGTGCGGTAATAAAAATTACCCACTTCGAGACTTTTTTTCAAACTTACGGATTGAGGTTTTCCCCTTAGAATTTATTTACGATAGATTCGGTTATTTTTTTTCGAACTTAACGATTAAGATTTTTCCTCTGGTGACCGCCGGCTCTTCGCCGCAACGTACCGGGCGACACGGGCCCTTCCAGACTTTCGTCGCGTCGAGAGACTGTAATAAATACGTCACTCTTTATCGCGACACCGCGAGAGCTTTGCACCCGCGGCGAACAGCGCTAAAAAGTTTCGATCCGTTGCAAATTTGCAATCCGTTGTAATTCATAAAGGCCGTGATAAAGTTGCCAAAGAATTTCCGCCCCGGTTATAATTCACACGACTGTGATGCCGCTGCGAAGGGAGGGGGGGGAGGGGGGGGGGACTTTGTCGGGAATACGTGCGATAAAGTTTCCGGAGGTTGGACGGCCGGGCGATGGAAATCGAGAAATTGTTCATGGGCGGTGCGGAGCGAACGTACAGCTCGAACTAAATTGTCTGTATCTATACCTCCCTCTCGGCGGTATCTCGAGAAGGTATGAAACTTAATTACCCACTGACACGAATGGAGACACGAGAGTCTCCTTTATGCGATACCCCGCTTCTAGTTTCACCTCCGCGCTGCCGCCGCCACCGGTGCTGCTGTTCCTGGCGTGCTCGCGGTATCGGTGAGAGGAGCCCCGGAACGTTGGCAAATTGAAAGTGGCTGTATAACAATTCTGTGCTCGGCTGGTATATCGCTGCACGGTGCATAATAGCGTAAAGGCCATTACGCCCTTCGAGCGCAGAAAGTTATACGGGACCCGCAGTTAACAGGCGTTACCGGCGAACTCACCTGTTACGTCGAAAATTTGCGGCCATGCCCTGTTCGCCGAACGATCGGCCGATTTTCGCAGAAGCACTTTCGAGGCAAATTTTAACGGTCGCCCGAACGTCCACTTCGTACACAGTAAACATTTTTCTCGTAAAATCGGAATACGAAGTTTCGTAAACGTAATTCGCAAAAAAAAAAAAATGTCAATGACCCAAGCAAGACTGGCTTGCGAGTTGAGGAAAAAAATTGTTATTTTTATATTCTACTTTCAATTCTTATAATTCCATATGATTGAATATCATACGGATTTGTAAGAATTGAAAGTGAGATTGAAAGAAACAAAAAAATTCTTTGGCAGCCGGCAAGCGATTTTGTTTTCCGTGTAGTTGAACAAGTGTATAATTGAATAACGAACTCGTTTTTTTTTTTTTTTTCGGGGTTGCATATGCAACCTGTGCTTTTCTTTCCCGTGTCATTAACAATTTTAGTATTTACTTTTGTTTGTAAAACTGAAGCCGGATGGTGTGATCGAAAAATTGACAAATAAAAAATTGTGGACTTTTGTCGACGACAGGTTGTTGCAAAAAGTACAAACTGTTTTTTTACGGTTTATCGCTAAAACTAAACACAGTAAACCTGTAAAACATCATCGATCCAATGTTCTCGCTGGAACGAGAGAATACCGATGTCTGCGAGAACATTTATGGCGGCGATCGTCGGGACGAGAGGCGAATGTGTGTCAAGCGAAATTTACGAGTTCCTTATCGGCGACACCTCCTCTTATCGGAGGCGTTTTACGCCTCCGATCTATCTCGCTCTCTGCAGCGTGTGCATACCGATCATGCGTCAACAGCTCCAAAGTGTTATCACACTGATGGTATTCTAATGACGCTCGCGGCAATTTTTGCTTCCTCGCAGAGGAAGCTTTGTTTACATGAACTTGTCTTCGACATTTTCATGTAAACATGTTCGTAATGTTCCAAAACGCCGAAAAATCTGCCATTTAGAGAAAAAATGTCTTAAAAATCAAATTAAAAAATATTACCAACCGAAATAAAACAATCAATCAAGCATAAACGTTTCACGTACAGATCCTTGCAAATGTTGCATAGGTTGCCAATTGCCCAAGTTGCGGATTGGAATTTGCCAATGCGCAACCTTCGAGCGATTAGAAAAAAAATTTGGGATGCTAAAAAAAAATCAGTAAAAATTCACAAACATACCTCGAAGTGTTGTTTTTTTTCTGCTAACGCAGAAGAAAATGTATTACAAGGATCCGTACAGTTTTCTTGCTGAAAAGAAGGCATAGTTTACTCTCGGCAAAGAGTCCCCATTAAAGGGTCAATTGAATAAACGTAAAATAAACAATCTAAAAAAAAAAAAATATGTAAAGTAAATTGTGAAAAAGGTGCAAAGTAATTTGCACACGGCTTCCGCATTTATAACAATTTTGGGCACAGCTTTTTTTTCACATCTCTAGTGTTGAAAAAAAAAAAAATGACAATTTCGTTCAAACGTGTATCTTATGGGAAGCGGAGAGCGTATGGTGCGGGGACAGAGAGGTGACAATTTTCACGGCGATAGGTTACTTAACGAGAACAGGCCCGACGGTAATTTGCACACGGCTTCCGCATTTATAACAATTTTGGGCACAGCTTTTTTTCACGTCTCTAGTGTTGAAAAAAAAAATGACAATTTCATTCAAACGTGTATCTTATGGAAAGCGGAGAGCGTATGGTGCGGGGACAGAGAGGTGACAATTTTCACGGCGATAGGTTACTTAACGAGAACAGGCTCGACGGTAATTTGCACACGGCTTCTGCATTTATAACAATTTTGGGCACAGCTTTTTTTTTACGTCTCTAGTGTTGAAAAAAAAAATGACAATTTCATTCAAACGTGTATCTTATGGGAAGCGGAGAGCGTATGGTGCGGGGACAGAGTGGTGACAATTTTCACGGCGATAGGTTACTTAACGAGAACAGGCCCGACGGTGTCTCTACTCGGTGTTGTGTATCCCTCCGGTCCCCCCGATGGGATAGAAATTCGTTTGTAAACAAATACACCTGTCCCGGATGGATACAGCCCGCGTATAGTGACTGCCGGGGGCGGCTTGTCTGCAGCCCCCAGGCTCGTCGGCTGCGAATGCGTTTGGCTGCGTCACGGTGCGGTACGCGCGATATCCACTATCGAAACCGACCGGCATCCTCCTACCGCTGTTACTATACTGTACCCATGTAGGTATGTATATATGCTGTGTAGTGGAAGCTATCGATCCGGAGGCCGCATGCGGTTCTCGTCGGCGTGAACGAGGCGCGAGCCACCGGAATACAAATTGTTTTTTTTTTTTTTTTCTTTCTCCTTTTTTTACGCTGCAGCGTCCAAAGATCATCGGAGTGCGCAAGCTCGATTTAATCTTGGATGTCGAAATACGGCGCCCACGAAAAACCAAACACCTTGCGATCGTGTAACGAACAGTGGACAATTTTTCATGGCTTAACGGACGTTGAGCCTCAATTTTAATTCCGACTTTTAGGCTGCGTTTTAATTATTCACTTGACATGGATTTTTATTTTTAGGTAAGAATTTACATAAAAATAAAAATGCATGTCAAGAGAGTCATTAAAACGTGGCCTGTAAGTCGTGAATGTTCGGGAATAAAAATTTATGAACTTATCTAAAACTCCAGGCCGGTCCATTTTACCCCACTTTTTGTTAAGCAGTAATAAGCGCAGATTTACTTAGTGTCTTAAAAAAAGTTTAAATATCTATTGTAAATCGACGTAGGTCATTGAACTGTTTCGCTGGATCATCCTGAAGATATCTGCATGAGACTGAATTTCATAAAGTTCATAACGGTTGTGTTTTACACAGCACAAACGTCGCTCTGGGAAGTAGTTCACTTAGACCATACAATTCTACCAGTGAACAATTTTGTTTTCTTCCTGAAGCAGTGCGATGAGAAAAATGATAGCATTTCCTACTATAACCAATAGTTTCCAAGGGGAACTATTCTATATAGATATCGACTATCTTAAATTGACCGATTAAATGTGTATTCAATCGGTTAAATTATAATTATGGTTGCAACCATGATTTTTTGTCATTGTCGTAACTATAAATCATGTACGTTTTCCTGGGGAATTATTTTTTATGGTAAAAAGTCAGTATTGTTGCTTTCACTATGTAATTTTTTCTCAGTATGCATTGACGGAGACTCGGCAAAGATGAAATTTGATGTCATCAGACAGGCTCATTTCGCTGGTCCATTTTGCCCCTCTCGTCCCTACAGAAATTCCGAAAATCATTCAGAAGCGCCTGAAGCGCGCTGATGCTGCCATTAATTGAAGAATAAAAATTAGCTCCGACGAGATTTCTCCTACTCGGCTCTATGCACAAAGCTTCACATGTATCTTGTCTCCGATAGGAAGCTTCGCGGTATCAAAACCTGATATTAACATTCTCATTTTCCGTTCGTTTGCTCACGAACTCGTCAACCGTCTTATGTTTCAGACCGAGCTGTCGCAGAATCTTCAGCAGCTGTCGGAGCGGGCGCGCTCGACGACTGAATTCATCCAGAGACTCAAAGGAATGACGGATAAAGTGCACGTGAGTATGCGACGTCTACCGGCGCGTCTCTCCTGCCGCTCTATCTTCCCGTCTTATTTTCATCTCGTCGGCGCAGCTTGGGCGTAATAATAATAATAATAAAAAAAAAAAAACAGCTGACTACGCCCTCGAGACTCGGGGGACCCGAAAAAATTTAACAAAAGGACACGTATATCATTTGCGACGATAAAATAATCATGCAAAATATGTTATTGCCTCGAGGCACTTTGCGTAATAACGCTCTCGAGGGTTCGACGTCCCTCGTAGGCAAGAAGATACATTTCTCGATGATTAACGGGCGCTCCTCGAGGCTATCGACTATTTCATGCATTACCCGCGAATTTCATGGAAAATATTCTTAATAAAGCTCCGCGAATAATCCCGCGAGAATTGCCGTCGGATAGAAACTGTCTAGGATGTGCATAAATCTTCGGTGCCGGAAGAACCAGAACGGGGCGAAAGGATGATCCATTTCTGTGATCCAAGCGTCAACGGTAGCAATGAAGTTTGTCGAGATTCTCCGGCGAGAATGCAAATCGGAACGATGCGAAAAGTGCACTTCTCCCATGGTTCGACTTCCCTCGTACGTAAGAAGACATGTTTCTCGATGATTAAGGTAGTCCTTTCGTTATGTCTGACGCAGTCTAAGTTTGTCAGAGGAAAAAGAGAAAATTACAAACACTTCTCGATCGGATAGAAATCTGCAAAAAAATCGAGCGTATGGAAGGTCCGAAAAGCTTGTTTGCGCATAATAATTCCAAAATGTTACCAACAAATTACTGAAATAAAAAATTATTCAACTGAGTGCCCGACAACCTAATTTTTATTCTCATTAAAATGATTTTTTTACTTTTTTTAGAATACGTATGAATTTTTTAAGAATTTAATGCAATGTTTGAAAATTGCATTTTCTCTGTCGAAATTTGTTTAAAATTGCAATTTTCAAACATCACATAACATTCTGCAACAAACTCATAGATATTTAGAAAAATTCACAAATAATTTTCGTAAACAAAAATGGTTATCGGGTAATTTGTTGCAGCGTTTTTATTCAGTAATTTGTCAATAACATTGTCGAATTATTATCATGCAAAATTAATCTTTTCAGCACATATGCTTGATTTTTTCAGATTTTTGTACCATCCAGAAGTATTTGCAATTTCCTCTCATTTATCTGGAACGCTATTCGCAAGGACTACCTCAACGGGCGCTCCTCGAGGCTATCGACTATTTCGTGTATTTCGACTATTCGATGTATTACCTGCGAATTTTATGGAACATACATTCTTAACAAAGTTCCACGAATAATGCCGCGAGAATTGCCGTCGGATAGCGACCGTTTGGGATGTGCATAAATCTTCGGAGCCGGAAGTCGAGAACAGGAAAAAAGGATGATCCATTTCCGTGATCCAGCGGCATCAACGGTAGCGAGAGCTCGCTGAGAACACGTGTCGTGTAGCAATGAAGTTTATTCGAGATACCCCGGCGAGAACGCGAATCGGAACGATGCGAAAAGTGCACATCTCCCTCGCGTCGTATCGCATAAAACGTGAATATAAAAGGTCTCTCGCCTCGCCCGATTCGAGGCGAGCGCAAAGTGAAAAAACGTAAACTCTCGACATCGGGTCGAGAGCCGAGAGGAAACACGCCGGTAGCGCGTCGCACAACTTTCTCGGCCGTCTCGGGGCCGAAGTCCTACGGCATTATCGTCGAGGTCGAGCGACAGAGAGTGGGAATTTTATTTCACGTCGCAATCAATATTCCGCGTCTCGAGTGCTGATCCTGATTCAATAAATACCCATGATACACAACATCGGGACAGCGAGCTTGAAAAAGCTTCGTGAAAAGTGTCTGCTCCGCGAGTCGGGAAGCATCTGGCGGATTCATTTTTTTTTTCTACCCTCGTCAGTCGACGCTTCAGCGGGAAATATTGTTAAGGGGGCGCCGCCGGTGAGATACCGGCGGGCGAGGGTATAATGAAATTAGGCTCTTAACGAAAAATAAGTACGGTCCAGACAGACGGGCAAATTCACTTCTCGCTGCGGTCAGGTGTTTAATTTCGCGAAGCGACGCTTTCGGCCCGATTCGGATAATACGGACGGCGGGGTTTAGCAATTTAGTAATTCGATAATCGCAAGGAAATAAATGTGTAGCTGGGAGAATCGTCTGTGAATGGATTGAGTGCAGATTCGTCGCGAAACGCCCAGAAAAAAAGATTTGCTGAAATCAAATAAATGTCGATCGTCAAATAAAATTAGTGTTTACTTGCCTTAAGAAAATCCGCATTAGGTTCAGATAACGGCTATTGTTTAATTATTATTTATTAACAAAAATTAAATAAATACAATTATTTGACATAAGTAATCTGATCAGATCCAAATAAATATTATGAAAAAATAAGAATAATAATACTATTAAACAAATAAATATATTAGAAATTAATAAAACGAAAACTACCTTTTTTTAAGTTCTTCAACGTCTCCGGCTAAAAGCAAATCATCAGCGTCTTCATCGAACAGATGAGCAGACGCTCGTTATTTGATGCTCAGCGAGAAAGTTTAGCACCCTTGAGATAAAATTGATTACAGTTTTTCTTGCCGAGCGAGTGCCCTTTGGTTGTTGCCAACTATTTAATTTTTTTTCTGCACCGAGATCGGCGAACGATGCCAGGAATTTATTCTCGTTCTTTTTATTTTTTTCATTACAGGAGGAATGCGTCAGCCTGGAGGAGGAAGTCGAGGAGAGGGTGGCGCACCTCGTGAGTCTTCTTCAGGCGAGAAAGTCCCGATTGATCGAGGCCGCGAGGCAAACCCGCGAGGCTAGAGTTCGATCCCTTCGCGATCAGGTTGCGAGGTGCGCGACTCATCTCCAGGCGACCACCGCCCTTCTCACCTTCTGCATCGAGGCCCTCAAGGAGAACGACAGCGCCGCTTTTCTTCAGATCGGGGGCATGCTATCGGTTAGAGCAGCCACCGCCGCGGGCTCGTGGGGAGCGGCCGAGGGTGTTCAAGAAATTGCTCGTCTTCCGCTGCTCGATCTGACCCTCGACGACAAACCCCTCCGACGAGCCATCGATCAGCTCACATTCGTTCAGCTGAAACGTGAGTCCCGTCAGTACAATAAATCCATGCTCGCCGTGTTCCTTCTTCCTTCTCGTTATTTCTATTGTTATCAACAAATCGAAGATAAAAATCATTATTCAACAAATTACCCGGCAACTTAAATATTTTTCTTCACAAAAATAATTCGTTTATTTTTCTGAATACGCATGAATTATTTCAGCATTTTTTTTTTCGTAATCTTTGAAAATAGCGTTTTCTCACAGCTTGAAGATAGAAAATACGCGATTTTTCGAGGATTACGAAAAATTATGAAAAAATTCATACGTATTCAGAAAAATAAACAACACTAAAAAAAAAATTCTCAGCGCAATTAGAGTGTTCAACAGACATGATTTATGGTAACGAGCGAAACGAGATGTTTCACAATTATCGTAGCAATTTTTTGTATTCATTGTCGAGAATTCACCGACTATTCTCCTTCGTACGGACTATCTAAGTTTAACGACGTAAGAATGTTTTACGCGTTTCGTAATTCAATCTCGTTTCGCCTGCGCAACTTCTTCGATGTTGTTTCGAGTCAGCTCGAAGTCGTTAATTTGTATCCCAACGTTTAATCGAGCTGAAATTGTATTCTGAAATGTATGTTGGACGCAGCGTCGGAAGGGGAGGATCGATATCCCACTGCAGGTAATGAATAGATAAAGGGATTACCCGTTGGCGGGATAAGGCGAATAATATATACATACATATGTACACTAGCAGGTTGTTGTGGCTTGGGCGCTTCGCGCCCTCGCTACGCACTATGAAATTTATAGCAAGCAAACATTTAGATTTCCGCCGACTTACCGGAAGTACGTCAATTCCCGTTTGCATATCTCATTTTTCGATCGCAATTGACGCGCCGGAAATGCGTCACTTCCGGTTTGAAAAAACGCACATTTCCACCGGAAGTGGCGTCATACCCAAAATACGTCACCTCCGCTTTGATAATTTCATTTTTCGGTCGTTTCCCGATCACTTCCGGTCGAAAAAAAAGATTTTATAACCCCCAGTGACGTAATTCCGCTGTGACGTCATACCGGAAATGCGTCAATTCCGGTTAAAAAATCGCATATTTCCACCGAAAGTGACGTCGTGTCTAAAATGCGTCACTTCCGGTTAAAAAATCGCATATTTCGACGCACGTGACGTCGTACCGGAAATGCGTCACCTTCGGTTTTGAAAATCACATATTTCTACCGGAAGTGACGTCATACCGAAAATACGTCACTTCCGGTTTGATAATTTCATCTTTCGGTCGTTTTCCGATCTCTTCCGGTCGAAAAATACAATTATAAAACCGGAAGTGACGTATTTGTAACACGACGATAATGCACAGAGCTGTTGCGTATCGCGTTGTTGTGCACAATTCACCGAGACGCACAGAATAGAACCATAATAGTATAATAGAGGAATAATTATCAGGGCCTGGAGGATCCCCAGAGGGAACCGCTGGATTCTTGAAAGTTGGGAAAAACAAACCAACAAAGAACTTTTCAAAAAATATATCAGATCAATATATAGACATATATATAGACACAGTTCGCGCAGGGTGCAGCATCGTGGCCGGATTTTTCTTAATAATTCCCCCTCCCCCCTTGCAACGTCTTTAAAGCTATATCGCTGTTTTTTTTCCCTTGCTAAACGTTCTCCGAAAACGGATTAATTAGCTACCTGACCGAGCTCACCGGGATCCGGCGTACCAGCGGGGAGTATAACCGAGTTAACGATCTTGCGCGCGTGCTGTATCGTCGTTCGCACACCCTCTCGACCTTCCTCTCCCCCTTTACTCGCCGGGTTTTAAAATCCTTTCGAGAAAGGATATGATAACGTTAATGAATCTTCGTTATCCCCGGAGCCAGACAAAGAAACCGCCCTGTCCTCTCAAAGGCTCGTTGCCTTCGGGCTGCGAAAGCTCCCCCCGAACATATTCTTCCTTTTCCATCCCTTCGGCAAACTCCGTGTAATTGTCAATTACGCCTTCATACACCTCGCGATATTTCGATATTCCCAGTCGGTGTGTTAATTAATTGAGATTAGTAATTTCCATTAGTACTCCGAAGGAAAGTTTTGCGTCGACAAAACTATTCACCTCTCAAAGAGTCTGCGAGCGACGATAATAAATGATCCTCCGACGATCAAATATGCCGAGCTTCGTGGTTGGGCAATCGAGAAACCGTGGAATCTCGTTGATATTCGATATCGAACTATCTCGATGTAACCGGCTATCAATATTTATTAATATTAAATTGATTAAGGTTGGCGGAGCGGAACAGTCCCGCCAAACGTGCGTTTCGAGGAAAAATTCAAACATTTCTCGATGGGATAAAAATCTGAAAAAAATCAACCATATGGGAGGTGCTGCAAATACTGTTTTTATGTAAAAATAATTCCAAAATGTTATTGACAGATTAACGATAAAAATAATTGTTCAACAAATTACCCGGCAACTTAACTATTTTTTTTTCATAAAAATGATTCGTTTATTTTTCTGAAAACGTATGAATTTTTTCAGAATTTTTTGTAACCTTTGTAAGTCGCGTATTTTCTATGTTCGAGCTCTGAAAAAACGCAATTTTCAAAGATTACAGAAAATTCTGAAAAAATTTACACGAATTCAGAAAAATAAACGAATCATTTTTATGAAAAAAAAAAAAAATAGTTAACTTGCCGGGTAATTTGTTGAAAAATGATATAAATCTTCAATTTCTTAATAACAAGTTCGAATTATTATTTCCCAAAAACAATCTTTGCAGCACCTCTCATACACTCGATTTTTGTTCAGATTTTTGTCCCATCGAGAAGCCTTCGAAATTTTCTCCGAAACTCACGTTTTGCGTTACTGTACAGCTCCGAATACCTCGAATTGCACACGATGAATATTCAGTGCCTTTGACTCGCGATCGGAGAGCGGGTTGAATCGAGATACAAAGATTCTTGACTCCTCGGTTTTTGATGGAATATTTTTTGTTTGCTTTGTACCGGTCGCGAAAATCCCTTGTAACGCTCGTTTGCACCGCGAAAGGGGGATTACGCACAGCTCGTCGGCGGGCTTACCGGTACATGCAGTTACCGCTGGCCCGCGCGCTGACTAGCGTACGCGTATTATTCGAATGTACATCCAACAGCGGGCTGTAAGCAGACCGCGAGACACAAAGGGATTTTCATTTTATTTGTTATCACGCTCGCGTCGCGTTCGGCTAGCTTCCACTCCGGCCCTTTCCGGACATCCCGCGATGAGCCTGCGCGCGATAACGAGGGACAAAGGGAAAGCGAGTGACCAAGAGAGGAGAAAGCCGAAACGGGTGGATCGGACAAGGCGCCTTTAGTTGCTGTACAATGTAACGACTGGACGTAACGGCTACAAACGAAATTGACGGGTCTTCCCTCTCGCGTCCGTCCCGCATGTACCACCATTTATCGCCGAACTTCGATATCCCCGATACTTTTATGTCATCCGCAATATCGTTCGCTCGGGCCTCAAATATCGCGTCAATTTTTACGTCGAGTATTGCGCCGATCGTTGAATGGAACGAGAATTTGTGACAATCGCGACTCGAGAGGGAACGATAATAATCGACGGTAAAAAAGCGTTTTCACATCTAACAAATATTTCCTGTTGAGTCAATTTTATTAAATTTGAATGACTTTAATACATTTTTAAATAAGTAAATTTGTAGATAAAAATGTAACTCTTTGATTTTTGAAAAAGTACAATTTTAACAAAAAAAATCAAATAATTGTCGAGAAATCTTAATCAAGTCTTGTCTTCTCGACGAAGCGAGTAAAAAAAAAAAAAAAAAAAACTCCCTTGGGACTTTGACAGTAAATTCTGACAGTTTTCTCTCTTCGAGAAACTTTACTCTCAGCTCTCATTCAACAGGGCTTAATACACCTCTCAATAAGCTTCGTTCGTGATTAGCATACTCGCCATTTATTGATTTGTATTTCACGGGTTTGCAGAATAAAAATTCATACGTCTCAGCTCTCTCTCCCTATCGAAGTCGGGTTCACAAATTTTTAGTAGCGACAGTTATTTTTATTTTTTAACGAGATCTCAAACGACACAAAGCATATTGATCGAACGTGACCGCGGGGGACGCCCTCGTATGTCCATAAATCAGATTTCGAGCGTCGATAAAAGTGTTCGGGAGCTTTCTCTCTTCGATAACTCCCCTCTAACCCTCCCCCGGCTATTTACTCTATTTACTACCAGCAGTATACCGGTATCAAAGTTTTTGTTTTTTTTCACCGCAGTGAAACGTGCCCTCGCCTGTGTCTCGACGTTTCAATGATTGCGAGCTGCTGTGTCAGTTCTCCGCTGCCAGTGTTATCAGTAGAAATTCCGTCGATAGTCGGACTGCAGTGGTAACGTCGACGGTCGAGCCGACGTTGCTATTCACCCTCGCGTCGCTCGAGCTTGTGGATCGGTCGAGTTATGGTCGGACTTGGCGGCAATATAAAAGTTGTAATAGAGAAACTCACCTCGGAGTTAAACACTCAAGTTCAGAGCCGAGTCAGTGGAAATGGAAGTGTGAGCTCAGACTGCAATCTAGTGAAAACCCCGTCAGTAGTAACGGCCACATCAAAGTCAGACATTATTTACGAGCTGCGAAATCGCATAAAATCGTTCCAGGTCTGGTCATCAAGTTGGACGACATGATGAAGGTGGTGAATATGGTCCATCCCGATTAGCGCTTCAATCAAAGATGTTTGGGCGGAAGATGTAAATCAACGATACTTGGACCATGCTCACCACTTTTACAATAGGAAAGTTGTTATAGAGAAAATAACCTCGGAGTAAAACACTCAAGTTCAGAGCCGAGTCAGTGGAAATGGAAGTGTGAGCTCAGACTGCAATCTAGTGAAAACCCCGTCAGTAGTAACGGCCACATCAAAGTCAGACATTATTTACGAGCTGCGAAATCGCATAAAATCGTTCCAGGTCTGGTCATCAAGTTGGACGACATGATGAAGGTGGTGAATATGGTCCATCCCGATTAGCGCTTCAATCAAAGATGTTTGGGCGGAAGATGTAAATCAACGATACTTGGACCATGCTCACCACTTTTACAATAGGAAAGTTGTTATAGAGAAAATAACCTCGGAGTGAAACACTCAAGTTCAGAGCCGAGTCAGTGGAAATGGAAGTGTGAGCTCAGACTGCAATCTAGTGAAAACCCCGTCAGTAGTAACGGCCACATCAAAGTCAGACATTATCTACGAGCTGCGAAATCGCATAACATCGTTCCAGGTCTGGTCATCAAGTTGGACGACATGATAAAGGTGGTGAATATGGTCCATCGCGATTAACGCTTCAATCAAAGATGTTTGGGCGGAAGATGTAAATCAGCGATACTTGGACCATGTTCACCACTTTTACAATAGGAAAGTTGTTATAGAGAAAATAACCTCGGAGTGAAACACTCAAGTTCACAGCCGAGTCAGTGGAAATGGAAGTGTGAGCTCAGACTGCAATCTAGTGAAAACCCCGTCTGTCACCAAGTTGGACGACACGATAAAGGTGGTGAATATGGTCCATCGCGATTAGCGCTTCAATCAAAGATGTTTGGGCAGAAGATGTAAATCAACGATACTTGGACCATGTTCACCACTTTTACAATAGGAAAGTTGTTATAGAGAAAATAACCTCGGAGTGAAACACTCAAGTTCAGAGCCGAGTCAGTGGAAATGGAAGCGTGAGCTCAGTCTATACCTTAGCAAGAATCCCGTTAGTAGCAACAGCCACATCAAAGTCAGAGCTGCGAAATCGCATTAAATCGTTCCAGGTGTCTCATCAGCTTGGATGAGATGATGAAGGTGGTGAATATGGTCCATCCCGATTAAAGCTTCAATCAAAGATGTTTGGGCAGAAGATGTAAATCAACGATACTTGGACCATGTTCACAACTTTCACAAAATCAGCTCCTACCAATTATCAATGTCCGAGCAAACGGTTTACGAGAAACTCACCTCGGCGTGAAACGCTCAAGTTCACAGCCGAGTCAGTGGTAATGGAAGTGTGCGCTCAGACTAAATCCTAGCGAGAACCCCGTCAGTGGTAACAGCCACGTCAATGTCAGACATTATCAACGAGCTGCGAAATCACATGAAATCGTTCCAGGTGTCTCATCAGCTTGGATGACATGATAAAGGTGGTGAATATGGTCCATCCAGATTATCGTTTCAATCAATATTTGGACATAGCATGTAAATCAACGATACTTGGAGCATATTCACTACTTTTATAAAATCAGCTCCTAGCAATTACCAAAAAAAAGCAATCTCTTTTTTTTCAACGACGAACAGTGGTACACACGATGGTTAAAAGCATATTGAAATTTCAGCCCCTGGAGCACCACTGCTTATACCCGAAGAGTGCAGCGCCGAGAACAACAGCGTGACGGTTGCTTGGCAGCCGCCCGCTGGTCACGGAATTGGATGTGGTCAGCGTGGACCGGCCATCGAAGGTTATCTTCTCGAACTCGACGACGGATGCGGTGGGGAGTTCAGGGTGAGTAGACGACCATTTCCCCTCATTCCCCGCCCGCCCTCCTAAACATTGGTCACCGGCCTTTTCACCCCTCCCTCGGACCTCTCCACTATCAACCATCCGATAGTCCAGTATCGGCCAAAGTTTCGATTTCGCTGGAGACAAACAATCTTCGCACGACGCTGAGAGAGAAACCGGACCCCATTTCGATCTCTCGTTAGAGACTCTCCGTCGCTGGCTCTGTTTAGCTCGCTCCGTCTTCCGTCTTCTCCGCCGGGCGATACGGCGAAGAGAAATCGGTTTACCAACTATTCCAAAAGTCCTCCGGTGCCCGTAAGATCCAAGTTGCATCTGCACAGAGAAAAAAAAAATGATTTGAGTCAACAAAATGTGCGCCTACGGGTGGCGAAACAAATGTTTGGTTGATCGGAAGGAATGCCTCGTTGATCGAACTAACAGGCCGTCGAATCAAAGGTTTCTTCACTTGCTACGACAATTATTTCGTTCGATCAGCCAAAAATTTGTTTCGCCACCCGTAAGAGCTCATTTTGTTGAGTCAATCGATTTTTTTTGCAGTGTGCGTACCGTAAACCGAAGCGAATCGAAAAACCTATCGGGATTTATGATTTTTCATTTTCCTCCGTGACTCGCGACCTTTGATTATTTTCCTTTGAGATAAGCGCTCATTTTGTTGTACGCGCTCATTTTTTGATGATTCAATCGATTTTTTTTTCTCAGTGTGCGTACCGTAAAGAGAAGCGAATCGAAAAACCTATCGGGATTTATGATTTTTAATTTTCCTCCGTGACTCGCAACCTTTGATTATTTTCCTTTGAGATAAGCGCTCATTTTGTTGTACGCGCTCATTTTTTGATGACTCAATCGATTTTTTTTTCTCAGTGTGCGTACCGTAAACCGAAGCGAGTCGAAAAACCTATCAAGATTTATGATTTTTTATTTTCCTCCGTGACCGCGACCTTTGATTATTTTCCTTTGAGATAAGCGCTCATTTTGTTGTACGCGCTCATTTTTTGATGACTCAATCGATTTTTTTTTTCTCAGTGTGCGTACCGTAAACCGAAGCGAATCGAAAAACCTATCGGGATTTATGATTTTTCATTTTCCTCCGTGACTCACGACCTTTGATTATTTGCCTTTGAGATAAGCGCTCATTTTGTTGTTCGCGCTCATTTTTTTGATGACTCAATCGATTTTTTTTTTCTCAGTGTGCGTACCGTAAACCGAAGCGAATCGAAAAACCTATCGGGATTTATGATTTTTCATTTTCCTCCGTGACTCGGGACCTTTGATTATTTTCCTTTGAGATCCGGAATATGAGTTCGAGAGCGACTGCAAAGCGCCATGCTGTAATACTTGACGGAGAGGATCGTTTGTGCGTTCGCGTTCGGAGAAATGACAATGCCACGAGCTCGTAATTACAGTGCCGACGGAGCGGAGACCCGTGACAAGAGTATCGCCCCAAAGCGTCGCCTATCCACTTTAATGTTCTCACACTCGCGCACCCCGTGCAGTCGATACGCGTTTCAGCGGAGGGGCATTCGACATACGAACGAGCTCAAAGGAACTCCTCGCCTTCACGCCCGCAGCACAGATAAATATTGCGCGAACACCTTTGCGCTTTTCTCTGACGCTATCTTTATACACTCGCGGGACAACGGCGAGGAAACAACGGGTTTTTCCTCGAGCTACGTGCCTGCTTGCAATTGCACGCAGACGAATTTTCACTCATTCTTATTTTGACGGGATGAAATTATGGTAATTAGAAAAGGTGTTATAATTTTTTTTTTTTTTAAACGTGCAAAGTAATTTGCACACGGTTTCATTATTTATTACAATTTTTGGCATAGCTTTCTCTATGAGAGAGTTCGTTGATCGATTTTGTCATATCAATGTCAAATTTAATCTCGATACTTTTATCTTTACTCGAATTATACCGTTTTTGGTAATAAAAAAAAAAAACTCAAAATCCTATGAAATTTGACCGCCTGGATGGATTTCGACCAACTTGAATACCTTGAAAGCCTTTGATCAAAATATTATATTTGTGCGCAGTTTTAAGACGATGGCTCAACATTTACGCGAGTTACAACAGAGACTTTTTAAAAATTTCCAAATCGCGTGAAATCTTCAATCGGGCCTCAATCTTCAAGAAAATTGCACTGAACGAAGCGACGCGATCACTCTACTAGTGTACCAACTTTCAACTCGCTGTCTCAAACCGTTTTCAAGTTATTGCTCTTCTAAACGGTGCAAATCGATCTCTCACACACACATACATCCGGACGCCAGCTAAAAATCGTATTTCTCAACGTTTTCTCGACTATTTTAAGTATGCAGACATTGAAATCTCGATTTTTTTTTTTTACGCAAACATAGACTCCTCTCTGAAGCAAAAATTATGGTAATTAGAAAGGATATCATTTTTAAGAAAAATCAAATATGAATATTTCTAACAAAAACGAAGTAAATACCGCAGCGAGAAACACGCTTCATTATGATAAACAGTTCTCCGGATCTTGGTATCTTGGGCTCTTTATTGATCTTTCCACGAGAATAAATTTTTCGTTTGAGCGTGGCAAACAGAGTATGGTACTTGGAACGTCGAGTTTGCATCGTCCACCTTGTGCGAAGTAAATTCATTAATTTTCCGCGTTTATGACAGAGAGAGACCTTGGGCAGAGTTCATGAAATTTACCGAGGCATTTATCACATGGCTAAACAGAAAGGGAAATACGGGCGTGCGGCTGTTTGCTTAGTCGCTTGCTCGCTAATATCCATAACTCCGGGGTTGCGTATTCAACGCCTAGGATCGTAAACGCATAGTCATAAGCCGTAAGCAGAACGTCGGGCCTAGGAACGACCTCGTTAATTTCGCGTTACATCCAACCCCTCCCTGTAAATCTTCCACCGTGGATTAACGGCCAGTTCCGTTACGAACCTCCTCCAACGCTCGGGCCGCCGGTACCGCAACGTCGAGTGGCCGCGTATACAGTTACACACAGGAGAATATAAATGGAGAAGCGAACGGCCGGGCTATCCGAGCGATTCGTCGGTCACTTAGCACACCGCAAAATATCTGCTTTCTGTCCAGGAGGTATACTGCGGCCGCGAGACTATATGCACGGTCGATGGACTCCACTTCAATTCGTTGTACAACGCCCGAGTGAGGGCGTTCAACAGCGCCGGCGAAGGGGAATACTCGGAGCTCATCGGACTCCAGACCGCAGAGCGTAAGAAACGTAGAATTTAACCCTTAAATCCTCGCTCAACGAGGACCTACCATTGTTCATGCTTCGAACGACTCCAATAACGAGTTGATGGGCTAAAGAAAATTGTAAAAATTCACAGACATACCTTGAGATGTTGTTTTTTTTTTAAGACGCAGAAGAAAATTTATTACGAACATCCGTATCGTTTTTGTGCTTGAGGCAGTCCTTGAGAATAGTGTTCACTCCGCATGAGTTTCAGAGAAATGGGAGGGCATTGCAGACACTTCTGGATTGTATAAAAATCTGAAAAAAAAAATCAAGCACATTAAAGGTGCTGAAAAGATTAATTTTGCGTATTAATAATTCCAAAATGTTGTTAACAAATTGATTAAAATTAAAATTGTTCAATAAATCTCCCATCAACATCATTTTTTTATGAAAGTGCTTCGTTCACTTTTCTGAATACGTGTGATTGTTTTCAGATTTTTATACCATCAAGAAGTGTTTACAATCCCCTCTCATTTCTCTGAAATTTACGCGAAGTGAACACGATTCGCATGGTCTACCTTAAAAGATGGCATGGTCGTTTGCTCTCGGAAAAAAGTGACCCATATTTGGAGAGTTTTTTAATAATAATAATAATAATAATAATAATAATAATAATAATAATAATAATAATAATAATAATAATAATAATAATAATAATAATAATAATAATAATAATAATAATAATAATAATAATAATAATAATAATAATAATAATAATAATAATAATAATAATAATAATAATAATAATAATAATAATAATAATAATAATAATAATAATAATAATAATAATAATAATAATAATAATAATAATAATAATAATAATAATAATAAAATTATTTTACATCATCTTGAGCTATAATTGGGCGCTACCAACAATGTGTATTGGTGTAACAGTGGCCTGGTTCTCATGGGCGACCGGAGCACCGGGGATCCCCCAGGAGGTCTCTATATCGGAGGACGCGATGAGCGCTTCCTGCGAGGGCTACGAGCATCGCGTCGTACTTTCCAGCGTCGGATTTTCTCGCGGCGTGCACTATTGGGAACTGACGATCGATCGTTACCACAGCGACACCGATCCTGCATTCGGCATCGCCAGGGCTGACGTGTCGCGCGATCAGATGCTAGGTAAGTTTCATTTCACATTCATCGCTGCGACGAGCCGGAAGGATTTCTCAAAGTTGAATTACACTTCGACGAGATTCTCCGAGTTGAAGAGGCTGCGTGAGCCGGAAAACTAAGACTTTGCATTAATGCAATTTTTTTCACGAGAACTGGTAAACACTCAAAATATATCGTTTGATTACCGAAAAGAAGGATATTTCAATTTATATAATGTTAGGTTTTTTCAACTCCAAAATCGTTTCCCAATCAAATTACGTCTAAACATATTTATAATTTCACTAAAAAGCAACATATATGGAATATAAAACAGATCTGGGTAAATTCCCAAAAAATAATTTGAGTACAAAGTACCAAGTGTCAAGTACTTTTGTATTTGAAGTATATCTCAAATGTTATTTAAAAAAGGATCCCTTGTCCTCCCTTCTGGTCTTTTCTTATACAATTTTTATTCCAATGATTTTTACAAAATAAATTCTCGTTAAAATGATAATTATTGAAAAGTCTAGACAGACAACCATACATTAATAGAAACACGATCTCACGGTACTTGTACTAAAAAGTACTTCGTATACTTCGAGTACGTTCTCGAAGTACGAAACAAATACACGGTACTTCGAGTGCTTCCCAGCTCTGATTATAAACCAACAACCTATGGCCCATACAAAGTCTTATATGTCCGGCTGGCTCGGCGCCCTTAACTCAATTTAAGGTGTGGAAGCCACTTCGTTAGTCGAAGTGAATCCGAACCTAGCCCAGAACGGAAGCGAACCGTGGAGAGCGGGCCAGATCGTAGTTCTGGTTAGCTGCGGAGTAGACCGTAGGGTTTGCTCGTAGCTCGTCTCTGGCGCGCTCACGAGCAAAGAGCATTGAGTCTGGGGACAGCGCAGAGAGGTCGCCGAAACTCTAGGCGGTATTAGTCCCTTTGCGAACATATCTCCGTGGCGCGGTATTGAGTTTCCGGATATAAACGTACAAGTCCAATCGGGCAAGCGCGAAATGCATTCAGCCCACGATGATCCTCGAGCGTACATCAGACCCTTTAACGTGTTCCCAGGCAAGGACGACAAGGGCTGGAGCATGTACATAGACCGTCAGAGATCGTGGTTTATGCACGGCGGCGGTCACGCCCAGAGGACCGAGGGCGGAGTGCAGCAGGGTTCGACCGTCGGTGTTCTCCTGGATCTCGACACGACTCACACGCTCCGCTTCTTCGTCAACGATCAGCCCCAGGGCAGCGTCGCCTTTCACGATCTCTACGGCGTATTCTATCCTGCGGTCAGTCTCAATCGCGGGGTATCGGTGAGCCTTCACACAGCGATAGACGTGCCGAGACACCTGCTCGCCCTCCACGAAGAGTACGTCAGCGACATCGTTCAGAGCTAGGGGTACCTAAACGTCCTGAAGAAGGGCCTCAACGTCCAAGATATCGAGTCACCGCTCTCATCGTTCACTGCCCTGCTGAACGAGTACGAGCTCAGAAACGCGAGCATCATCGGCAAGGATATCAACGGCGGAATTAACGGAGAGCCCCAATCGACGATCGTTCACACCCTGGAGAAAATCGTCGAGGAAAGCTCGAGCGAACCCAATTAGATTGGCCCGTGGGTGGACGGAGCTTGTGTCCATGGTCCGCTGATGGAAGGAAAAGTTTACGGGAAATAGGGTCACCGACGAGGCTCGAGCGAACTTCCGGCCGGATCTGTCAGGCGAGGGCGGGGCAAGATGGACTGTTTTTATCATTATTATTATTATTATATTTTTTTTTTTTTTTTGAGGGAGATAAAAAGACAAAGTTTCATCTCGGACGGAGGACACTGGTCCATTTTGCCCCGCGAACCCCCCTTGTACGGGGGCAGGGATATTGTCAAGGTCGACTCGAAGCGACTCTTCTACATTCGGGGATAATTAACTGGGTCGGTTCTCCAGATCGCGCGTGCGATAACGTCGCGATAATCGAGCTTTTGTCAGAAAAAAGAAGATAAGAAAAATTGTGTGCGCGGATTTGTTTTTCGGAGATTTTTAATGTTTCGTCGAAAGGGAGTGGGAGACGCGCGTTTGCTGAATAGTAATTGTATCGAGAGGTATTCGAAATGGTCCACGATATACATAGAATAATACTAGAAATATATTTCATAATTATATAATTTTCGTCCGATGATTCAAGACTGATCTTAATACAACTGCACAAGACAGATGGGGGGAGGGGGGGGGGGGGGGGGGGAGGGAGGGAAGTAGATAATAAGAAAATTCTTATCGAAGAGTCTTGTCTTGCGATTCTTTTCTCTCCCCCCGAATTCATTCGAAACACAATCCGTCACGCTTTTTTTCGTCACGGATGCAGATATAATAATCGTCAAACTTTGATCGCGATTCTTTTTTTTTTCTACCGCAGTTATTTTTTTTTTTTTTTTTTAGTACGGTCTAATATTGAAACGCGAAGGATCGGGAGATACACCGAAAAGGGGTTGGACTGCAGTAACGTACTTCCGGTGTGCTGCATCGTTGAAACTCTGGCGCCGACGCGGGACGGAATAGATCCGTTGCGTCGAGCGTTTCCACTATCATATCGAAACACGTATTTAACAACCTTAGCTTTAAGGATATCAGTATCATAGGTATATAAATAAAAATATTCGTGGCAGGTGCGTTATCGCGCATCACACGCGGTGTATAAAATATAAAAGAAAAAAAAAAAACAAGCGAGAGGGAAGGAAGAAAAAAAAACAAAACGCAGCAGATCACGATCGAGTATAAATTTTCTAGTCTTCGTAGGATCCTCGCCTTTTTTCCTACCCAACTCTCATCAATAAATCCACTTCATTCCCCCGTGTGCCTCGAAGGTTCGTCCTGTTCTCCCACTGTAAACCCGATTTACGAATCTAAGTATACTTTTTGGCGAGATATAGTTAGATCAATGCGAGTCGTAAAAAAAAAAATATATATAAAAAAAAAGAATAAAAATTAAAAATGCTTCGCGATTCATTCGACTTGATCGATGGTGTCGAAACATTATTATAGCCGGAGATGGCGTACGATCGTTAAACCACCGATACACATAGTTACTGTAAAACGGAATGAAAGTGTGAGAGAACGTGAAAGATGTGTGCGTGTCCAACAGGCGGAACGGTACGCGGAAGTGAAAAACAGAAACACGCACGAACACCATTGTATATATTTGTACATAACATTATTCGATATATTGCTGATGAAATTGCCAACTGTAACATTTACGACTGTATCCGAGACCAATAAAACGCAGAGAAAAAAAAAAAATATCGCGTCTGCTTGGGTGATTTCTGTGTTTTGGAGCGGAGAGAAAAAATAAAAATAAACGACGTTTCCCGGGCCAATCCCGTTGATCCCCGTCGAGTGACGATATCAGGATAGATAGTGATAGATATAATGGAAGTTTCAGGTTCGATATCCCGGTATACGACATTAACGAGGCTCGGGTTAAAAGTACAGCGGGACGAGGAAGCCTTTCGTCTCAGAGTCAAGGTAACTATCTCATCTCGTCGCTCGCTATCTCGAGGTGAGGGAGATCATAGCGGCGAAGGAGCGGGTCGAAGGGTCGGGGCTATAATAGGAGTTAGCGAGCGTCGCTGAACGACCCGAGAGATGAAGAGAAAAAGAGTGAAAACGATGGGGGAGATATCGGATCTTGAAGAGTTAGTAAACTGACGAAGAGGAGGTGATGTGGATCCGAGGGAATAAAAGGGCTCGGTTCATTGTGTCAGCGGCCTATATAACCTAGTGAACAACCATCGATAATGGTACAGTATAGTCGGATGGGGCGGGGCAAGACGGACTATTTATACCAATTTTTCAATGAGCGTAAAAATACATAAAAATATGTTTCTGCTGGAAAATACAAAAAATCACTCATTTTTTTTTTTGAAATATTTTAGCCCTAGAAAGATTGCCTGTAAAAATTGTAGTTATCCGTCATTTCGAAGCCATGTCTGATGTATTTTTCCCCACTGATCACGAATCTACCACTTATTTTCCTCTTAGCTAAATATTGGATACGGAAACTCGCGTTAGAAAGATAATATTAATTTTTCGGAGAATTCAAAAAATTCAAAAGATCATCCAATTTAAACGATTCGATCGGTTCTCGCCAAATTAAATAGAGATCATCGGTCCATAATAGTCCTTTTTTGTACAACTTCTTAACCTGATAGCTAACAAATTTTAAGGGCGTGTGCGTGCAGACTTTTTTAGCAAAGTTCAAAAGCGCGTAACATTTTTATGGCTGCAAACATTTTGCTGAAGATTTTACCAGATTTTGAGGACTAACCCACCTACCTTAGCAATTTCAACTTGAGAGCTCCAGCCGTTCTCAAGTTATAAGATTTTCAATTTTTATGAGTCTGAGACGCAGACACATACACATGCACACATCAAAATTCAAAATATGGTTTTCCCATGTCTGAACATTCTGAATACGTTTTCATAAAAATCTCGAGACATTTTGTTTTTATTAATTAATTTCGAATGGAGAACATCTGTTTTGCCCCGCTCTCCTCTACTTATCTTGAGCTGAGATGCATCGAACTCAAAAAAGTAGCGATGTATACGTTTCTTCGCTGATAAACAATCTGGAGCTCGACAACGGTATTTATGATTAACATAAATACAAATAGTCACAAGCTCTACGTCATACATAATTTTTTCTTTGTTCTTTTTAAGGTCTATTTCCCGTTTCTCACTCTCGCTGACCCCCATTGTTATCTTCTTCTTTTTACGTACCGAGCTTGTATATCCTTGGGATTGCACTCAAGCTCGTAGTTTTTTCCATGCGTTAATACGCCCCGGGCGGAGATAAAAAAAAACGTTACACATTACACAAATTGGTGCACCGGGGTCTCGTATCTTTTCTCTTACCCTCCGTTACTGGTTTCGCAAATCCTGAGCTTCTCTCTGCGCAGACCAGGATTTTTGTTTTCACGAGTGCGCGTATTGTGCACATCTGTGCAATTATGCATAGGTCTTCGCTCGTAGAGGAAGAACCAGCCCGAGACGAGTCTCTGCTCAAAGACACAATCAACGATACTGTCCCAATCACGGAGACATTTTTACACGCTCTTCCATTTTTTTAACTTCTTTTCATTTACTATATTTTTTTAATTCACATTATTTTTACACCTCTTGGAGTGAAAAAAAGGATGATTCTGTTCTCCGAGGCCGAACGTCTTGGCGCATTTTTAGTTACAAGCTCTTCCATTTTTTTACATCTTTTCGTTTGCTATATATTTCTTAAACTCACATTATTTTTGAACCTCTTGGAATGAAAAAAAATGATGATTCTGTTCTCCGAGGCCGAACGTCTTGGCGCACTTTTGGTTACACGTTCTTCCATTTTTTTAACTTCTTGTCATTTACTATATTTTTTTAACTCGTATTATTTTTCCACCTCTTGGAGTGAAAAAAAAGGATGATTCTGTTCTCCGAGGCCGCACGTCTTGGCGCACTTTTGGTTACACGCTCTTCCATTTTTTTAACTTCTTTTCATTTACTATATTTTTTTAATTCACATTATTTTTCCACCTCTTGGAGTGAAAAAAAGGATGATTCTGTTCTCCGAGGCCGCACGTCTTGGCGCACTTTTGATTACACGTTCTTCCATTTTTTTTAACATCTTTTCGTTTCCTACATATTTCTTAAACTCACATTATTTTTCCACCCACAGGAGTGAAAAAAACGATACGATGACTCTGCTCTCCGAGGCCGTGCGTCTTGGCACACTTTTTATGTAAACCCTATGTAAATGGAAAGACCGGCCACCGGTTAGTGGCTCCCAGGAGTCTCGTGATACCGAAAGCTTGCGAAAAACTTTGCTGGCTCTTTTTGCCCCAGCCCCTCCCCGGCGTGTCACTGGGTTACCTCCCGTACTTTACTGCGCTCCAATGCTGCGAGAAACAAAAGGAGCTCACTTCCGGAAGAGGAAACAAAGTACGAAGAGGACAGTGTCGTACGGGATTGAATATCCTTGCTGCAGTAGCCGAACTGTCTTTTTTTTTGTTTGTCACGAGACAACGGCTCGTGCATGTCGCCATGTATGGATTTTAAATGTAAGAAGAAACTTCGAGCTTTCGATAAAACGAATATTGTGTAGAGTCGCATCGTGGTTTGGCAGTATATCCGATTTCGCCGAGTCTCCGCTGAATAGAATTACATTACGGAGATAGGGTGAGCCGCGTTTCGTGAATGTACCTCGACTATAAAACGAGACGATGAAGTCGTAGTAGTCTCGGTCGTGGTTGCTCAGATCAAGTCTCTCGCGGTGCCCGCAGAGACATTACGGACAGGCATACATAGAAGTTCGAAGAACCGGTAATGGAGCGAAAGATAAAGAGAGAAGAGACCTCGATTGAGAACGCACGGTGAATGGCGTAGTACGGGAGAGCGGGGCAAAACGGACCAGTGCCATTCGTTCGTGTAGATTTATTAAAAATCAAATGAATTTTGATCTTCAAATGACGTCTATTAAAATAAAATAAATGTTTGCGTTCCTCAAGAAAATCCTTATTAGATTCAAATAACGGCTCTTTGGGGTAAATAAAAAAATGTATACAAAGATTTATACTTTAAAATTGCTCGTTGATGCATCGTAGATAGTAGAAATTACTTGTTTTAACTTGAAAATTCGTTTCTGCGTCATTCATATATCACATTATTCTCATACGATCGAAAGTAGCGGGTCTTTCACGAAAAGAATAAAAAAATTGTTTGACATAAATATCTATTTATCAGATTCAAATAAACAGACATTTAGGGTGAAAGTGGTGAATATGGCCCACCTCGATTAACACGTAAATCAATGCTATATGGACCGGGCCATATTCCCCACTTTTATCCCATGTCAAATATTGCTTCCTCATAGAGGAAGCTATGTTTTTTTTTAAATTTATTTCGTGAGAAAATTTATTAAGGACGAAGAAAAAATGTTTGTTTGCTTCATAACCTAACAGAGCGTTAATTAATTTATAATATATTTAATTATTTCATAGTATTAATACTATAAGACAAGTAAATGTATTAGAAATCAATTAACGCTCTATAAAGTTATGAGGCAAACAAACATTTTTTCTTCGTCCTTAAATTTTCTTCGATTGGAATAAACTTTTTTTCAGGCTGTACGAAAAAATAAAATATGCTCGATGGGTGGTCCATCTTGCCCCGCTCTCCTCTTATAACTCTATGTACGTGTACCGACGCGAATATAACTGAATAGGGAAAATCTAACGAGACTATATGCTCGACGACGAGATTGTGGGAAGGGCTGAAGAGCCGCGCCTGAACCGAGCGGAGGGTGAGTGAGCCTCCAGGAAGTGGGGAATTCGAGCCTCGAGATGGACGGAGAGAAGCAGAAATGGCCGGGGGCCATCGGGTATTCGCCGTCCTCTCGACGTCCTCCTAAACGTCGTAATTGGAGCTGGTTCTCCACCCTCTCGTTTTCTTTCCGTTCCCTTCTGTGTTTCTCTCGATGCCAGCTATCTCCATCCCCGGCCTGGCAAAACTCTCCCCCGTGGGTTTTCTTTCGGGTTGGGTTATTTTGCTCTCTTCCGGTCTCTTCCCTTCTGCTCGAGAAGAACGAAAACGGACAAATACGATATGGGGACGGTCGCGAAAAATTTATAAGCGAAACCTGTCGACACATTCTCAGACTCTTCCGTCCTTCCTTCGCCTCGAAGAGACGTCTTCCTCCTACGCAGAACAGCAATTTCACGCCAGCATTGCGCTGTCTTTATAATTCTTTCGTAATTGTTGAGACGAGGGCAAAACGGACTATTTTTTTTTACCGAATTCTCTGAAAAGTCTCGTCTTGAACGAAGGACCGAGGGCCATTTTGCCCCGCTCCTTACCGGCAGGCGATAGCAGAGGTGGAAGTTGTTCTCGCTATTTCTTGGCTTCGTGCCGAAAGGGCTGGTAGTATGGAACAGTATTCGCAAGTACGCAGGGAATGCCAACGTTAATTTGGAGTTGCAATCAACGTTCAGAGGCGTCTCTGTACTGTATAACTTCGCCCTCAAACCGGAGCTATGATACGAGGGACACCGTTAGACCAACCACGACTTGGTACTCGCATGGATAACTATAGATATATCCACAATGTTCCCTGTGTATATGTATGTATATATTCTCCGGGTTTGTCGGCCTCCTGACCGTCGTTTGCTGCAATCGTCGGCTAAGTGTGGAGATCCTTGCGGGTCATTTCCTACGGGAATCGTCCGCACGGATGCGGACTCTTGGGTACTCTCACGTGTGTGATTCACCCTCACAATCTTCGAGACTCTCACTCGCGGGCTCGAGCGAAGAATCTTTTCTACTGGCTTTGATCATCTCCGGACACATTCTCGGCAATAGCCGAGAAAACGACGAACTCACGCAATAGCGTGGGTTCGTCCTCTTTCCCGTTATCTCTGCAACGTGCGGCTTTTCGGGCGGAACACAATCCACTCCGGTAGAGTTACATTATTGATATTCGGGCCGTCGTTATGTAGCGGTAAAAATGAGGGCTGTCGGACCGTGACAGTCCATTTGCGTACAACTCTCGGACTGGACAGCTGAAAATTTTTAACAATTTTTGGTAAACTTTTTTTTATTATTCAGATTCACGTGAAATCTTGACGGTTAAAGGCATATGGCGAAAAAGGAAAATGAGAAATGGGGTTTAATCTCTAACTCGGTGACAAATTTCAACTTGTCTAGCTGAAGCTGTTCTAAAGTTGTGGCAGTTCTTCTAAATGTGATTTCTGCTTTCAGACTCTTTTTTTTTATAAATGTGATTTCTCGCTGTTTTGGAAGATCCTTATGTTTACGTGAATAGCGTTAAAAAAAATGAAAACAAAGCTTCATCTTTGAGGAAGAAAAAATACACGAGTCGTCACAGTGAATCCGTTTGGCAGATATTCCGCTTTTTTCACCTTTTCGTGAGTCATCTCTCGGTCAGCTGATTTTTATTATTCAGATTCACGTGAAATCTTGACGGTTAAAGGCATATGGCGAAAAAAGTAAATGAGAAATGGGGTTTAATCCTCTAACTGGGTGACAAATTTCAACTTGTCTAGCTGAAGCTGCTCTAGAGTTGTGGCAGTTCTTCTAAATGTGATTTCTGCTTTCAGACTCTTTTTTTTATAAACGTGATTTCTCTCCGTTTTGGAAGATCCTTATGTTTACATGAATATCGTTAAAAAAAATGAAAACAAAGCTTCATCTTTGAGGAAGAGAAAAATACACGAGTCGTCACAGTGAATCCGTTTGGCAGATATTCCGCTTTTTTTCACCTTTTCGTGAGTCATCTCTCGGTCAGCTGATTTTTATTATTCAGATTCACGTGAAATCTTGACGGTTAAAGGCATATGGCGAAAAAAGTAAATGAGAAATGGGGTTTAATCGTCTAACTGGGTGACAAATTTCAACTTGTCTAGCTGAAGCTGTTCTAAAGTTGTGGCAGTTCTTCTAAATGTGATTTCTGCTTTTAGACTCTTTTTTTTATAAATGTGATTTCTCTCCGTTTGGGAAAATCCTTATGTTTACGTGAATAGCGTTAAAAAAAAATGAAAACAAAGCTTCATCTTTGAGGAAGAAAAAATACACGAGTCGTCACAGTGAATCCGTTTGGCAGATATTCCGCTTTTTTTCACCTTTTCGTGAGTCATCTCTCGGTCAGCTGATTTTTATTATTCAGATTCACGTGAAATCTTGACGGTTAAAGGCATATGGCGAAAAAAGTAAATGAGAAATGGGGTTTAATCGTCTAACTGGGTGACAAATTTCAACTTGTCTAGCTGAAGCTGTTCTAAAGTTGTGGCAGTTCTTCTAAATGTGATTTTTGCTTTCAGACTCTTTTTTTTTATAAACGTGATTTCTCTCCGTTTTGGAAGATCCTTATGTTTACATGAATAGCGTTAAAAAAAAAAATGAAAACACAGCTTCATCTTTGAGGAAAAAAAAATACACGAGTCGTCACAGTGAATCCGTTTGGCAGATATTCCGCTTTTTTTCACCTTTTCGTGAGTCATCTCTCGGTCAGCTGATAAATATTCATCGGAGGGATATGAAATTTTGTAATTATGATATTAGCAATGGAAATCCACGGTTTTTCATGGTCCGAAGGAGAAATAGTCGAGTAACGCCGTCGGGGCTAGTTTTAACTCGATTTCCATATTTTTCTAACATTGGATAGAGATGAAGAGATGGAAAGCGAATTTGCGGAAAAAGTTATTCGCTGATGAGCGACGTTCCGGAGTATGCTCCGGAATGGGCTTCGCGCCCTCCCGAGTGGATTCCGGGATGCGTAATAAGCGCAAAACTTTTCACTCTCTCCGCCGCACTCTCTCTTGGTGTCTCGTTAATTGTCCGGCGGTGCGCGAGATGCACGGCGGATTCACGAGAAAGAATTCACGACCGTTTTCTCAGAACTGGGAACGTCACGCGCGCTGTTGCACGCGAACCGACAGCAAGGTTGACAATCTGACTTTTCCGGAAGTGACGTATTTCGGCTCAGACTTCACTGTCGAAAAGTGAGATTTTGCCGAAAAAAAAAAAACATATTTCACATTTCAATTATTTTACGAGGAAATTTTGAAAAAAAAAATCCCTGCAATCTGGAAGCAAAATAAATGTATAATTGTTGTACGTCGATTAAATAACCTGACGCACATCATTGAAAAGTGACGGCTTGTCACTTTGGCTTTCTGCATCTCCTTAGATCGACATTCGCGTTAGAGTAGCGTAACGTCAGCGTAACATGCGTTCGGGAACCTGGCCATGACGTACGGACGGTAACTGTATGAGACACGAGGGAATACGTTAAAACCGAGTAAACCAGCGGTAGTTTATGAAACTGGGTCTCTTCCGGGCGCGAATTCTATACCGGTGGCGAGCAGCACCGGGGGGAGCTGTCGTTGTGTTTTATGATCCCTCTCGCAGCGGCGGCGGTGGCGGAACTCGCGGAATTTCTCGTCGCTGCGAATAGTTGCGAGAGTGTTTCCCCAGCTCAATTAATTAAACCGCGGGTATTCGAATAATCGAGTAAAAATGAAGCATCGCGCTGGTCCAATAATAAATACTCTCATCTCCAATAGAGTTCCAACAGAGCATCGCACATTCCGCACGAAATAAATGCGCGTCATTCGTTACGAAATTTAAATACGACTCTCTCTTTTTTTTTTTTTATAAAAAAAATTCTCTGAATCTCATCTGGCATACACTGCGGAGGTAATCATAAAATATTTTGGGTTTCAGTCCGCTGCACTTTTTGAAGCGAATAGCCAGAGTTTCGCGAGCTTCGGTGGCAAAGGCTATGGTGTGACAGAAGGGTTGTAGCGGCGAGCAACGAATTTAATATCAAAAAAAGTCTAGAGGCGAATACGCTTCCGGACTTTCAAGTACTGAGAATCTAATTTGAGCGTCACTTGCGGTAAAGTGCCGCGGGCAAAAGGAAAGGTCGGGTCAGGGTGGCCAACAGAGCAGAACGGATGCAACTATACAACTTGTGCGAGAGCAGAGAGCGTTCGAAATGCAGCCACATTCGATGTTTACACTTGAGTGTAACAACGAATTTCCGTGGGCGCGCGCTCTCGCCCGCCCTGCCGCTCACACAACGAGAGTAAATGTTATTTTAGGGGTTGCAAGGGGGTCGGGCGGGCCTCTGTGCTGCGCTGGCTACTCTGGCGTCCACCAAACACTGCTGTTTCCACTGATGCAGGTATCGCGGCAAACGAACGAAACACGCTTGCAGCGAGAAGAGTTAAATAATTCGTTGCGCAAAATATAAGCCGCGAGTAATTCCCACAAACCCGCGCAACGTTTCGTATCGCAGTCGTTGTATAGATACAGTATTTGTAGTTGTTTAATCATTCCACAGCAAACATTTTATGGATATATGGAAATATGGAAATATAGAAATATAGAAATATGGAAATATTGAAATATAGAAATATAGAAATATAGAAATATAGAAATATAGAAATATAGAAATATAGAAATATAGAAATATAGAAATATAGAAATATAGAAATATAGAAATATAGAAATATAGAAATATAGAAATATAGAAATATAGAAATATAGAAATATAGAAATATAGAAATATAGAAATATAGAAATATAGAAATATAGAAATATAGAAATATAGAAATATAGAAATATAGAAATATAGAAATATAGAAATATAGAAATATAGAAATATAGAAATATAGAAATATAGAAATATAGAAATATAGAAATATAGAAATATAGAAATATAGAAATATAGAAATATGGAAATATGGAAGTATGGAAATGTGGAAATGTGGAAATGTGGAAATGTAGAAATGTAAAGATGTAGAAATGTGAAAACATATTTACCTGTAAAAAATGCTGCATCTGTTTTTCCACCCTTCCGGTATATTCGTCATCAATTGTTATGCCAATTTTCTACAGTCATGCGGTTCGTAAATTCTCCGCAATGAACCGCAAGGTACCGTTATTCGCAGTGCCCACAGTTTCTCCAACGAGCCTTTGAAGCGTTAAATTAAAACCTGGAAGTAAAGAATGAAATTTGTGCAACTATGCAGCAATGCGCCCGGGTCGTTAGTTCGTGCCAGGAAGGTCTAGGTAGGATCATCCTACCGAATTTTTGTCCGCCCCCTCGTTGCGGTATGAGGCGGAAAATAAAAATGAATGGAACCAACTGTCGCAACTGTCTCGAGCATTGTGTCGAACGGGGCCGTCGGTGGAGGTATAGGGTGGGCGAGCTGTTATTTTGCACGAAAAGCAACTTCCATTTCTGACGGTTTGCACGGGAGGTACTTCGGCTATAGCTTCGGCATTGTGTACTCATATAGAGAGAGAGCTGCTCGTTAAGTTGGGTCTGGCGCAGGTTTTGAGGTGGTCGCGACGGGTGCGTGGCATGAGGTGGATATCCTGCACTTCCGCCGCAGAGGGTCCGGGGAAACCATGGTAGGCCATGGAGAAATGAGATGGAAACCCAGGGAGCAGCGGATATTGTCTGAACATTGCGCTGACGTTGGAATTCCGGGCTAGACTGCGGCGAGGGCGATCGGGGGAGGGGAAGGGGGGGGGGGGGGCAGGTGGAAGGGAACGCAAATTTGACGCCCCGTTGGAAGGATTGGCTCGTCCGTCGATCCGACGGAATTGAGAGGAACGGCTTGAATATTACGATATTACGGAAGGTCCATACGAATATCGATGAATCATTTTCGGTGGAATTATAAGCGGTTTACATTCCGCAGATTCACTTCCATTTCCCATTCCCGAGTCATATGGAGGGTATTAAAACTCGCGGTCGTGAAGCTGATGATGCATTGCCGCTGGAACCGCAAGCGTATTCCAGAAGGAGAGGGTTGAAGTCGAACGAGGTAAAGTTTTTTTTTTTTTTTTTTTTTCTTTATTTCTTGCGAACAGCGAATATTATACCTCGAAGGATAAGGAAGCCTGTTTGTCATTCGATCGAAGCGGAAGAGGTGATCGGGCAGTTCGGTGTGTAATACGACGGACCGCGGAAGGGGCCGATATTTTTGTGAAGCGAGCAGGTATGTGTATGCTCGGTGAAAGCGATCGTGTTTCCACAGTTTGACAAAAGAGTCAGGTAAAAATAATCCTCGAAGTTCTGCGGGAGTGCGACGTCATCGCGATACTTTCCATCGCGATTCCGCGCGTTTTCCTCGAGCCCGAGACTTCTTTAATCCCGCGGATTACTCGACCTGCAGACGCGGACGGATTGCCGAGCGTCGGATGCTGGCGAGAGCGTGGCAAGAAGCGTCGTGAATCTTGTCGAACGAAAAAAGTGGGGGGAAAAAAAAAAATTGGATTTGTCGGCGAACGGAGGAAACTACTCGAGCCGCCGGTTCTTCGGACAGCTTCGTGCACGATTTGCCGGACGCCTAGCCGGAAGTCGTCTCACCTCCGACCGCCGAAGCATTTTCTTCGGATACTTCGACACCGTGTTAATCGATCGATCGTGCTAATCGATCGTGTCGATTCACTTTGCAGCCGATCTCTCCGACATCGCGTCGAAGCGCTTGTCTCATATCAGTGAACTAGACTCGCGCGGCACTCGCCGAAGCGCCCGTAAAAACATTTGTCGAGTGACTCGTGAAACGCGCCAAGAAAAATCGTGCCGGAGCCGAGACAAGTCCTTTCGCTCGGCGATCGAGACCCGAACTGACGCTCCAACGTCGTCCGATATAATTTGTTACGGCGCAAGCTCAAGGAAAAAACCGTCGGGGTTCAAAGCTGTTAGGAGGACAATCGACTTGACAAATCGCCCAATCGTCGGAGCGATGGGTGCCGCTTTCTTTCTCGTCAATTACCGTAACCGATGCGATTTCAATATATTTCTCGAGCATTCGCGTGGCAATCGAGCCGAGAAACACGTGAGCGCGATCGTTAGACCATATCACAATTTTTTTTTTTTTTTTTTTTTTTTCTAGCTTTCGAAGCTTACGGACATCTTCGCTCAGCGATAAACGATTGAAAAAAAACCGTCTCAGGCGGGTCGCCGACCCGTTATTTTACTCTGCTCGTCGGGCTATTAAGAATACAAATTACAGATGACGAGACCTCTTTCGACGACCCTTCGACGTCGTCGACGCGACGACGCGTCTCCGTCCTGGACTTCTTCGTACGCCGAGAGTTCATCGTCCCTAATCGCTTGCTCATCGATCCTCGCAACGGTAGACACGTATTTGTACCCTCGCACGCGCAACCGCCGTGTCTTGGTCGACATTCACTTTTTCACCTCAAACTTTTGGGATCGTAATTATTATCGTAACAATGTACGAGCGCGCTCTCGTGAAATCTGCCTCCGGGATATCTCGAGTTGCGGGAATCCGTGAAGGCGATGATAAAGAAAGGGGTAGATCGATTTAATGACGGACAGTTAAAAGTTGTCCGCGTAACGAGAGTTATCGGATGATTATCCCGTTTCCCCATTGTTACCTACGAACAATTGCGAAGGCGCGCGCGGTATGCAATTCCTACGAAAGAAATTAATTTTCCATCTTCGTGTCGGGCTTATTGTCGTGATTCCTACCCTTCTTGCCGCACCGCCGGCTCGCAGCTGCGCTCGGTTTTCAGCCACCGTCTTTTCCTACTCTTCTACCGACGACGATGCCGGACCAATTACGAAGATACCATTGGTACAAAGATGTCGTGGAACGATTGCTGTTTGTCTGCGGGCTGTGGCCGAGCGCGAATACCGGCCTCCTCTACCGGCTGGTACCGTTCGTACATTGCCTCGCGTGCGGTACGACTTTGGGCGTTATTCTAAACTTCTGCTTCCACAACTTCGCGAACCTCGATCTCTTCTTGAAGGGTCTCGGCACGGCGTTGGGTTACTCGATCGTATTGCAGAAGGTAACTGGAACGAATTTCTCCGACAACGTAGGGGAGAGCGGGTCAAAATGGCACACGGGGGGAAAACGGGATAATGAGACTAAACGCAATTTTGGAATAACTTTTGAATGGCGGCGACGGTGGTGCGTGGGGCAAAACAGGTTTGAAAATCCGGATGTATAGTTGGGACTAAATGGGACATCCAGCAATTATTGGAAAATTGAGTTTTACCATTACTGTCCCGTTTTGCCCCGCTGTGCCATTTTGCCCCGGTCTCCCCTAGTGTTCGACGATCGAGATGATTATTCCTATCGCCTAAATGTCTTGTCAATTCTAACGACGCGGGGAAGGCTATTTGCGTGATCGTGTATCGGAAGCGTTTGATCAAACTCCACCGCAGCCTCAACATCGCCTTCGAAAAGGATCTCGAGAACTCCAACCTACGACCGATCCTCCTCTCGCCGCTCCGCGTCTTCAGTTCGCCGTCTTACGTCTTGATCGTCATGACTTACCTGGTGCATTTGATTTACTGGATAACGCCGCTGGTCGCTATCGCTGTGCAATACTTTCGGCACGTCGATGCCATCAGGTACATTCTCCCTTATCCGTCGATGTATCCCTGGACGATAGGCGGTTGGCGCTATCCGGCTCACTACACGTTCCAGCTCTACGCTGGACTCAGTCACGGTGCGTTCAGCTCGTCGATCGACGTGCTGTTCGCTTATTACATCTTCCAAATTTGCGGACAGCTGCGCACCCTCTCGCAACGCATGACGAACGTCAAGTCGAACGAGGACTATCGCATGGTGATACGCGAATGCGTCGCCAGGCATCAGATTCTGACCAGGTGCCAGGATCATCTGGAACGGATTTACGGTCCAATCGTCATCGGCATGCTGGTCGTTAGCGCGATGATCATGTGCGCACTCATTTATCAGGCCTCGCACGTGAGCAAATTGTGCCTGACTTTGGATTGAAACTCACATCGTTCGATCGACCAATGATTCGGGCAGGGATGCTCAGATAAATATTTTGTTGGTGCAGCTAAAAAAATTTTTCAGGCACTAAAATATTTTGTTCGACCAATGGAATGTCTATTCGAACGTCCCTGCCAGAATCATTGGTTGATTCAACCCTATTTTTTTTTTTTATCAGGCCTCGCACGTGAGCAAATTGTGCCTGACTTTGGATTGAAACTCACATCGTTCGATCGACCAATGATTCGGGCAGGGATGCTCAGATAAATATTTTGTTGGTGCAGCTAAAAAATTTTTTCAGGCACTAAAATATTTTGTTCGACCAATGGAATGTCTATTCGAACGTCCCTGCCAGAATCATTGGTTGATTCAACCCTATTTTTTTTATATCAGTGTACAAGTCTTTATGAAAATGCTTTTTGGCAGATAAGTCCGGGAAAAGCTGCGCTGGTACTCGGTTACATAGCCATGAAGGCTATGCAGACTCTGTTTTACGGAGCGTTCGGATCGCTGCTCACTACTGAAGTAACATTGGCGGAAGCCAAAGAATCCGATGCGAGAGAGATGATTGGGTGATCGGATGGTTACTTTCGTTTCGTATATCGCGCTGTTTTCTGTTACGCTAGGCTGACACCTTCCGGCAGGCCATTTACGGGAGCGACTGGGCAGGATCGGGTGAAAAAACGCTGATGACAGACATTCTGGTGATGATAACTTACAAGCCGTTGCCCATGAGGGCGTGCAGTATGTCGACCGTATCGGTAGATATGTTCGTTGCCGTGAGTTTCACCAACACAACTTTTCGTCTTGTGTCTTCCTGAGTTTCTTTGAATACTATTGAGCTTTCCAGGTATGCAATACAGCCTTTTCGTATTTCTTCATGTTGCGGACGTTGGAGGACAGCGACAGCGCTTGAATACGTCGATCGTACGGAAATCGTGTTTTCCGCACTCGACCGATTGTACTGTTCACCGATTGTAAAATGGATACATTGAGTCACGTGTTTCTTTGGGTGTCAAATTTATATTCCTCAAGACAGAGTATGTACTTTCAACCGAAGGGACACATTTTGTTTTTGTGTCTCTGAGTTTCTTAAACTACGATTTAGTTTTCCGAGTATGCAACAAAGCCTCTTCGTCTTTCTTCGTGTTGCGGACGTTGGAGGACAACAGCGCTATTTAAGCCGATTATACGAAGCTCGTGTTTTCCGCACTCGAACGATTGTACTGTGAACCAATTGTCAAATAGATACATTGTGTTACGTGTTTCTTTGGATGTCGAATTTATATTCTTCAAGACCTGAGTATGTTTTTTTAACCGGAAGGACTTTGATTCATCCTCGGTATGTAAAAACGACCACGCCGATCACTTGTGCTTCCTAGCCTCGAGTAATCATTCGACCAAAGCGCATTAGACTCCCGTACCACGTCAATCGAATTAGCAATGACGAATCCCCGACATACCTCCCCGCCTAGCTCCATCACGCTCCCCCAGCATAAATGATGAACCTGCGCGTATCCAAACTACCGTGACTACTCTGTCGATATTATCCCGCTATTACCGTGATTCGTAAAAGCTACCTCTCGCTCGCCAACTTCTATTTTCCCAACGAGAAGGAACTTCGAGCCCCCTCGTTACCCGAGTGATTTTGTCGTCAGCCTTTATTCTTATACCTCTGACAATGGACGATCAATTGACGAAATACGAGAGTTACGCTCGCGGCATCAAACGAATGCTACTCTTCGCCGGACTATGGCCCGGTCGCGTGTCCTCGAACGTTTTTCGTCTCGTCGTCATTATTCACGTGCTCACGTCAATCGCCACGAGCACGGCTATAATGAATTTCGTTCTCAGTCACGTGACGAATCTAGGCCTCGCTACCAAAGGTTTGGGAATAGCGGTCAGTTTCTTCACTATCATACTGAAGGTAATTGATTAAAAAAAACGATAACAACAATATCGATATCAGTGTCTGTCAGAATGACCGTTACCAGTTGCCCGTTTTTCCAAGATAATCGTCTTCGTAATTAATCGCGAAAATCTTGTTGTACTTCACGAGATACTGGAGACGACTTTTCGTGAAGATTTGGCGAACGAAGAACTGCGACCTATACTGCTCTCGCCGCTTAATTTTTTTTACCGCTCCACGCTGTACCTCACGGTATCGACGTGGGCGATCGTTACCATATACTTCGTCACCCCACCGATATCTATAAGCGTACAAATGGTCCGCAACGTCAGTCCGATCAAATACCGTCTACCGTTTCCTTCCCAATATCCCTGGACCGTCGCGGAAAATGGTCTTCTCTATCCGACGCAATACGTCATCGAGATGTGCGCCGGTTGCGCCGTCGCCGGAATAACTGCCGCGACCGACGCCCTCTTCGGTTTCTACATCTTCCAAATGGCCAGCCAATTTCGCACTCTCTCCTATCGCATGGCCAATCTCAAGGCAACCGACGATTACTCCGCTGTCATGAAGTATTGCGCTCTCAGGCATCGAGACCTCGCTCGTTGTCGCGACAAGCTCGAATGTATTTACGGACCGATAATCCTCTGGATGCTGATGACCAGCGCGATGACCATGTGCGCCAATATCTTCCAAGCCTCCCAGGTATTTCGAAGGTAACGTTAAAACTCCACAAATACATTTCGGATAACAAACATTCACCGTAGATCAGCTTTGACAAAGCTGTACTGGTAATGGTGTACATAGTCATGAAGCTCATGCAGACCTTGCTCTACGGATGGTGCGGATTGTTTCTCATCACCGAGGTATGTCGTTTGACCTACCTGCGACGAGAGTTCGTCGAATATCGACGATCCAAGGTTTGTGTGTGTCTCGTTTTTGTTGCAGTCCGAAGCTTTTCGGCAATCCGTCTACTGCAGCGGATGGCCAGGATCCGGCGAAAGATCCTTCATGTCCAACGTGCTCATAATGTTGACATGCAAGCCTCTGGCGCTGACAGCCTGCCACTTTTCCGTAATATCGTTGGACATATTCACAAACGTGGGTTCCCACTGCATGTAACTGATATTTGCCTACCAAAGAATTCAACCGATCGTTAATTCCGCAGATAACGAATACTGCTCTGTCGTATTTCTTCTTACTGCGAACACTCGCGGACGAGCAGTGACGACGGAGCGAATTGTCCCGTTGCTCCGGAAGCTCCGCAATTAGTGAATCCTGTTATGAGAGAACGATGAAACTGATTTATCTTTGTAAGATAGTTGAGTTCAGTAATAAACCCTTATGTTTTTATTAAATTGCCACAAGCCTAAGGCACTTTGTTTCAACGTCTCGACGGTGTTCAATCAATTTCTTTTATCTTCGACATCGATTACGGCAACGATCTTTATACGTCGTCGACCGAGCGTGCGGTATATTTTGATTTTTCCCAAGCGACACCGTTATTCGTTCGGAGAGCATTGGACTCGGGACTTGGTCATTGAAATTTGTCATGTCGCTGCCGCGACATCGTAATAACAGCATAATGGCCCACCGACGATCTACGTTCCTCCCTGCATCCCTAACTGCATCGAATTTTCCAGCGTAAATAATGAACCTCCGCGTATCAAGTCGAGCCATCGTGACTAATTTATCCGCATTATCTTACAATACCGCGATGCGCAGCGTTTCTACCTTCCCGAAGGGTAAAACTTCGAGTACCCTCCTTATCCGTCGATTTTGTCGTCACCGCTTTTATTCTTATACCTCGGAGAATGGACGAGGAATCGATGAGGTACGAGTCGTACGCTCTTGCCGTCAAACGAATGTTGCTCTTCGCCGGACTATGGCCGGGTCGCGTATCCTCCAAGATTTTCCAACTCGTAGTTGTCGTTCACGTGCTCACAGCGATCTCCACGAGTTCGGCTATCGTGAATTTTGTTTTTAACCACATAACCGATCTGAGCCTCGCCACCAAAGGTTTGGGACTCGCGGTGAGCTTCTTCACGATCATACTTAAGGTAATCAGTTCGGATTACCGAATCCGGATTAGATGCGTGACGTTTCACACATCTGCCTCAAGGAAACCTCTTGTTACAAGGTAATCGTCTTTGTGATTAATCGCGATCATCTTGTGGGACTCCACACGGTCCTTGAGACGACGTTTCGCAAAGATTTGGAGAACGACGAACTCCGGCCTATATTGCTGTCGCCGCTAAATTTCTTTTATCGCTCCGCGCTGTATCTCTCCCTGTCGACGATGGCGATCGTTCCAACTTATTTATTGGCGCCGCCGATATCGATAATCGTACAGCTGGCCCGCGGTATTCGACCGATCAAATTCCCGCTACTCTTTCCTGCGCAATATCCGTGGATCATCGCGGGAAACGGTGGCCTCTATGTGACTCAATACATCATTGAGTTGTGCGCCGGCTGTGCCGTCGCCGGCATAACGATCGCCACCGACGGCCTCTTCGGATTCTACGTCTTTCAAATGTCCAGCCAATTTCGCACCATCTCATATCGCATAACCAATCTCAAGGCATCCGACGATCATTGCGGCGTCATAAGGGAGTGCGCTCTTCGTCATCAAACTCTGACCCATTGTCGGGACAAACTCGAACGTATTTACGGACCCATTATCCTCTGGATGTTGACCACCAGCGCGATGACCATTTGCGCAAATATCTTCCAAGCGTCTCAGGTATTACAAGGATACAATCAAACGGGTCCATTACCTTCGTTGACGTCTGATCTGTTTTTATCGTAGATCAGTTTTGACAAGGCTATACTGGTCATGGTGTACATCGTCATGAAACTCATACAAACATTGCTGTATGGATGGTACGGATTGTTTCTCACCGCTGAGGTGAGTTCTCGAACGATTTTGATCCGGACGTTTATTACACGCACAATAAGGGGTGTATTTTTTTTTTTTTTTTTTTTTTACAGTCTGAAGCTTTCCGGCAATCCGTGTATTGCAGCGGATGGGCGGGCTCCGGTGAAAGATCGTTCATGTCGAATGTACTGATAATGCTAATGTACAAGCCTCTGGCACTGACAGCCTGCCATTTTTCCGTCATATCGTTGGACATGTTCATAGCAGTGGGTTTTCTTGATTTTTAAATACATCATCTCATTAACTCGGCATTTTAATGAGGACCATTTTTTTTTTACTTCCAGATAGTGAACACTGCTTTGTCATATTTCTTCTTATTGAGAACACTCGAGGAAACCAAGTGAACATTTTTGTGGACGTCCCAATCGTTTGGTTCTTTGGGATACTGAGTCCCAATTTTTGAACTTCCATTGCCTTATCCTGTTCGAATCTCTGAGCTCCGAGTCCTCGCGTTAACCTTTCTTTATTTCTCAATGAGGAACACTCAAAGATCTCTTCTTATTTAGGATCTACAAATTTCCCAGGCAAAACATCATGGATTGAATGACTATGGCGATAATGTTCCATAAAATCAATAAAAATCGGTTATCTTCATTTCAACGAGCATCAGACGATCATTTACTCTGGATGGTCTGGCTACATTGTACATCTTTCCGTTTCATTTTCAACTTATCATCTTTAGTCACCACGTCAAAACTTTCTCATTTAGGACCTACAAATTTCCCAAGCAAAACATGATGGATTTAATAACTACGACGATAATGCGCCACAAAATCAATAAAAATCGGTTATCTTCTTTCCAACGAGAATCAGAAGATCATTTACTCTGGATTGTCTGGATACATTGTACATCCGTCCGTTTCATTTCCAACTTATCATCTTCAGTCACCACGTCAAAACTTTCTCCTCATTTAGGACCTACAAATTTCCCAAGCAAAACATGATGGATTTAATAACTACGACGATAATGCGCCACAAAATCAATAAAAATTGGTTATCTTCTTTCCAACGAGAATCAGAAGATCATTTACTCTGGATTGTCTGGATGCATTGTACATTCTTCCGTTTCATTTTCAGCTTATCATCTTCATTCACCACGTCAAAACTTTCTCCTCATTTAGGACCTACAAATTTCCCAAGCAAAACATGATGGATTTAATAACTACGACGATAATGCGCCACAAAATCAATAAAAATCGGTTATCTTCTTTCCAACGAGAATCAGAAGATCATTTACTCTGGATTGTCTGGATGCATTGTACATTCTTCCGTTTCATTTTCAGCTTATCATCTTCATTCACCACGTCAAAACTTTCTCCTCATTTAGGACCTACAAATTTCCCAAGCAAAACATGATGGATTTAATAACTACGACGATAATGCGCCACAAAATCAATAAAAATCGGTTATCTTCTTTCCAACGAGAATCAGAAGATCATTTACTCTGGATTGTCTGGATGCATTGTACATCCGTCCGTTTCATTTTCAACTTATCATCTTCAGTCACCACGTCAAAACTTTCTCCTCATTTAGGACCTACAAATTTCCCAAGCAAAACATGATGGATTTAATAACTACGACGATAATGCGCCACAAAATCAATAAAAATCGGTTATCTTCTTTCCAACGAGAATCAGAAGATCATTTACTCTGGATTGTCTGGATGCATTGTACATCCGTCCGTTTCATTTTCAACTTATCATCTTCAGTCACCACGTCAAAACTTTCTCCTCATTTAGGACCTACAAATTTCCCAAGCAAAACATGATGGATTTAATAACTACGACGATAATGCACCACAAAATCAATAAAAATCGGTTATCTTCTTTCCAACGAGAAACAGAAGATCATTTACTCTGGATTGTCTGAATGCATTGTACATGCTTCCGTTTCATTTTCAGCTTATCATCTTCATTCGCCATGTCTGCGGGCGTGTAATCAACAGCATGAGTCAAAGGATCATCGATCGGTAGGTGGTCACACACAGGCACTAGGCGATGCGACCGGGGGAGGCTCGCGTTTCAGAAGACAGCACAAGCCGTCTCGTTTTTCACCGCAACAACCGACAAGGAGCTGTAGGCGAGCCACGAGATTGGCATAAACTGAGTCTTCGTATTTAGCACGCCCCATACTCCACTTACCGACTCGTATTCATTTCGTATATCCATCAACTGTTCTGTTCTTACTTTTAAACCGGAAGTGACGTCACCCAGAAATTTCGCAAAATGTCGGTGTAATATCACGTCCGGTTTTAAAAACCCAGTTTTCAACCAGAAGTGACGTTATACGAGAAAAGTCACTTGCGGTTTGGAAATCTGATTTTTCGACCGGAAGTGACGTATTTCCGGTGCGCCATCATTTCCGTGAGAAATTCTGTTATTTTTCGGAATGAGAAATTGTATTATTTTTGTCTGGAATGTATCTCCAATGCAGCCAGTGATAGAAACATGTGAATCAATTAACGGAAACGGAGCACAAGACCCTCGGCCGCTGGGGCGATTTCGTGGCCCTGCCGATTGGTTGAATCTCATCTGGGTACGTATTCGTATGAAATATTCCAGATACTTCGGAAGCCTAACTCTCGTGCTCATCGATTCAGGACCGGGATGAAGAACCGAGGGAACCCTTTCGACAGCGTTTTTGTTCAATGAAATTTCGCAAGATAATTATAACGAAGTTATCATCCCGGTAGGGAGCCACATCGAATGGTGCCATTACAAGGGAGAACACTGCTTCGGAGGAGCTTGCCAATTAACGCCCGGTGGCCTCACAAAGAGAGGTCTACCCTGGATGCCGTCGTAATCACGATAGAAATGTCGTGCCTCCTCGTCTACAACTTCGAAGGACAAAGATCCTCCTCTTGGCGCGGACGCGAAGGGACACAGAGACAGAGAACTTTGGGAGACTTTCGACCGGCAATTCTTCGAAAATTGCTACTCAAGCTGCCTCTGGCTCGGGTCCTTGGCCGCCGAAGATAATTAACCGGTAGCCCCGCGGCGCCCGAGTCTAAGCCAATTAATGGCAAGCGAATTCGAAGTCTCATAAGATTTGCCTGTACTGACGGGTAAAAAATGCGGAAACCGTTCGCACTGAAGTTATCGGAACGGAACATTTGTTTTGGTCGTGTATGAGCTAACGGGCCGCAACAAATTTCATATGCACGGAAACGCCGTGGGGTATAATAGCGCGGGCCCAGTCTCGTGGTAATAGTCGAGATAGAAGCACACGCCTCGTGCAAACAGCGCTGGCGTATAGTGAGACTGAGTGTAACGTATCGAATTTTCGGCAAACGAGGGAATTGGTGTTCCTATTCCAAGCCGTACCAGCGCCGCCGTTGCGCAATGCAATTCCGGGTGGATTTCACCTCATGCATCAAATTATATCTGGCACAATGTTGTGTCAGCTTGCAATCTCTCATTTTGCAGGCCAACTATCGAAAGCTGATTTCGTAATTAATTGAGATGCAGATAGCGCTGTGTGAATGACGTAATCCGGTGAGTGAGAGATGTCCTAGAAAGCGCTTCAAAGTTCTCGAGTTTGTCGGTGGGGTACTCGAGAGAAGCTTGTAGACTGTGCCGGATATCACGGCCCTCCGGCTCTCTTCCGAATGCACACGGAAAGCAATAAGCTGACGGCGAATCCGCCAAGCTTCGAAGTGAAACTCAAGCCCTCTTCCGCACTCATCAGCAACGACGAGGAACGGAAATGCTTGGCTTGCTCGCTTGGTTATTGTTTCTACGCCTCGCCGATTTCCACTTGGCACTAAAGCCGAGGGACCGGATGACTCCAACCGTTGGGATAACCGTTTCTACTCCCACTGTTTACCCTATGGTTAGGAACAACAGAATGGTAACATGATCAAATCTACTGCTCGAAACCTTTCGACGCCACCCTCATAGATCGACCAATTGACAGACATTCACAATGGAAATTCACAACTGGTTGCATTTCTAAAAAAAAAAAAAAAAAAAAAAACAACCGTTCTATGGGTTTTTCCAATCGCGGGCCGATGCTCAAGATTGCAAATCGTTAGCGGACTCATGGCGGTCGCTGCTACGTTTCGATTGCGGGAAGCGCATGCAAAATCGCGACCCAACGTTACAGTTTGGGTCAATGAGGTGAAACACTTGCGAACGGAGCATTTGGCAACCGTAAAGTAAGCGATCGTTCCTACGACGAGCGATCGTTCCTACGTTTTTACGTCACTGTTCTAGCGTCTGACTATTACGAACTCGTGCTACTTGCGTACTCTTTTATCGGTACGCTGGCGGAGCGCAGGCGCGTAATTGATCGATGCATCTGCGAACTGGTACGAAGTGGTACGAGCGGGTTGTCCGTCAGCGGACACCAATACCGTTGCGAATATTATTATTGCCGAACGTTTTAATCCAATATTTCGATTTTTAAACGTTCGTCGGCCTGTCGATCACGCGAGGGAATTCCTGGATTGATAGAACCGGAGAGAGAATTTTGGAGGGTGCATTAGCGTAAAAAAAAAAAAATCAGTAGAGCTATTTCGTGCAATATCGAGGTAGATACGTAGCGTGTGTAATAATCGCAACGGGGATACGTCGAAAATTTCGCTACAGCGCGCACTCGCCCGCTTACTCTCGAAATTATCGAACTCACGTACCATCCATGCGTGCGCGCTGCCCAGTAACAGTTTCAATGCTGTCGAGTCGAAACGGGCGCATTAATTATTTCACGTTTATTCGAGCGGGTTTCCCCCTTGACACCTTTTGTAAATTTTTTACAGCGTCAACTGGCCGGGAAATATCGCCCGGTGCGTTATTTCCGGAGGGATTCGCAGCGGCGGAGAGATAAAAAAAAAAAAAACATTGCCAGGCACTTCCACAAATTAGGAAACACCGCTTTTCCGTTGTCCATTGCGAAGACGACATAATTGCGAGTTGCTAATTGCATATTTTTCAAGAGTGTTGTCTGTATCAATGATCTCATCAATGAGACAGACAACACACCCCTTCGGGAAGTCGGAACTGTCGATTTACCGGTAGGGGTAAAACTCTTCCTCCACGGGTTCGTGAATCAGTGCCGATAATTGATTCGCCGACGCGGAGATAACGCTTTGGAGAGCTAACGGCGAACGGGTTGCGGAGGTAGTCGCAGGTGGAACGGTAAATTTTCCACCAGACCCGGGACCAATTGAAGGATACCCCGAGGAGGATAGGAACGCAGAGAGAACGGGATACCGAGGTGGAGGCGAGGGTGAACGCGGAGGAAAGGATATCAGAAATTTCAAGCATATCGACGCGGCTCGCTTCGCGTTGCCAGAAAGGTAGGAAGAAAGCCTTTTTACCTTGGCGCAATTGCTTCCAACCGGCTCGCCGGAGAGCATGGAAAATCGCGGCGAGAATCGCGCGAGGAGAGTTCGACTCCCAGCAATTTCCGGTGTATCGCGGCCCGCCTGCGTGCCGGGCTTTAACAATGTTTTCGCAGAGGTAGACACCGAGGACTGCCAGCCTCGGGCCACGAAAATGCATAGTGGACGAGAAGCCAAGAGACACGTAGTCGATCCGTCGCGATGTATCTCGCTGGCTCCTCTCGTTGTTTGAGCTTCACCGGCTCGAGTGTGTTCCTCGGGCATATAGTACGGGTATACATGAATCGTTGGATTTCACGAGGGGGAAAAAAAAAAAAAAAAACTGCAAAAAAAAGTCTGAAAAAAAAAGAGGAGACCGGGAACGGAGATAGTATAAAGGGAAAAAGGAAACACCGTGGAGAGCGCGGTGTGAGGGCCGAGTGAAAGGATTATCACTTCCTCTCTTTTATCAAGTGTTTACCTGGCTGTTGCACGTGCGAGGGGTGCTGAAAACGGATCCCCTTTCGCTCGTGCATATATACCAGAGTTAACCACCCTTAGCAGCTTTCTGCTGCGCTGCGGTCGGCGACTCCCTCCACCTCGCTTCTTCCTATCCTATAAATTCGGCGAAACCCACAAGCCCCAGCAGCCCCGTCGTTGGATAGCCGACGCGACCCTTGCTGTTTGCCCGTAGATAATACATAATACCGACCCGCACGCTCGCCGACTCAACGTCCCCGCACCGGAGGCTGTTCACCGTCGATAAATATGTATACCTCCATCCCGCATGTATTAATGCATACTGGATGCAACCCTTTCGCACGTTCCTCCGACCTTACATTTTACCTATAGCTTGTGCATAGAGTTCAGAAATTTTCTGTGTGAAACTTCATCCCGTTTCCGGCGACACATGTTGCCCGGTCTCTTCTCCCCGCCCTCCGGACACTGACCGCGCGGCCGAAAGCCGACGTGTTCCAGATAAACTCACTACAACGTGTAATGACACTCCGAATTTATTCCAAGCTTAGTGCACCATCGTCGCTGAGATTGCTCGTTATTTCATGCAATATTCACTGTGGCGCTGGGGTTCTTCAGCGAATCCGACGAATCTTCCGAGCACGAAGGTGTGCTAATGAGCCGACCGGAAGTGGCCGACTCTTTTCTCGAAGACTTCCAAATTAACTCCCACACGGCGGCGTTACGTGCCTAGTTTTTTTTTTTTTTATCAGTCCGGCGCTTTTTCCTTCGGGGTCAGATGTTAGATCATTTGCTGCGGAGTATAATGCATCGGCACGGACAGAATTCGACGGTGAAATTTGAAAGATCTTTCGACATATTTTAATCTGTTCGGCGGTCTGGCGGTCGCGTCAAGTTGACGAATAAATTCAATTAAATTCGCTGAATGGGATTCACTCGATTTTTCGCAGATCCGGCAAAGGCCACACCGTTTTCCACTGTACCGAAGAGATTCGAAGCTGTCACGGACGTATGTGCACCGGACTGATATCCCTGTGCCTTGGGTGGACGTTCGCGAGACTCCGCGGTGGCAACCGAATGAACAGATCAAAGACGAATGCGAGCCGTGCAGTACGCGGCTTGCGAAATAGTGGATGGAGGTAAAAAAAACAGGTAGGGGTGTGGCTCCATAGCATAGTCAGAACACGGATTCAGTCAATCCTCGGTCGTGGCAGAATCGACGGTAGTTTCGATATCGCAGAGAAACGGGAGCGATCGCATCGATATGAGGCGGGCGATGTCTAAATCGAGGGAAATGATCAATGCTTGAATATTACAAATACAAATGATAAATAAATCCCATGAAATCTGACCGCTTGGATAGCTTTATTACTTGGATAGCTTTATTACTGCATTCAATACCAAAGGCCTTCGATCGAAATATTATATTTGTGTGCAGTTTTAGGATGATAGCGCAAAATTTACGAAAGTCAGAGTTCCCACAGAGAATTTTCAAAAAAAAAATCAAAATCACGCCTCAATCTTCATGAAAATTGTGACCACTCTACCAGTGTGCCAAATTTCGACTCGCTGTCCCAAACCTGTTTCCGACTTATAGCCGTTCACGGAGAGAAAAAAAAATTGTTGTGACAGCAAGAATTTTGTTACCATAACTCATTTGTCTGCTTAACATAGGGACAATAAAATATTTTGCTGTAGCAGCCAAATATTTGGGTGTAACAGCAAATATTTTGCTGTAGCAGCCAAATATTTTTGCTACCGCAACAATAAATTATTAACGATCTACATTTTCTTAGAGAAACAGAACTATTTTTCTCCGTGTTTTAATCTATGTAAATTTGTCGCGCACACATACATCCGGACTCCAGCTAAAAACCGCATTTCTCGACATTTTAAACTATTTTAAGTAGTCTGACATTACGATCTCAAATTTTTTTATAAAGCAAACATAGCTTCCTCTACGAGGAAGCGAAATTGCAGGAGTTTAATATCCATCAAACGATAAAACGTGCGAAGCATGTCCCAGCAGGATTGAAGTGCATGGTTCACTGGGTGAGGTTGTCACAGGCAGGCCGTGCAACATAAAAGGATTACAAGGTATTGCGCCACAAGAGAGAGTCGACCGTTGCAGTTCCGAGGCGGGATTGAAAGAGCAAATGCCTACAACCTGTGGAACAGTTTTGCCGAGCGGGGCCCTTTGTAGGTTCGTCCGAGTGCGAAGGCCCCGCGAACCGAGCATTGTGAAAATGATCGAGCTTACCCGCCGAGCGCGGAGACGAAAGGATAACAGCAACTATTGGCCGGCGTGTAAAACGATGTTAGCGGAACGGAAACGAATTTGGCTTACGTAGGAGTCACTAGGCGGATGTGTTGATTGAATAAATATTGATCGGCACGTTGCGGTTTATACGGGATTGATGGGTATTTGTGGTGAGCCGGCAAGTATCCGCGTGGGTTGAGAGCGAATGTATGAAAACAATAATTTACAGTACGCCCGCTGGAAAGGATAATTGAGCATTGGCGGAGCCGCGGTGATGTCGCGGTTACTTTCGTCGATGTGCGGTCGGACCCGTCGCGTTCAATGATGTAACGGAACACGATAAATAATTGTAATTAAATTCCAGCGTGTTGCTCGAACTCTTCGAACGAAACACACATTATCCCCGAGGCAAGGGTTTCGAGCGCTCATTTAAAATCTCTTCAATCCACTTTTCTTCCTCGCAGACTTCCGGTTGCCCGCGATTGGTGAGCTTCCGCCGTAGACTTCACGAGCAGACGAAGCGGCGACACGGAGGAGGCCCAAGAGCCGTCTAAGCGACGGGGAAATCGAATCTCGAGAGGAAACCAACCCAACCCCCCCCCCCCCCAACCCCCTCGAATGTAAGCCGTGAATTTGAGCGCGATCGATCGTCGAAGGGTTTACTCGATTCTCGAGATACCGCGCCGAGGAAGGAGCGAGAGGCGAAAAAAGATCGTCGAGCGAATCTCAAGCGATCGCATCTTCACCTTAGCACGAAGAGCCGAGGGTTTAACCAGCTTCCCCTTTACCTATCTTCGGCGCGCCCTTCACTCTCCTCCCGAGCATAATTCACTTTCATGCGGACGTCGACGACGCTCGGCGACGAGCTACACTCCTCTGATGGTCCCGCATTTTTCGCCTCTCCGTCCACATCGCATGTGACCTTTTCTCATTCATTCGGAAAATCGAATCCGCGGTGTGCGCGCTTGTGTGTCGCACTGGGGAATATCTAGACTGGAAGCCACATGTCCTCCAGACTGTGAAAAGCTCGCGAAATCGGTGCCCGAGAGGCCCGACAGTCGCTGCAGTTTTGTCGCGAATTAAAAATGTTCGAAAAGTTTCGCCTTCGAAACGGTAATATTAAGCGCGCACTCCCGTGTAAACACATTGCGACTAGGTTTCCCAGCGAACTCTCAAACGAGAGGTTTCATTGCATTGTTTTTCACGAAACAGCAAAGGGAAAAAGTTTGTCCGCTCATAACGCTCTATCTCTACTGAAATCGAAATAATATTCTATTAAGCCGTTAAATTATTTTCGTTCGAGTCAAAGGGTCTTCGTTCATTGAACGTCGATGCGCATATCCAAGATTGAGCGTTATGAGTTCGATTCTTATTTCAATCATCGACAGACTCGAGTAATTTCGATCGCGCGCCATTTGCAATCGCTGCGCATCGTCAAGCCCGCGACATTGAGCTTTTCTTTCCCCTGAACGCGCGCTCATCGCTCCGTCGTTCTCGTCCCGGAAGTTCCCGGGGCTTTAGCGAGACTTCAAAGCCTCGCTCCTGTCAAGGCTTCTTCAATACAAGTAATTAAAAACTCGGCGAAACTCCCGCGGCTCACTCTACGCGCGCGGAGTGGGAGAGGCCGAGGCTCGGAAACATTTCATAAGATTTAATGAATAAAATGAAAGAAAAATCCTGCGCTACTCGGAGGTTTACACTTTTAGAGTGCTATACGGTAGCGGTAATCTTACCGTGGCTTCAACATATCTATAGCGGTCTCCGCGTGGCGACGGGTAATGCGAATTTTACTGGAACGCTTCCCCTCTCGTTCTCCCGGATCGTTTCTATGCCACTATGGAGCACACCCAATGATTATAGTTGGGCTCGTGGCCCACGACTTGCAAAATTCTCACCCCGTTAACTTCCCACGAGTTTTCCCTCGAGAAGTTTCCCGCAAAACCCCGAAGACCCCGGACGAAACTTTGTTCTCTCGCTTCACGTCTGACCTTAACTGACCCGACCTCTTCTTCCGCCTCGCACTTTAGTTCCCATCTTCCTCGGTAGCCACCGATCTCTCACTCTTTATCTCGTCTTCGTCTTATCCACCGGCCTTCCCTCTTGGAAATCTCCCGGCCGGAGGGGAACACTATCCCGAAAGCTCTTTCCTTGATTGCTCGAGTACCATGGTACCTTAATGGTCAGAGAGACGGGAAGGACCACGAGTGGAGACAAAATTTCGGAGATTTGGTTGATGTGGGAAGTATGGAGTTTACGGGATTATATTCCGTCATGGAGGATTAATATTTGAGGTATGAGAGGTCGTTGTGTGCACTTTAGAAAGATAACGGGGGAAAACGGGGCAAAACGGACCATTTTGGTTGATTTTCTTGCGGGGCGTGAAGAAAGATCTCATTTCAAATGGAGGAGACCATTTTGCCCCGCTCTCTTCTACTTGCAATGCATGCAGATGGAATTTCAGAGATGTGTACTAATGCTTTTCTACAATGCATTCTAAGTTTACAAATGAGTGCACCGTGCGCTCTCCTCTGAAATATTATCTCCAAACGGAAAGCTATGAGCGAACCACGAGTAGACACGAAATTTCGCAAATTTGATTGATGTAGGAAGTACGGAATTTACGGAATTATATTCGGTCTTGGGGGACTAAGATATGCGATACGAGAGGTCGTTCTGTGCACTTTTTAAAGTTAGCGGCAAGCTGGGCAAAACTCATTCTCATTTCAAATGGAGAAGACCATTTTGCCCCGATCTCTTCTGCGTACAACGCGGGCAGATGTAATTTGGGAGATCTGTACAAATGCTTTCCACAATCCATCCTGGGTATGCAAAAATGCACGTGATTTGGTGGTTTCGCGAGTACTCCATGCGCTCTCCTCTCATATATTTTCTCCATTCGATTCTTCGCCTATCCGTGCCGTACCGAGGTTGCAGAAGTCGGAAATTTCTCCGAGATTCCTCCGAGAGATATGCCGAGATCGAAAAAGATTCTTCATGCATGGTTTATTCGCTTAGAGTGCACTTTATCCTCCCCGTCGGAGGACACGGCAGAGCCTAAATCCTCAGAGTCCCAAGCAAACGAAAAGATACGAGCGAACTTTTCCTAATCTCAGTTGGGGGGGGATTCGTTCAGATCAGGAAATAATATCGTTCGTCGGCGACTCTTAGTTTCATTACCGAAGGTTCAATTCCCTTTTCTCGAATCCGCAGTCTCTTCGGAATTTTTTCATCGCATCGGTCTCGATCGTTTTCCTCACATCTCTCACACTATATATATATTTCCCTCGCGATCAATGACCTCCAGCTCCCATTGCGCTCGGTAATCCGCTCACCGATAATACTAATTAATTGCAAGGGAATCACTATTTCTTTCGCCGCGACTGGACGTTTCTCGGTGCCTCCAATCTTTATTAATGGGCTTTCTTTGTTATTATCGTCATTATTAATGTGATCTCTAACGGGGGCTCCTTCTTTACGCGATACCCCAATGCGGGACGGTACCACGCTGCCGTATTCAAGTACCATGGTTCTTCGTACTTGTGAGTTTACTGCTAGGTTGTTGCGGATTATGGACTATGGAAAAATTTGATTTTCAAACCGCCAATAATGTATTTCCGGTGTCACGTCACATCCGTTCGGAAAATGAGATTTTCAAACCGGAAGTAACGTATTTCCGGTGTCACGTCACATCCAGTCGGAAAATGAGATTTTCAAACCGGAAGTAACGTATTTCCGGTGTCACGTCACATCCGTTCGGAAAATGAGATTTTCAAGCCGCATGTAACGTATTTCCGGTATGATGTCATTTTCCGCTCAAAAAATGAGATTTTCAAACCGGAAGTGACGTATCTCCGGTATTACGGCGCGTCCGGTTGAATATGAGACTTTCTAACCGGAAGTGACGTATTTCCGGTATTACGGCGCGTCCGGTTGAATATGAGATTTTCTAACCGGAAGTGACGTATTTCGTATAAAAATGAGTTTTTTTGGGGCACAACTATAGTGCACAGAGCTGTTGTGGGGTCATCGAGCAAGAATCCGAAAACTGACCATCAACGCGTTTCATCCTTTTTAGAGTACACAAGCCTCAATAGCGGAAAGGGGTTTATCGCAGCGGCTCCCGATAGCAATGAACTCCGCGTTCGATTTCCGAAGTTATTCTTGCACGAGAACCACTTTGGAACATCTACCATGTTTTACTCCTACCACCGTCCCACTAGCTTTCTTCTTCCCTCCGCGACCTCGATGAGACGGCGCCTCTCCGAAGCCACGGAGGCGAGAGATCGTCGTTGCACGGGGAAGAGCTTGGAATTCCTCTCTACTCTTTTACACGAGGTGAGAAATTCCGCCCCAGGTTTTTTCAATCACTGTGAAAAGAATGGCCTTTTTCTCCCTCTCCTTCGCTCTGCTACATGCCTTCTCAACTTCACAAGAATGATCGATGAAGTTATTGAAAAAACAAACTAATGATACGTAATTAATAGCAAGTACATCTATATGCATTAATTTTGATTATTGTACGTAGAAAAATGTACAAATTCGACGTGTGAATTAGTTGTAGCGATATTTGAAAAAATATTATTGATTGGCCATACCAGAATGATCGATGAAGTTATTGAAAAAAAACAAACTCATGATACGTAATTGGTGGCAAGTACATTTCTATAAGCATTAATTTTGATTATCGTACGCACAAAAATGTACAAATTCGACGTGTGAATTAGTTGTAGCGATATTTGAAAAAATATTATTGATTGGCCATACCAGAATGATCGATGAAATTATCTAAAAAAAAAAAACAAACTAATGATACGCAATTGGTAGCAATTATATCTATAAGCATTAATTTTGATTATTGTACGCAAAAAAATGTACAAATTCGACGTGTGAATTAGTTGTAGCGATATTTGAAAAAATATTATTGATTGGCCATACCAGAATGATCGATGAAATTATCTAAAAAAAAAAACAAACTAAAGATACGTAATTGGTAACAAGTACATCTATGAGCATTAATTTTGACTATTGTGCGTGGAAAAATGTACAAATTCGACGTGTGAATTAGTTGTAGCGATATTTGAAAAAATATTATTGATTGTCCGTATCAGTCCGAGTTGCTCGACATACGACAATGTTGCCCGTATTTGCACAGTAAACGGTACAGAGCAACGCAGCTCAGCGCGGTCACTCCAACAGGTCGATCGTAATGAATTTCTCAACAGAGAACAGGCAGAGCAGCGTGTGACGAACTGTACTGGTTTCGATTAATTATTCCCCGTGTGCTGACGAGGCAAACAAAACGATTGTTCGTCACGCGAGGGCGGAGGAAAGATATAGCCTGTTCGGTCAGTCCAATCGATCAATTATCCAGGCAATCTATACATAATTGTTGCAGTTTACTGGGCCCGAGGAAACAGTCCCGTCGAACGAATCTGCTCTGTTGATTCATGAGAAATACATAGCAGCTACAGCAAAGTAATTTTATCGCAGAATTCAAAGATGTAACAAATATTTACACCATAGAGCGCCGCGTAGGTATTTCAAAATACCTAAGGGGCGAGAAGATTTTTGCGATTGATCGGATCGCAAGGCGCGCCCAGCAGCGAAACGACGATGAGGTAAAAAGCTGAACGAAAAAAGTCGTCAGACGGCCGGACGATTATCAGCGGGCGCAGTTTAACGTCGTAAACAAGTAGTTGTGACCCGTGCGGGTCAGACAATCGAAGGATTTCTCACACTGCAAAGCTCGTGCCGAAGACTTTCACAGTGTGAGTCGACGTAGCCCTCCTCTCGTGTATCTTGACGCGAAAGTTTCCACTCCGATACAAACAATGCGGTGGCAGGAGACCCATTTGGCTCGCACCGATTCCCATCCCAATTCCCTCCCTCTCGAAGAATCCCTGTCTCTCGCACTCTTCTCGAAACAATACGGATGAAAGGAGCGGGTGAGGGACGGGAGAATGAGAAATCGGTTTACCCACTTCGCGAAACGTGGATAATATGGCGAGTGTCTCTTTTTAGCTTCCCTCCCCCCCCCCCCCACCCCCCTTCACCCACCCCGCTCTATTCCTTCCCGCACAAAAGCCTCTCGGAAACGAACTTATGTTAATTTATTCGAGACAATACTCCTGTGGAACTTTTCATTACCACGAGAGTACGCGGTTTCCCAACTCTCCTATGTACCACCAAAATGTTACGCTTCCTCGTCTTCGTCCTCCTCAGTTCCGAGACTTCGGTCTCTCCATATTCATTACATTAAAATTCAGAAATACAGTGAAGTGAGTCGACGACGGGTTTCGTTCGAATGTGCCATTTCTCACCTCAATCAAGCGTAAACTTATTTGAAATTAATTCACCCCGAAATTTTCGGAACTGAGATCTTGCGCGGGGGGTGAGCCAGAAATGTTGTTTCACGTACACGAGTGGAAATGGGTACGAGAATGCAGACGCGGCTCTCCCTCGCGCCTCGGGAGAATACGGCGTTGCCTGTTTAGTTCAAGCTCGTAAACACCCGTAAACTGTCCGGTTCGGTAAAAGCAAGCTCGTTAATTCCGCGTTACCAGCTTAATGGCCAGAGGTTCGGAGACTGTACGTTTACCTCTTAACTTCGTCGTGCGACCGTCACACGTCGGACGCAGGCAACAAGATCCACTGAATCGCATTTAACACGCCACGAAATACTCTCCTTCCCAATGGGGCAGGATTGTAATTATGGCTAAAACCACTCGTTCCAATGATCAAACTTCCATCTCCATCCAGTGCAGACAGATTGTTTATCGTGTCCTGGAATAAATCCCCTAAGGACCAAGCGGGACATATGGCGAGGCAGAGAAAAGTTTGAGTACAGTATACGTAGAGTATTTAAGAATATTGTACGAAGATCAAAACCAGAGCAAATATAGAGCAAAATCAGAGCACATATAGAGCGAAAACAGGGCAAAATCAGAGGAAAATCAGAGGAAAATCAGAACGAAAACACAGCAAAATCAGAGCGCAAACACAGCAAAATCAGAGAAAAATCAGAGCACATACAGAGCGAAAACAGCAAAATCAGAGCAGATACAGAGCGAAAACAGCAAAATCAGAGCAGATACAGAGCGAAAACAGCAAAATCAGAGCAGATACAGTGCGAAAACAGCAAAATCAGAGCAGATACAGAGCGAAAACAGCAAAATCAGAGCAGATACAGAGCGAAAACAGCAAAATCAGAGCAGATACCTAGCGAAAACAGAGCAAAATCAGAACAAAATCAGAGCAAAGTCAGATCAAAGTCAGCGCACACACAGAGCAGAATCAAGTAAAAATCAAAATCAAAATCGGAGTCAGCAGCGATAGTCAGGTTTGGCCGGGAGGTTGGCAGTAGCTCCAGGCAGGCAGGACGCGACGTAGGAAGATGGTAGACTCCTCCGGGGTTCTTACGTGCGTGGAACCTTGCAGCCCCCTGGAGCCAGGTGTAGGAGAACACACGTACTCGACAGCACTCGCGGCAGTGAGCAGCGAGACGGCGTTTGACAAACCGCAGGACGACTTTAATTCTCGGCTGAGACTGAAAACCGAGAACGGGCATGGTTCAAGAGACGCTTTCTCTCGGCGTTCGAATACCTCCTCCTCTTATTTACCCAAGGGCGAGATTAAGGTTCCAGTTCCTACGGAACGGCGGAGAAGGAGCGAGACGGATGGACGGTGAGCACACACAGCGAGAGAATGAAATAAATAGAACGAGACGGAGGATATAACGGAGGGTTTTGGTGCGCCGGGTTTCTCAACGCGTGCGTGCTCCGTCGAGTGGAAAAAGGGTCGCTTGATCGTGTAGTTGTATGTCGTAGACTCTCTACCTATTGCTCCTTCGTAGACGGCATCGTGTGCAAACGGGAAGAAAAAAAAAATTTGAAGAGAACGTTTTGAGGGAACTCCTCGAGAGCTCACGACCCCGAATGGACCGGAGAGATTTTTATTTGATCAAAGACTTCGCATGGAGCGGGCATAAGGGCTGTCCCATGTGGAATAAAAACGATAAGCGAGTGCTGTGCAGATATTCGCTGGTTCAGTGAGATCTTCGCCGGGGAAGTAGAGGGACGACGGAGGGAAGCGGAAGTGATTTTAGGCAGAAGGATGCTTCCCAATAGCTACGAACAAGAGCACTTGCCGGAAGAATGGGAAGCTACAACGGCGTATCAAGAGTGCGATTAACGGTGAAGCGGCCTTCCACCGGAGTGAAGTAGGTAGGGTCGGGCAAGGTCAGACCTAGGATTCTCCGTTTCCACTGTGAAGTGGAAGAGAACTATCGGCTCTCAGCGCTGATTGTACGATGCGTTTCGATCCACTTCAATCACGATCGGTCTCATGCATCGCATTGCCGTCGATGAGCTACTATGAATTTAGCAGTGGGGAGCAAAATCGGTAAAAAAAAATGCTACGATCTTTGCAGTCGGGGAGTAAAAGTTCACGGTCCACCGAACTATGAACGCGGATTCGAGGCTGCGGCAGTAAAAACCATTCCTGTAATTAACAAACATCTCTCATTCGCAAAAGCAGCAATTCTTTTTTTTTTTTTCTTGCTAATTTTACAAATCACCAAGGGGAAAAAATTTTAAGCAAATTTGTTGAATGCAAAAACCTTTTTTTTCTTATAACGTAAAGTTTTCGAATACTCGCACAGGGGGTTCATTGAGAAGACGGGGGAGGGGAGAGTGAGCGTACACAGACTGTTTATTCTCAAACATGTAAATATGCAAATTGGCGGTATCGATTCGAGCGGAAGGCAGGCTAGGGAGTCCGATAGCAACGGATTACTTACTTCCGCGGCTTTCCTGGCGAGCTAGTAGAATCCCAACCCCCTCCTGGATGAGGGGGCGGGGGATGGGGACCAGCCCGGCACTCGCCGAAACTTTAAAAATCCCGTCGCGGTAACGGGTCCATGAAATTTTAAGTACCTACGTGAAAAAGTTTCGAAGCATATACACAGAGCCCGAGATCCTCGTCTTTTTTACGCTGATCCCGCGATGCTCTTGTAGGTTGGTCGCCGTATATATTCGTGGAAGTTATACCGGAAGGTTGAAAGGTACCGCTCGATAAGCTCGTGTCGCCTTAGTTGGATTCATTATGGTGCGGGGCTAGCGGCGACGAGGACCCTCTTCCGCTTTTGAAATTATTTTTTTATCGCTTCCCAAGATGCGCCACTTTCGAGGCTCGAAAAGTTGTTTCTCAGACTAACATATCGAGCGACGGAAGGGCGTTTCATCTACACTTGTACACGAGTGATGGCGTTCGCGGCGTTATGTCATCGATGTATTTATCGCGGGTCGCGAGAACTCGGGAAAACAACCTCAGGCACGTCCCGCACGTTTTCCAGTAGGGCTGTACAATTGAGCCGGCTTGGCCGGCTAAAAAATCTTATCCGGTTAATTGACATTTCAGTTTGGCCGGCTAGGCCGTCTTAGACGGCTAACATGGTTTGGCCGGCTAAAAATTAGCCGCGGCTTAGCCGGCTAAGATCGTTTGGCCGGCTAAAAATTAGCCGCAGTTTAGCCGGCTATTAATTTTTATTGTCAATTACGAGGAAACTAATGAAATTAATGAGACATTTATCTTTGGCACATTACTTGTTGGATATTATTTATTTCTGTACTATCAGTAGATTCGACTACGTTTGAGATCTTTAAAATCTTATTGCCATGATCTAATTTTTATTGCCAACATTAATAAAAATTTTTAGCCGGCCAAACGATCTTAGCCGGCTAAGCCGCGGCTAATTTTTAGCCGGCTAAGACAGCTAAGCCGGCCAAACTATAATGTCCATTAGCCGGATAAGATTTTTTAGCCGGCCAAGACGGCTCAACTGTACAGCCCTATTTTCCAGTGGTTTTATTTCCACTCGGCAATGAGGGACGATCCCAAAAACGAAGAGAACCGTTTACACACTAGACAAACTAGTCGCACAGTTCTCCGAGATTTAACTGAGGGAGATCGACGATAAAAGGGATCCATAAGTCACCCAGGACTTCCTCATTCGTCGCAGTGTGGAGAAGAGGTGTCCAACGAGAGATGCGCAATGGCAGATAAGGGAATCGTGATGCCTCTCGCCGGGCGAATGCTCCTCCGGCAGCAATCTGGGGTAATGAGGCATTTTTATCACGCCTCCGTGGGCGCGGCCGGAAGAGAGTGCCGGTTCAACTTCACGAATTTATGCCCAGCGTGAGATAAGACATACGGTCGGCGAGCCGGGCCATTAACAAATTTGGCTTCTTCAATTGATGTAATCAGACGGTGGAATTATAAGATAAGCGACGGCCAAACGGGGCTGCACACGAGATTCATTAGAGGGCGCCTTTTTGTAGTTCCGAGGCCTCTCCGTTGACATTGCCAATTTTAATCCGGACAGAGAGTGCCGAAATTTCAAGAGCACAATCTCCAAATGAGGCCAATTCGTCGTTCATTTTATTCCGAACGGGCTCGCCGACACACGCCGGGTACAACCGCTCAGCGACGATAACCCTCGTTGACGTTTGTCGAGTGGGAGTTTTACGCTTCCAGGCTATAATCGCCTGGAGTACCATCGAATCACCATTTGTAAACGGGAGCGGCCGGGAGAGACGAGAGAGAGCCAGATTTCGGAATAACGCTGGCACGTTCGAAACCGACCCGATTAGGTCAAATCCCAGTGGCCCTGCGAGAGAGCCCTAGCTAGCCGGTGAGCCACCGGAGCACGCACTCTACGTGCTGTAACTCTTGTTTCGACACGAGGATTAGATTGCCGCTGTGCATACTGTCACACACACGCGTACGCGCCACCGTCGAAACGCAATTTTCGAATAAACGAGGGAGCGCCCCGCTCGTCCGGCGATAATGAAATTACCACGAGATTTTTTTACCCGAAACTACAAACAATCGTGATACGAGCGTTGGTAACGATAGATCGAACGGGCATTTCCGAAACAAATTATCGAAGCTGTGTACCTCGTTTCACATACCGATATCGCATTGCCCGATTGTCCTCTGTCCGATGAGAAGAAAAAGCGCCAGTGCCCGAGTAAAACAGAGTAATTTCAATGCATAGAAAACCGGGAGACCGGCGAGACGCAGATTGCGAGCGCTTCGTCCAATCGTCCCTTATACATTCGAGGGATAATAGAATGGACCGGCTCTTAAACAATGTAAATGAAGGCCCACGAAAGAATCGCTCAAAAGTTCTCTCGATTTCCATCCTGGTAACTCTGATGAGTAAAATAATAAAACTCTGAAAGTAAAAAATAAAAAAAAACGTTGTCCTGACTCAACTGCGTTACAGAATTATCGTTCGATCGAGCGAATTATTTTTTAAAACTTTTTTTGGTGTCGTTCAAGGAGATTTTTTGTAAAATATTTAAATCCATCATAGAGTCCGATTGATGCACTTCGCTTGTGTTTGCACAATTTTTATGGTGACTCGACCCCCCGAGAACAGCAACGTTAAATCTGTCTCGGGGATGATGGAATGGTTCCGGGGATGGAGAAATTAACGATCACCTAGGGGCGATGCTACGTGGCTTGGCGCGGCTCAGCAGCAAGGACTTTATTCCCTCACTGGAACACGATTTCTACTTGCTTCCAAGATATCTTCAGTCACCACTGTCAGCCTTCTCTAAGCGTCGTAATTGGAACTCATCTGTCTCTTCCCGGCTCGCTCGCTTCCTCCTTCTCTTTCCTCCGCTTCGCGCTTCCGACCTCTCGACCTCCTTATCTCAATTCCCATCCTTCGGGTCTCGGCCCCCCCCCCCCCCCCTCTCTCCGCTACAACATCTCTCGTACCCCTTTTCCTCTGATACAATGTACCACACGCACAGATGTGCACGCGCATAGTCGTATTACGTCCCGGGATCGTTACGTAAGTATGCGCCGAGCTATATCGACCCTCTTGTACTCCTACTTGGTCCTTATAGCGTCGCTATTATACCGCAAAGAGGCTTCTCCTTTTCCACTTTCAAGATATATATTTATCCTGCTCGCAACTTTTCCGAGCGGCCTTTACGGCGTTCCGCGTGAACCCTCCGCTATACTTCTTCCGCTTTCGTTTTTACCTCTTTTTCGTTCTCTTGCTTTTGCACTGTTCTCTCGGAATATACGATGACGGGGAGAACAACCTACGGAGAGATGGGGAATACGCGGGGAGACTATACATTAACCCTTTAAGGACCCGCTTTCCTCTTGAAACAATAATTTTTCTTAACCGCACGAAATTTTACTCGATCAAAATTTTAGTTATTTTCCCAATAAAATTTTAGTTATTTTCCCAATAAAATTTTAGTAATTTTCCCAATAAAATTTTAGTAATTTTTCTAATAAAATTTTAGTAATTTTCCCAATAAAATTTTAGTAATTTTCCTAATAAAATTTTACTAATTTTCCTAGTAAAATTTTAGTTATTTTACCAATAAAATGTTACTAATTTTACTAATTAAATTTTAGTAATTTTATTAATCGAATTTTACTCATTTTACTAATCAAGGTGTAACTTGATTAGTAAAATTTACTAATCAAGGTTTACTAATCAACGATGTAACTTTAGAAAAATAAAAGAAATATTATGACGTAATTATGATCGAGCAACTTCAAAGGGTTAATTGTGAGTAACGAAGGTCTTCAAAATGCTATCACCGATGCCCACAACCTTTAAATCTGCCCGTTTCCGCGAAACGTCCTGAGTGCCTCGATGTCGCTCCACGAGCCCGAAAGCAATCGATTACATTTCATCGATAGATTCGTCGGCAAAATTAACCGCGCCGCCCGACGAATCGAGAGGCAAGAATAAGAATAAAGTAAAAAACGATTCTCCGCGTCACCAAATAAAATACGTTCCCGATGGCGAAGTTTTCATTCTTCGGCGTAACGAAGAGGGGGTACAAAATGAGAAGTTGCGTGAAAGTTATCGGTGGGATAAAAGGCGAACGAGCGGGGAAACCCCGTCGAATTCCGGCGGATAATAAGCGGAGAGAAAAGTTTCCTTTCCATCGCCCACTGCATTGTGAACGGGCTGCTGAGCCGCGCCAGATTCTTCGAAAGCTTCTCTCCGCGTATAGCTACGACTCCTCCGCTTCGGCAAAGCTTTTCTGTATTCCCTCTTCTTCTTTTTTTTTTTTTTTTCTACCTTCCTCCCTTCGCAATTTTACTCTCCGGTTGAGAAAATTAGCGCACATTCGATATTTTCATGGAGCTCGGCCCGTCCGCCGGGCTTTCTCTCGTCCTTCTCTCCTTTCGCGGCCTCCCTTTCGGTCGCTTTCCGAGCGCTTCACAGTCACCGAGTACGGATAACGGCCACCGGCCGTTCGCCAGGCCGGTGGCATGTTCTTCCGGCAAATTGGATATCATTGAGAATGAGAAATGCATCGATTCGCGAGAGCCCGTAAATTCTCCAGCGCTGGTTCCGTATCGCAACGTTTTACAGGACCGTATCAAACTAACCGTAGTGGAGTGCCGGTAGTTGTAGCTCCGCAGTTTCGGGGCGGCATTGTTAGAATCGTCTGTGTATGTGTGTTGAAAAAGTCAACCGAGTTTACAGTACGTGTGGCGAACCACCTCGTATGTCGAGCTCAGTCGAACACCGGATCTCATTTGTCTACCGCGAGGAGAATTCGTGCGGCAAGTACGCCGTGCAAATACTACCAGACTCTGCGGGTTAACATTTCTCATGTATGTGTTTCAGCCACGGTGAAAACGCTTCCGCTCAGAAATCCAAAACTCTACCCTATCCCACCTCTCAAACTTGACAATGCGAAGCTCTGTAACAACGTTTCGGAACTCGGATCCAAACGTTTCGTTTGACAAATCGCATTTGATTGTAGAATAATCGTCGATTTCGGAACCCCCTCGCCCCTCCCGCTCCCCGGCCCACCCCTAAAACAGCTCGACGTTTCGATAGAGAACAATTAATCTTTGAAAAGCTCCACCGTCGCTCCAGACTCGCGGAAATTATACGTCAAGTACAACGAACGATTCGACCACCACGAATTTTATTATTATTATTATTATTGCTATTATTATTATTATTATTATTATTATTATTATTATTATTATTATTATTATTATTATTATTATTATTATTATTATTATTATTATTATTATTATTATTATTATTATTATTATTATTATTATTATTATTAAGGAGAAGCTCCTATGATCCCATGTTCTTCCATATTTCTGTGTATATTTTTATCTACTCTGTAACTAATTTCATCCAAGATAATTTACCTAATTTGTTCATTTGTAAATAGTATTATTATTTAATTTTGTATTGGCTTTGAAGCCAAAAGGGAACACATGTGACAACAAACTGAGTCACATATTTATTGAAATGTTTTATTTTGATAAAACTCCAATATGAGTGAATCCGTCGATAAACATCAATATCAATTATCAATTTACACATTAGGTCGTGCGACTCCGTAGGTGAGTCCGAGTCTGTTCACATCAGAATCAGCCGACATAGAATTTTCAGGACTTTCCATGAAAATAATAAATTCTCTGAAGGACCGCGATCGATGGCCAATCGGCGATACGCAATATAGGTAAAAAGAGAAAATTTTCTTAGGTATAAAAAAAACTGTTACATGTTATGTATTGTCAATAAACGCACTACCAATACTACTAATAAATTCGAGGCTACGGAAATACTACGCGATGAACCTCCGCCGTTTGAGTGTGTGAGAAAAATTTGAAATCGGATAAAAATCGCGTCCTATAACTCGGCCAGTTTGCACGAGCGGAGAGTGCAGCATACACTTCTCGTTTATACCTTTTCCGACACGTGAGCCGTGCGCGTAAGCTCCTCATACATTTCTCTCGTTCTCGTACGGTCGCGTCACTGCCTCGGAGGCTCGGAAGATAAATAGCGTCGATAAATAGTCCGGTGTATGCAAATCCACAGACACGCGATGAATGGAGAGCATGACCCGCGCAAGGTGCACCGACGTAGCGCGCTACGGGGCATCGAGGGTGGACATAAACCCGGCCACGTTTGTGTATAGATAATGCCCGATGGAAGCCCATCAACCTGATGGGCTTTCCCAACGGAGGAGGAGGGTTTGGGCTCCTCTCCTCTCGTCGTTCCCGCACTCATCGCGCTTTCGTCTGCCATTATTATCCGACCGTGGCCGCCCGGCAACCCACACACTTACACGTGTAGACGACCGCCCAACCGATAGTGGCATGCAAGGACGCACACGGACACATCGAAATTTTCTTCATCCCGAGGAACGGCGCTTCCGTACTCACAGTTCTTATTGTTGGTCACAATCTCCCCGCTGTACGGCACAATCGTCGCCCTCTCATGCCCAGTGCTTCGAGCTCGCGTAAACGCGGCGAGACATCCCTTGTGCACAAGTGCAGTCGATCTGTCTATCTGTGTACGTACAGACGCGCCCGTTGATGTATATTTATATATACGTGGACCGTCTCTGTAGCTCAGCAGTCTTCCACTCTTTTTTCCCCCTCTTGTCAGGAGTACACCGTAGACAAAAGACCGCTGGGCAAACGAGCGCGCTCGCTTTTCTCTTCGTTCGAGTATTCCGGTAGGATTCGAGGAATCGTCGAGAGGCCGATTCAGAACCGAGGCTGGTCTTTATGCGGACGACGACTGATAACGGTGAAAACCGCTGGATAAGGGAAGAAAAGACGTGGGAATATTTTCCTTCTGGTGGATATCGCTGCGCTGATAATTTCCTGAGGGACGTCTCGATGTCCGATCCGCGCTGGTAACTACTAGTAGCGCCACGGGTGAGCTCGCAGACATCGGCTGGGCGATGGTTTTAGAGGATTTTCGTAAGTTCTCGGAGTTGTCGAGCAAGACGATGAGTGGGCAAGCGGTAGAGACGGGAGAGTGGGGCATAGTGGGGAAGGTTTTTTTTCTCGAAGCGGATGTTCTTTTCCTGTCGGGGAGTATTCGGTCGTGTCGTTGTAGATGCAGACTGTAAAAAATATTAGTATGGAATTTTATGTGACGGTGCTGGAAGTTTTTATGCAGAAATTGGTATATTAAATTTCAGGTACAATTGTGATATAAAATCGATTAACTTTAGACATACTTTACTTTTAATAGTTTACGTTGATTTTAGAATAAAAGTACTTTAAATCAAATAATTCACTTTAATTTCACTGTAAAAATCCATTAATTTTTCATACCATTGTACATTGAATTTACGATTTTTTAAAAATAGTGTAGTACAGATGACGGAAAAGCGTGAAGTACACTGTAAGAATAAATCGTAAGTTTAATGTACTGGAACTTGAATTTTGATTACATTAATTGAACATTAATGTAATTTCTCGTAAAATTGAAATACCAGATATTATAATTAAAAATCTTTTCAATGAAATAAAAGAAAATTTATTTGAATATCAAACATTTAATGTAAAATTGCAACGCACATGTGTTCGAAATTTCAGAAACATTTTATGTAAAAAAAAGTTTCCAATACAGTAATTTTCAAACAAAATTGTTTAGAGTAAACTTCCGATACACATGTCCTTTTTAATACAAAAAAACAGGTAAACGTCATGGTCTGAATTTTGATTTATTTTTAACACAGCCGAATTGTCTGAAAATCGTAGCTGCACGGTGGTTGCTGCCTCGCACGTGGAACACGAGCCCGACGGCGATGTTCCGACGGTATTACGAGAGATCATAGCTTCAACCTCATTACCGAAGCCTCGTTAATGAAGCCTCGTATCAATGTTCGAAACTTCGGGAGCCACTTCGATGAGGATTTAGCGTTTCAATGGGGCTTACATTTTTAGAGGATTTCCGTAATTTCTCGGAGTAGCATCGCAAACGATAAGTGGCAAGAGATAAGGGCAGAGTGTGTCAGTCTGAAAGGTTTTTCTCGAGTCGGATGTTCTCTTCCTGTCGGGGAGTCATTCGGTCGTGTCGCTATAGACGCAGTACAAACGACAGCGAAGCGAGAACTACTTCCCTTACACAAGTCGTTTCTAAAATAAAGGGTAAACCTTAGGGGCTTAATTTTAATTTATTTTTCACCCAGCCCGAATCTTCTGAAAGTCGTAACTGCACAGTGTTGCCGCCTCGCGGGTAGAACACGAGCCCGACGGCGATGATCCGACGGTATTACGAAACATCATAGCTTCGACCTCATTACCGTTAATGAAGCCCCGTATGAACGTGCGAAGCTTCGGGAGCCACTTCGATGAGGATTTGGCGTTTCAATGGGGCTTACGGTGCCGCCCGGTGGTGGGTTCTGTACTTTCGCCATTTCGGAGACGGATAAATTTCGTGAAAAATAAGCTATTTCATGATTCTTCGGGATTTGGCGAGTGGTTCGACTGGGGTCGGATAAAGAGCCTCGGAGCTTAGAGCTTCGAGAGTCCAGCGCAACGGGATCAGCGGAGCTTCGGGCAACTCGTCACGTGTATATCGGAAATATGGACAGGATAGTTTAGGTGCCGGAGAGATGAAGAGGGAAGCGAGGCCCGAAGACAGTCCACCGGGACTCGGATTTCAGAATGTTTGAAGCCGGCATAGTGCGGGGTACGAGAGAAGGCGCTGGTATTGGGGCAAAAGGTGTATTGTGTAGCTGTACGTGGAACGGTAGACCCACGTTGGAGTTTCGTCTTTCACCGCAAAACCGAGACGACGCCTCGCGGGAGGAAGTAAATCCTGTACTTACCGGACTGCGGGGCGAAACAACTTCTCAACCACTCCATGCACATCAAGTTCGCGGTCTTGTATAATAAAGTAAGGCACGTGAGTTTTAGCTTTGGGACCGCACGTACTGTAACTCACGAGCACAATACACCTACAATGCGGGGGAAACTTTGTCAACGCCTAAGCTTCTTTTAATACCACATGGAAATTACAAGTAAGCGAAAAGTATTTTCGTTGTATAATGAATTCGGCGTTTTTAAATTGTTAATTTATGAAACGGCAGGTTGGACTATGAAATTTAGAAACCGAAAATTTTGATTTTTGGAGATTCACCGGAAATGCGTCGCTTCCGGATTGAAAATCTGATTTTTTGACGGGAAACGACGTCATAACGGAAACACGTCACTTCCGGTGAAGAAAATTCAATTTTTACCTGCAATGTGGGAAAACTTTGTCAACGCGGAGCTTTTTTTGTTATATCACGTGGCAATCAAGTGTATGCAAAAAATATTTTCGTTGCACATTGAATTCAGCTTTTTTAAATGATCAATTTATGAAACCAGCAGGTTGCTGTGACTCGGTCGCTTCGCGCCTTCTCTCTGGACTTAGGAATTTCGAGACCGGAAATTTGCATGTTCGAAGATTTACCAAAAAATTCGTCACATCCGGTTTAAAAATCTCATTTTTCGCCGGAAGTGACGTCACAACGGGAATACGTCACTCCCGATCTCGGAAATTCACTTATCGACAGGAAGTGAAGTATTTCCTATATGACGTGAATCTGTATCGTGCCGTGTGCACTATCGGGCAGTGTCCACGGAATTTCATCACGGTCTTTCTGTTCTTTATTCCTCGGGCCGTTACAAAGTAAAGAGCAGCTGCAATATCTGCACGGCGGTGCCGCAGGATTTAACGATGTTATTTTTACAGCGGGCGACGAAACGACGTCGGTGCTCTGAAAATAGTGGAGACCGCGGGGAGAAACGATACGGTCTCGGCAATTATATCGTACGACCACGGAAAGGCTCTCGCGTGCTCGATTACCCGGTGGCTCGTGCTGCAGCCTCCTGAAAAGAAGTGCACGAGTCTCAAGGTTCGAGGGAACAAAACCGCGCGAGACCGAGGGGTGCAATTCGCTCCGTCCCGAAGCGTCTGGCCTGCTCACCGCTTTCTGAAGACTTCGACGAGAGTATCTCATGTAGGGCTACCGGAAGCTTTCGCCTCTCGTCCGGACCTTACCGAGATAATTAACCCCCCCCCCCCCCCCCCCCCCTCAGCAGCGTCGTCGAAGCGCGAGCGGTTGAGCAACCCGACCAATTAATCCAGTGCTCTCACCCTCTGTCGCTGCAAAAGCTGCACGTCGGAAGTAGCAGGCTCGCACTAACTTTATACGCCTGACGAAGTTTTCTGTGATAATGAAAACGCACGAGATCTGCGGAGTGGCGGCCTGCTGATGCCTAACTGCTGAGTTCCATCGCATACAACTTCACCTGTACAAATCCGCCTGTATATTCGTTGTGTTTTCCGGAGTGTGATAAAACTTCAATGAGCCAATCGCAAAGAAGATTTGGCGAAACTGTGAAAAAAAAAACATTCGTATGAAATTTATGGTTCAGACGCTGGAAGTTTTCATGCATAAACTGATGTTTCAAATTGCATGTAGAACTGTGATGAAAGATTAATGTACAGTGTATTAAAAACTTTAGAAATACTCAGCGTTTAATTATTTACTTTAATTTCACTATGGAAATACTTATTTTTTGATAATTCACTTTAATTGCACTGTAAAAGTAGATTAATTTTTGCATTACAGTTATACATTAAATTTAATGCACCAGTTTTTGCATTAAAAATTCCCAGTTTTCCCAGATTCCCGGTTTTTGCATTAAAGTTCTGGAACATTAAATATACAATTTTATCGACAGTGAATATTGCGCTCCGAAATGTTTTGTAAGTGGTAGGGAAGATCGGGGCAAAACGGACCTTGAGCAATTTTTCGAGGTACGCAAAAAAGGTCTCATGTAAAGTGGACGCCAGATATCCATTTTGCCCGCGCTTCCCTGAACACAAACAAAAAAAATCACCTCCAACGCGAATCCGATATAATTTTTTTTTTGCCTAAAGTCCAGCAATTCATAATTGGCGAAAAACCCTTCTACTCATTTTCAAACGTAACAACCACTTGACTGCATATTAATTGGTGCTTTTCTCCTCGACAAAATAATTGAAATTAGTCTCGCAAATGTTAATTACAAAAAAAAAGGAGATTGTTTGGCATCGATGAAGCACGAGCATCGACGCAATATTATAATAAAGCCGGTGGAGTTTCCAATTTTACCGTGAAAACGAATTTACCTGGTCGACCAAGCGAAGGAGGCTCGCGGAGCGTGGATACAAACACACGAGTTACACAGAGATAACCATTGTATTATTATACCGGTTGTCGCACACGTGTTTTTACCAGCGTTCGTCGAGCGCGCGCGTGTGCGCGTCGCCGCCGTTGTTTCGCCGCGGCATCGAAACACTCTGCACCGTATTTAACCGGATAGGAAACATAGAATTTCGAAATAAATGAGGGAATTAACCGGACAATTACACGGTGCCCCGTAACACCGCGATTTAATGAATTTTGGTCCGCGAATTTCGGTTCGCGGGTTGGCACGTTCGGCGCGGATCGCCGGCTCAGCCCGACGACCGCGCCACCGGAAGTAATACTTTCCACGGTTGTGTGCGGCTCCGCCGTGTATCGCACGAATTTCACGTCCACGCTTCCCGGTGTGCTCGCATCAATGCGCCGTCGGGCGGGATCTTCGGAGTACGCGAGGACGACGATGAGGAGGACGCGTACGTGTTATCCATTAATCTGCCCAAGAGGCAAAATGGGGAGAGAAATAGGGGGGTGGGACACGTATAATTCCAGGAGGGCGGCGGTAGTTGCAGTAGTTTCCGGTGCGCTTTTGGTGCCAAAGTTGATGCTCTCCCTCTATCCTTCGTGGGCCATAACACAATTACCTTAATTGGCCGATGCTTACATTAGTATTAAGTGGAAGTCTGGGCCGAGCCTTCCGACTCACACTGCTAATGCTGCCACTCACGCCGTTCCTCCCTGAGGAAGTTATGTTCCGCCAGTGGTAGTGAGACGGGAGGTAGGCAGGGCAGGAGCCCGAAGAGCGTCTCACCGAATATCCTACGGAATCTCGAGCCGGGGAGCGAGCGAGGTAGACTCGAGTTTCATTTGAAAGTTTAGTGCATCTCCCTTCAACCCACACCGGCTCCTTATTCCGCATGGGAACTACCGGCACGAAGGGGTGCAATTCTCGCCACCAGCGACGTCGACGTCAAAGCGCGACACGTCGGATCTCTCTCACCCTCCCTCATTCTCTCTCCGTGGTGAGAGTGCCTACCATTCCGGTATACATTATACAATACAGTTTAGTACAATGGTACAGTACGAGACCTCGTAGAGCAGAGTGCCAAAGTCACAGTATTGTACTTTCGTTATATCATAGTATTGTCGCGGTTTGGCACTGATTTCAAACTTCACACCCACCGCTATACACACTGTGTTCTAACGGTGCACTATTGCCGACCGGAGTCACGATATCATTGAGGTGGAGGCTCGCGTTGCTCCCATTTTCGTCGAGCCGAACAAGTTCCGTTATATGCACGGGCGAGCGAAATGGACCGGTGTTCTCCGTTTGAGATAAAACTTTTTTTTTGTTTCGGGAATACTTGATAAAAAAAAATGCTCCGTTTTATCTGATATTGTACACTGATAAAAAATCGCGGCTGAATCAACTAAAGATTCGGGCAGGGATGTTTTCAAATATATATTTAGTTGGTCAAACAAAATATTTTGATACCGCAAAAATATATTTTGCTGAATTTATCGAGAAAAAATTGTTGAAGTAAGCGATCTTTTAGCTGTACCAAAATATTTATTTGCACGTACCTGCCCGAATCTTTAGTCGATTGAACCTTATTTTTTTATCAGTGTATAAAGTGTTTAAAAAAAATATATATCGAGGGAATTATTTTAAAAGGGTTAAAAGGTTTTCTGGCAGCGGATGCTCAACTTCGCATGAAACCAAAAAAGAGTCGGCCGAACCGATTTCGCGCACCGCATGCTCAATCGGTCGTCATATTCAACTTTCAATCGAGAATCAAATTGAATGGGTAGGGGTTTGATGGAAAAAAGGGCAGTTTTTTGTTTGTGTACTTTTTTATAGTCGATGGATAGGAGAGATTTGCGACCGTAGGGAAATATGGAGGGATTCGAGGCTCCACCGTGCGGCGAGGGCGGTCGCGGTACGCCCATCGCTTCGCAAAACTGTGAAAATCTGAAATTCATATTGGCCGGTCCGCGGTGCGTTGGTACGTGTAAAACTTGAGGCTCCGAAAGGTAGTTTGGCTTGTGGCCTATGCGCCGTGCTACCGGGTTCATAGATATAATACGAAAGCACCGTGGCGGAAGAACGACCGGTCGCTCTCTCTCTCTCCCCGCGTGACGGTGGTTTTGCCCGTAAACATAAACCAATGAAAAACGAGCCATAAAACTCGACGCAGGTTGCACCGCGTCATACCGCCGACTATACAGATGCGGCTGCTGCGGCAGCCGGCAGAATGTCCTCTCGAATCATCTCCTCATCCTCTCTTTGACCTCTCTGACTCGCGACCACGCTCCGACTCTTGTCCATGCCGGGTCAACCTCCTTCTCAAGTTTCATCCCTAATTTTATAAAAAAAAACATTGATGAAAGCTCGCGGAAATTGAATAAAAATTCCTGTATCTCGGCCTCATTAAAATGCTGAGCAAAGTAGCCTTTCATGACCATAGACCAAAACGTAATGAACAAAAAACATCGCAACGACGATAACATCGAAAAAAATTCGTCGAGATTCATGATAAATATTTCAGAAAGACGCAAAGGTTAAAAAATTTCGTTCAAACGTCACTCCCGGTTTCAAAATCTCTGTTTTCAACCGTAAGTGATGTCACGCGGAAAATGTCACTTTCGGTTTCACAATGAGACTTTCAAGCCGGAAGTGACGTCACAGTGAAATTTAAAAAAATCTCTGCCAAGCAGCCGCGTAGATCATTGCCCGGTGCTTATTAGTGCTCGGAAGAACATCGGCGTCGCTCTAGCTACACTGAGAGAAGGGTCTAGTAAAAATGACTATATCTCTTGAGAGATATTTAAGATTTTATAAGAATTTACATGATTTTATAAGAATTTTTCTTAGATATTATGGTAAAAATTCTTGGATAATCTGAGACTTTCTGCCATAAGTGGCGCCCTGGCGCCCTACTACTATGTGCTATGATAATTTTTCTCAGATGATCGGTAGTTTTTACTAGATCCTTCTCTCAGTGTACCTAGATATTATGGTAAAAATTCTTGGATAATCTGAGACTTTCTGTCATAAGTGGCGCCCTAACGTCCTACGACCATGTGCTATGGTTATTTTTCTGAGACGATCGGTAGTTTTTACTAGATCCTTCTCTGAGTGTATCTACGCCAGCCATGGAAGGGCCGATATGGCGTTTTGTCGTACGGCTGGTGTGGAACAAGCGATGTGCCTTTTTTTCCAGTTACAGCAGAATCCCACCTGGGAAGCCTCGATCTTCGTCCACAGGAAGGGAAATATTAAACGATCGTGTATGACGAGAGGGCGGGCGTACGTGGAATCTGGAAGCTTCGAGCGGACAATACAGCCGGAGTCCGCAGTTGAAATTGCTCGCTGAAACGAGATCCTCGTATGTACGTAGTTCATGTACATAGTTGACGCACGTGCACGGAGTGGGCCTCGATCGGATTTTGAATAACGATGTACAAACCGGTTCATCCCACCGGCCGGGACGGGAGGTCCGCATAGTTTTATTGAAATAATCCAGTTGTACGAATGATACGGATCCCTGAATAATCGCATACACCTGTTTGATGATCGAGCATGAGAGTAGCCCGGAAGCGTTCCTCGATCTCTCTCGCGAACTCTCCGGGCCTCCGTCCGTCTCGCTCGCCGGCTCGGGTCAACTCTTGCCTGCCCGGATAGTAATTACTGGACCGCCGCATAATCGCATCTCGTCACCCACCGCCCGAGCGCATCGAACTCGCACGAGCCACCGATCGAAATTCAATCATAGATATTGAACATTCCTCGTTGCACAGCGCGACAGAGAAGGCGAAAGGGATCGATGCGAGAGAAAAGACCGGACAACCGTATTCATCGCCCTTCTCGTGTGTTCGATGAATACGCGTGTACCTTTAACACATTTTAAAATATTTTTTTTTTTTTTTTATATAACATGGAATAACGGGAGAGGGCAAAACGGACCGTCAGTCTTCGCGTCGTTGGAAGCGTCGGCGCTGGATAAGCAGACAGTCCCACCAGGGACAGGGCAATTTTCCGTGACGCGCTGCGAGAGAGAGGAATACGAAAGGTGGAAGCTCGACGGGGAGGTCGGGAAAGGGCGAAAGACGCAACACGCCCGCGGACGAAGACAGCCGCGGAGGAAGTACCAGATGAGAAGAAAGAGAAAAAGGGCAGCGAGGCGAGAGATGGTTCTCCGAGACCAGAAACTCGGCAGCCGGAAGCCGGCGTCCCTGGCGAGGCAGCGACCAGAGGTCCCCGCTATGAGCGCAACCACCACTGCAGGAACAAACGCTCTCTCGTATTATTTCCACATTGTGGGGAGCAAAGAACCGACGGGGCCGTGGAATTTTAACGAGTTTTGTGCAACTTGATATAGCTCGAGACAGGATAAAGGGAAAGCGAGAGGAGGATGGTCGAGGAGAGCGAGAAAAGCAACTTTAATCGCCCTAAAGGGTTTGGCAACCTTAAGGACATCTTCAGGACTCGTCACCTCGGAACGAACTGCGCCTAGATTTATCGATCGTGCATCGCTGGAGGATCGAGCGGGACAATCTGTTTTTACCATACGAGACTTCGTTTATTTATTTTCTTTCATCACGTTCCGCAAAAAAATTTGTCAAAAAAAGATCCGATTCGCCACCGATCTCCCGTGCTCGACGCACAGATAAGACAAATGCGAGGATCCAATCGTCGGTGGATACGTCGAAGAATATCTATCGACATATTTTTCCGCCTGCAGTAAGAGACACGCGGCGGGAAAATTCCGAAGAAACCGGAGTTCCCTTTGCCTGTATCCTTCTGGATTCCTCGCTCGGCGAATATCGACGGTATATTAAATCGCGCGGCGCACGGGGACGAAGAGGAGTCGATGGAAGTGATTTATCGACGGGGCAGGAGAGGCGGAGATGTCGAACGTGCCGAGAAAGAGAGCCGCACGGAGAAGGAATGGAGAACGGCCGAGATACGACGTCTCGTAAATTCTTCCAATCACTGACAAATGTTGCCGGCGCATAGGGGCAGAGAAGTGAGGAGCGAGTGTACCTCGCGAGAGATGATTTCGAATCGCGATTGAGAATCTTCATTCCTGTTAGCTATAAATTTACAAACGTACGAGCCATCGGGAGTCAAGAGCCGGATAATCAGGTTGAGGACGCGCGACGCGGGGCGATAAACAAATCATCGAGTCTACGGAGGAGAAGTGGGCGGATTTATTCCATCGTTCTTCGATTTGTCAGGCGCACATGGTCTTTGAGCGTGATCGGGACGAGAAAGCAGAGCAAGCGTTAGGAGACTCGACTCGCTGGCGCGTCCTGTTTTCCCAAGGGAAACTTGTACGGTTTGGTCGGCCATGGGGCGAGCGAGTGGAAACTCCCCGAGCACGAACGGCCGAAGAGGGACACGACCGTTCTGTACGAATGACTCCCTCGAGGGCCGAACCTCGGGCAAGAATTAGTCACTTCGAGAGATCGATTGCGAATCGACGCAGTCAAAGCGCTATTGGCGATCCGGGGAATTGTTGGTATGCGGGGAATGGTGGGGTACAGGGTGTTCCGCTGCGATGCGCAGGGTAACTCGGCAGTGTGAAAAATTGTCGTTTGCGATACGAGTGCGGTAAAGCGAACTTTATACGCACGCTGTGAGTCACACGAGCGCGTGCGTGTGCGGCGAACGCCATTCACTACACAGTCCACGTGTGATGTTCGCTACGCCGCGCTAGTATCGCATATTTTTTGTAACGAATGCAGGAGAAGTGCTACTCCGTGCCTGCTGATGATGGCGCTGTACAACCAGCGTGCGTAAATTACGAAAAGTGTGTGTAAAGGATGAAAAGTGTCCGTAAAGTACGAGAAGCTTGCGTAAAGAACGAGGAGCGTACATAAAGTACGAGAAGCGTGCGTAAAGGGCGAGAAGGACGCGTAAAGTAGGAGAAGCGTGCGTGAAGGATGAGAAGTGTGCATAAAGTACGGGAAGAGTGCGTAAAGTAAAATCGGCCCGATTTGCGCATGCGCCGGGTATTTGTAGTACACTTGGCTGTAGCGGCGCTTACGCCACTCCCGGAGGCACGTAAAGTAACACTTTTCATGCATGAGTTTCGTAATAGCACGTTACGATACTAGTGCGTAAAACTTTTTCTGATGAGTGTGTGTTTGCGGCACGGGTCGAAGTCAAGTTTTGCAATCACACGAGTTAAGAAAAAGTGTTTGGTACGACAATCGTACAAAATGCTATTTGACAAGGTGTGAAAATGGGCGTTTTACGCACGCTAACCGTAGAACTGCCATTTTCGCACGACGTGATATAAAATAAGGGAGGCTGCGGCCGTTGCGTCGATACCGACAAAATTGTGCGCACTCTTCAACAGGAACAGAACGTTACGCTTGGAATAAACTTGCCAATTGTGTCTCATTCTCCTCTACTACTCGGACAAGAAATCGATTCCCTATTTTATAAAAGAAAATGTTACGTGTCCTACATGCTTGACGTCGAATACTGAACGAAAATTCGTACAAACTTATCCGCCGACTCGATAAAGCCCGGAATAGCGATCCGTCTGGTACACACTGAAATATTGTGTGCGCAGGTTTCTCGCACGCACGCACGATCCCACGAGCTCGTTCGAGCCGTCTGTCCGTCGTATAAAGTTGCGCGAGGCTAAACCTCACGTGGAACTCAAGCGTGTGTACCATGCATCGGGACTAGAAGAGTTATCCCGCAACCATCTCACGTTTCCCGTATGCGATATGCTTTTTAAGCGACAACGGAGTGAGCATCGCATCGTAAATTCGTATACAGACGAGCGGCGACCCACCGGAGAGACGACGACGAAATTGCAAATTCTTACGTCGCTCTTATTTTACGTAGCGGGCTGTCCGTCGCGGTACACTTTGAAGCGTGCCGGACCGTTTAGTGTCATGTAATACGATACTATTTTATTTTTTATTTTTATTGTTACAATTTATTATTATTATTATTATTATTAATTTATTTGTATTATTATTATTTCTTTTCTTTTTAATATTTTACCGTGTTAACTTTTTTCCGGAGAGTGTCTGTACGGAGTTTATAACTAAATCACGATGCGAATCTGATTGCGAATGAGATATCGACGGGACGGGCCAAGAGAGAATCTGGCATTTCCAGAGAATTTCACGGAATAAAACGTAGATCGAAGTGGCCGTTCCTTCGAGTCGTACCCTCGGCGCGAGCCGAATATATAGAGAACGATATTTCACTTTTATATTTTCCGCACTCTCGAGCACAGTCCCCGCAGCCTTACCCGCTCATTCCTGTCCGCCGGATCAATTCCAGATATCCCGGTCTCGGTTCGCCCGGTGGCAATGTGTCTCGACTGCTTGAGAACAGGCCGTATAAAAATGTTATGAATGAACCGAGAGTTATTGGAGCCCAGGCGGCGCTTTATGATTTTACTACCATCGGCCTTTTGCCTTGGCTCTCCCCTCGTCCGCATGACGAGCGTATGCTACCGCGAACAATCGCCTGTAAAATTAACAGTAGGTAGTTAATTATAGAGCACGTTTAAAAAAAAAGGTTTGGACATTTTTTTACATTTCTTGTCCGACAAAATCCCATTTTTTAAATCCAATTTTCAATTTCATTCAAAAAAACGTATTTTTATCTAAAAAATTATAAAGTTGGCATGAAAAATTATTTTCATGCAAAATTTCATTCAAAAAAACGTATTTTTATCTAAAAAATTATAAAGTTGGCAAAATTGTGAATATTTGCGTTAAACTTGCAAACCTCTTGTTTACCGCCCATAAATTAACACTCCGCTATGTGGAAACGCGACGATCCATTAATTTAAATTTATACCGAGTATCTTTCGCTCGCCGGGGGGAAAAGAGTGTAATAGAAGAGGAATCCTCGGGCGCGAGCGTTTAGGGCCGCGCGAATTACATTGTAACGCGAGAACACTTTCAATTCGAGTCACGGCCGTGCGCGCTCCCCGCGGAGCGACGTGCAGAATGACCGATAAATAAAGGAGCGACGAGAAATAAAAAAAAAAAAACGTGTTTAGCTGAGCGCCGAAGTGCGCGGGGTCTTTAGGGCTCGCGAAGAAGGTCGTAATCGGTACACGGCGAAGAGAGGCCCGGGAGTACGGTGGAAGGCTTCATGCGCAAGAGATTCGCAAACGACCGTGCTCGGAAAGATAAACCTCGCACAGCGGTAGCAGTCGGTTTGCTCAATTGCTAGAGAAGTCCGCGAGAGTGAAGGTGAACGGGAGATAAACTACACCGACCGTGGAGTTCGGCGCGTGGCGCTCTGCCAATACCGGGAATTCGATTACAAAGAGAGCCAATGTCCGGGAGAGACTATCGGGCATCCACGGTGGAATCGCTATCTCGCAGACCCGACTCGCTCGCGTATGCAGCAGCCGGAGTCATAAAGAAGCTCTTGAGCGCGCTCTTATCGCGCTCGGGCATGAGAAAGGGAAACGTCAAGACCAAAAAAAAAAAAGAGCCACGTAGGTTGTAGAAGAGAACACCTGCTCGCTACAGCGTTACGTGACACGCTCGGTTTCTGATACTCGAACAGGAGGGCGCCGACGAGAGAGCCCGCATGCCTCGCCGAGCCGTAATACGAACAGCGCTTATGCAAAAGGAAACAAAAAAAAAAACGTCCCTCGAGGAAAGTCCGATCGATTGAAAAATAAATATAACGGGGTAAAAGCGATCGGGCCAATTAAGAGCATTCAATTGCGATGGGGTAAGCTTGGATGCCGGGTTGGCTGTATAAATAGTATGAAACTTTGAGTAGCTCCACTGTATGCTCCACCGGCTCTCGATACTCCAGTGACGTTTCTCTTGCATGCAAATTCGCGACCCTCCGCACTCTCTTCTCTTTCTCTCGTGCCATGGTATTCTCCCATGTACGCCGAATTCCATCGCTTCCGCGCAACCCTTAGATCCTATTTTCCCCGTGCGCGATGTTGGTTGTTAGTTTAGATGGGCTTAATTCAGTTTACTTTGGTCAATAGTTTGGCCTTTATTGTATTCCGCGCATCTCACGGAGGTATCTCCGTCGGCCGGAGGCCAAAGCACCTTTGCGACCAACGCGTGCGAGCCGCAGGGAGTTTCTCTCGCCCTCGAAAATTTGCATATCGAGTACCACCTCCGCCTGCTGTTTCGCCCCGTAAATACGATTCGGAGAGTCCGTTTCACGAAGATCAAAGGGAAGATCCCGAATTAACCGGCAAAACATCGCGCCTTCCGTAAACACTGCGACGCCCGACCTGTACGACCGTATCTGAAAAATTTGTGAAAGTCGTTTAAACGAATCGTAAAAATATGGACCATCGGTCGATAATAGTCCCTTTGCGTACAACTTTTTGGCCCGATTGTACGAAAATTGTAAGATGCGTGCGCACAGAGTTTTTTTTAGCGGACTTCAAAAGGGCGTTAAATTTTTATTAGTGAAAGCATTTTGCTCAAAATTTAGCGAAACATTGAAAATTCACCGCCTATATCTATATTGGAAATTTGAACTTGATAGCTCAAGCCTTTCCCAAGTTATAAGAGTTTCAATTTTAGGGCTCTGAGACACAGGCACGTCCAGTCATTCTTTTTAAATACGATTTTCCGATATTTTGGAACATTCTGAACAGGTTTCCGTTAAAATCACGAAATTAAAAAAATAAATAAAAACAAAGCTTTTCATGAGGAAGCAAAAATGTATATGATTCAGTGTGAGTTTTTCGTAAATACCCCGGAAGGTAAAAGACTCGTCTTCTCGTGTAGATAAACTATCGTTAACTTTATTAATCTATTATACAAGTAGTTGGCTCTGTTTATCGACCATTCGTGCGACTTGTTCGATCCGATTATCGTGTATCGGAATATAAAAAAAAATCATTGAATACACGTGAAATGCGTGAAACATCGATTATCCCATCCGTCCGACGAATTCAAAGAGTGATGAGAAGATTATTTACTTTACCGTCTGTGTTTTAGTTTTTTTTTTCTTATTTTTTCCGTCGACCTTATACGCGCGATAGTTGAATAGAAAGTTATTCGGTAAGCAAAACGCCCGGACGTCGGTGGAGTTTAAGAATTGTGAAGCACTTTGTTGAATTCGTTGAACGATGTGTCGAGCTCGAACAGCAGTTGTCTCACTTGAGCGTCGGAGAGCTCGTCGGAGGCGGTCATACTGCTGAGGGTTTGCAGCCACTCGGCGACTCGCTTCTTGCCGTCGAAGTCGCTCGGCAGGATGCTCAGCCGATTCATCGTGTCGACGAGGTCTCGTAAATCAGGATGTAGCTCGTCCATGGCTTTTATGTCCAACCGCAGCTTGTCCATCAGCGTGATGAAGAGGGATACTATGTCGGCTATGCACTTCGAGGTGTTACCCTTGTCGTCCTTTATCGTTATAGGCCGGTCCTCCTTGATTCTCTCCAGAGCGGCTGGACAGTCCAGTCGGAAGGCCCGCGCGAAGGCATCTATCGTCGGAAACTGATCGCTCTGAACCTAAAATTGCAAAAAATAAAATGTTATTCCAAGATTTCAAACAAGAGAAACATAAAATAAAATAGTTATTCTGTAGGACGATTCTGTACATGAAAATAAAATGAATGGTTACCAAAATAGTTATGAAAATTGTCGATATTTTTCAGCTTCATGTTTTTCATGACTATTTTTTTTCTTATTATTTGTAATTTTATTTATCCGTCGGTCTTGGTACTCGTAGGAAATGTTCTAGTTGCACTGGTGTTGGTATCCACGGGCTGACCAAAAACCTAATGTAAACCAACGCTCACCATTGAATATAATTTCATAAAATTAATCTGAAATCTGTAAATAAACAGGACTGTTCACAAAATGCGAAATGTACAGCATGTATCGCCAGAAACTCATTGCTTGGAACCTAATATTGCAACAAAAAAAATGTTATTCCAAGATTCTAAACAAGAGAAAACAAAATATAAATTGTTATGTAATTGCGGGATGATTCTGTATATAAATATAAACTTAATAGTTACCAAAATAGTTATGAAAATATATAAATAGTTGCCAAAATGACAGTGACTAATAATATCTGCATTTTTTATTTATATTTTTTTCATCACTATTTTTTTGTCGTAATTATTTCTAATTTTATTGATGCTTCGGGTGGTGCTCTCAGGACATGTTATAATCGACCCAATTCAATCGGGTATCAATTGCCCGATGATGTAAAGCAACACAGCAAAATCGCTGTCTAATATAATTTCATACAATAAATCTTGAAATCTAAAAATAAATGGGACCGTGCAAATAATGCGAAATGCAAGACACTCACCTGCTTGAACGCAGCTCTGTACTGCACCAACAACTTGCTGCACGCCGCTGTGTACTCCTTCGGGGTAACGCAGTCTCTGATGTAAGCTTTTTCCAAGTGTTGGAGAGTGTTGACTACGGCGTAGAGATCGGCCTGATTGTCGTGCTTCTCTCGCTCCCGGGCGTTCTTATACAATTTAACCTCCTCGTAGAGCTCCGGCCGATCTTGACCAATCGACATTGTACCTTCGATATTCAAAGACGCATAGGTTAAGTGCAATTTCGTGATTTCATTTGTATCAATTATTTACGAATGTTGCCACATTTGCGTAAGTATTCGTTGCAAGTGCAAAGCGTATTCACAAAACGCAAACGGGAAATGTTGATCGCTCATTGACGATGACACATCGTGACAATTAGATGGCTTAGCTATAAATTTATTTTTCCGTGCGTGCGGATTAGAGGCCAACGAAATAAAAAAAACTTACCAGTTTCCGTAGCACCGTAACACGCGGACACGATTAAAATAACGCAAATTCTTTAATCCGTAGTTCGATGTTGTAAGATTGTAGAATTCACTGGGAAAATATATTCACTCGATAATACTGGATCGAGAGCGAAGCTTGTCATGCAAACATCTGATAGTCAACGACAATCAGCTGACTGCGAATCGCACACGAAGCGGCGCCGTCGATGTATCAGGAATCGCCATTATCCACCGTGGTGCAGTGGGAAAACGCGCGGCGAGAAAACAACTTTCCACATTGGAAACAAATTTTATTTTCCGTCGATCCTCCGGTACCGCCTCATAAAACGGTATAAAATTATTGAGATATATTTATCATAGCTTCAACTATATTTTCTATGTAGAAAACTTAATGGTAACTGTATCACAACGTCGGCAAGAGCGCAAATCACAGTTTCCTCGCTCCATCGAACGCACCGCCTTCGCTCGTCAAAGCGCGCTTTACAAGGCACGCTCGTTACAATAAATATTAAAGGCTATTACACCCGTTTATAAGAGAAACCTCGAACGAGATTGTGCGTTTCGTTATCGGATATCACTGAGCGACAAGCTCATTAGATTTTACAGTCACTGCGAATACTCTAGAAAACTTACTAAAAGAAGATTTCATCGAAACACAGTTGTTCTGTTTTTCTATTCGAGCTCACAGAAATATCGCTCTTTCGAACGATAAGCAGCCGATCACTGTTTACCGCTCGACGCTCACCATCAGTTGACTCCGCGTAACTACGTAAACATTGCTGATCGATCGTCGAACGCTCTCCAAAGTGTAATAATAGACTAAAAAGATCTTCAGCATGAACGCAACGCGGATCCACATTCGTTAAGACTCTCATTCTATAAAACAAACAAAATGAAAAAACAAAAACATAATCGATAGTTTTAACGAAATTATTGCTCGATCTAACCGAGCTTCACGAGTCAAACAATGCTCGCATCACACTCGGTTTTCTGTCGGTAAATTTATCGGGACAAGAGTCGACGATCGCATTCGCGTGAATGCAAGGACAATCGAACTTCTGTATAACTCTCTCGCACGTGCGTGTTTCCAACGTCCCGCCAGCGTCGACGTTGGCCAGATTAGCTATTACGTTGAAATACATGACGTTCAATACTTTTCCATCCCGATCCATAACATCCCACGGAGGATAAATATTTAGGGTGCTGTCCGAGCGTATTGTCACCTTACCGGTTATGGGCGGAGTAATCATAAGCGTGACCGTTCGTCTTTCGAGCGACGACGCTTTTATCTGGCTCGTCGAGTTACCCTGGCACAGACTCTTCAGTAAACAGTGCGAATCCGCGATAACGGTCGCTGTGATGTAGTGTCTGCCCCAGCGGGTCTCGCGCTCTCGTATTTTCACCGTGACGAACTGCACGCGGGAACCCTTGAAGTCCGGCTGAGACATTTGATGTCGCCATATGCGCAAGTTCGACGCTTGCAAGCGGACGAGAGTTTGAAGTTTCGCCGCCAAGCTTCCTCTGAAACAGAAAACGAACAGTTGTAGAAACACCGAGGCATTACCCGACTCCCGAAACAATCGCTGGACCAGAGCTGGGCAAAGTACCAAAAATTACTTCAAGTACAAAGTGTAAGTATCAAAAGTCGTTCATCAAGTACTTTTGTGCTTTGAGTATTTTCCAAGTACTTTTCGCAAATAGGTTCATAACGTTAAGCATTATCAAGGTTTAAAAAAAAAGTGCAGCGTAAATTGCCCATGGCTTCGTCATTGTAAAAAATCGCTAAATTTTCGTAATTCGTCCTTTGAGGCTACTTTTAGTCTATTCTTCACTATTATTATTATTTTTTTTTATGGAATTAAAAAAAATAAATTCTCGATAAAATTATACGTATTGAAAAGTCTACACAGATAATCATATATTAATAGAAACAGGATGTCATGCTATTCATCGACTATCCATGATGCGAGCGCGTACTCAAAAAGTACTCGTACTGGGTACTTGAAATAGTAATAAAAGTACTTAAAGTATTAAAAAGTACTTGTGTACTTCAAGAACGTACTTGAAGTACCAAGCAAGTGCCCGGGTCTTCAAGTACTGCCCAGCTCTGCGCTGAACTGTTTACTTTTTGGCTTTTTTCTTCTTGCTGTCCTCCTTCGATTTATTGAACGCAGCGGCGTACGCCGATGTTTCAAAATTGTCCGTGAGCGGAGAAGTCGCCTGGCTGATGACGACATCGCTTTTGTCCTCGGATATTCTTTGCGAATTTTTCGACGACGAAGGTGCCGAAGATCGCAGTCGAGTAGCGCGATTGCCGTCCGAGTAATAAGTCTCGTCGGAGTCGCAGGATGCCTCCCGAGCGCGCTTCGAGCCTCGTTCAACGGAGACCTGGGAAGCGTCCTCGATATCACAGATAATTTTATTCATCGCCACAGCGCGCTGACTCTGCGTCTCGATATCCTCTATGAAGTCGCTGGCCGTAGCGTCGCTGTCGCTCTCGATCTGTATTTCATCCTCGACGGGATTCGTAATGCTCGACTCGACGTCTATGCAATCGCTTCCGCCAATTGCCGAGGACGCCGATATCGCGTTCGACAGTGTCGACGATTGGCGGATCGGACGCTGCAGATTATTGTTTTTCGCTGTTGATCCCGATTCCAGCCTCGTTGGGCTGTTTTTAGCTCCGTCCCAGGAAAAAGGACGTGGCGATCTATTTTGTTTCTCGATTCTCATATCACCGGCTGTATTCACGCTCCCGTGAAAGGGAGAGAAGGTCGATAATTTTTCCCGTATCATTTTATCGTCGTGACTTCGTCGAACGCTGCTCTTCGCCGCGAGCTTCGTCGGACTTTCATCCGCCGCGATCCAGAAACTCCTCGACGCCTCCTTTCGTCCGCTGTTCTTCGTATCTCTCCGTGAGTACCTCGTGGACCCGTGGTCGATATCCGCACGATCGACGCAGACAACCCCAATCGGCGAAGATAACGATGACGTTTCCGGCATCCTCGACGATTCGGGGATCGAACTCGGGCGCTCGTTGCTGGCTCCGGCCCCGAGAAATTTGCACGACGATCCGCTGGCGTTTAACGTCGAGGAAGTCGAATTCCCATTTTCGACGGGAGAATTTATACACGTTTTATCCGAATCGTTGTTCGATGTATTGATAGAAACCTCCGGTTCTCGGTCCCGCGGCTCTTCGTCTTCGATCACGACGACCGTCCGCGCGATCGCCGGAGCGCGGAGTATTTGCCGCGACCGGCCGATCGGCGAAACTCCACAATTTTCTTTCGCATCGATATCTCGACGGACGCGTTTCCATTGATAATCGGTAATCAGCGAGTTCGCTGTACGCTTCGCGATGGAATTGTTCGCTGTCGTGCTGGGCACCGGAGACAGCGGGCACGATCTTCGCGGAGAAGTTGCCGCGCTCTCCTGAGCGAGGATCCAATTTTTAACGAACTCACGTTTTTCCAGCTCCAGCAGCTTCGTATCTCCGTCCCCAAACACGGTGCTTTCCTTACCGGCTCCGCGGAGATCATGGCATTTATTGGTATCGAGAACGGACCGTAGGAAACTAAAATCCTCAGAGTTTCTCGTGGAATTGGACGACGTGCTCACTTCTATTTTCTGCGAAGCGCAGTCGTCTATACCTGACATCGAATGAGGGAATATCGGAGCGGAATTGCCAAAGGTACAGCGACGCTATCATACTTGTATCAGAGCATCAGAGCTGCCTCGAAAACCTGCAAAAGAAAAGTCAATGAATTTTGGGGTCGTTGACTTGAATAGCAATAACCCTGGAGATATCCGCAGGAGACTAAATTTCATCAAGTTATAGCGACTGTGTTGTCCATCGAACTAACTTCGCTCAGGGAAATTCACTTAGAGAATAAAATTCTATAGGTGAACAGTTTTTTTTCTTTGTAAGCAGTGCATCGAGGGAGACTTGCCAAAGATGAAATTTGATGTCGTGCGGATATCTTCAGGGTCATAAATAACAGTTGAGAAGTTTGGGCACATCCGGTACTCACTCTGTACTCTGCACTGTGTGTGACGATCTGTGGCAAGAGCAAACATCATCACAATACACAAGCTCACAGTCAATTGTCTCTGTTTCGATCAATTAGCTACACAGCCAAAAATCTGCAAAACAGTGAAATTATTATTACTATTATTATTATTATATTGGTATATAAGCAATATACAAGGAATAGTCAATGTCTGCGAACCAAACAACAGTAAAACTTTGAGTTGGATTTGTGTTGTCTTCTACTGTAACTTCACCAGTCGATTGGTGCATCAAACTGACTTTGGTATTTAAATCGCTGAAAAATCAGCCTCTCGCAGATCGGAATCAGGGTTAGTTTGGTGCACGAATCGACCGGTTGGTTTTCAGGTTGGTTAGAACGCGAGGGAAATGAAATAAGAATAACCTAAAACCTCGAAAATTGCACGCGCCGCTGGCACTGAGAACGGAAATGAAAAAAAAAAAATCGGTCGAAAATAAAATCTCCAATTTTACAGTTCAGCTTAATCGAACGAGTGTACGATAATAAAAATGGTATCGTGTACGACGTACAATCTAACAGCTGTTCGAGGGGTTATGAATCGCAATGAAGCCGTGACAAAGTAACGAGTCCAATAACAGTAATTACTCACGCTCAACACTGTCCATCGACAATGACAAACCGTCGAGTATCAAATATCACCGCCGTAGGCGACTAGTCGCAAACAGCAAACTGGCAAAGTATCTCGTTACGTCGAACAACGACAAGAGTAAAAAACAAAAAGTCCGTGCGCAAACAACGGATGTTCGCGACCGCAGTGTTTTTTTTTCGATCGTGACACCGATGAATCGTGGAACAACAGACTTTCGGTCCGTGTGGCAAATGGGTCAACCGAAAAGTATAAACTCCAGGCACGCGATAACAGACGTGTAAACGTGAGAATTTATCTCACGCTCCTCGACGACGACACCGCTGACACAAACACGCCATGTGCGCATCCGCGCCATACTGGAGTATCCATGGCAACCACGAGAGGCAGCGTCCGGGCAGGACTGACACATAAATGCTCACGCTTGTTCGAACCCGTCGACGACCACGAGTGATCAAAGCTTTGATCGATGTAACGCGACTACATTTATGCTCGCTCCGATAATGAACTATACGCAGGTGAAACCTTTCTGCTTTCCAGCATCGTTACGTCGATGTCCAAGAGAGCCGAAAAAGTACGATACTTCGTCCAAACTTACCACACAGCTGACGCGACTTCGGAAGTGGACGTCATAGAGTCAAATCTTAGTCGTTGATTAATCTAGATTAATCCTAACGAGCCGAACGGATGGGCCACGAAAAAAAAATACGTACGCTAGCCAGAGAAACGGCTGCTATTGTGGGTGGAAGCAATTTTGTACTTTGATAGATTTTTAAGGCTGAAAAATCAGCTGTTCGGATCGACTGTAGAGAAAGCACGAGTGCTCGGTTATATTTCGCTACAATGATGGCATTATCGTTATTATTATTATTTGGTACTCGCAGGTACAGAAAAGATGATGACCGGGTGAAATGTCCGACGCTTTGTGGGCCTACGTACGTGAAAATGAATCGGCAAAGTTGGAGCGGTCACGAATTACCGTGCAGAGTGTCGAGGAACCCCCTTTTATATTAATAGTCGAGTGAGTGTGACGGTGATGAGAGCTTTGAGGGGGTACAGAGGGATGCGGAGAAGGAAGAGGCTGCGGAGGAGGAGGAGTGAGAGCCGGCGAGTGGCGAGGGGGACCACGGACCGGAGCTGGGCCTCAAAATGATAGGATAGAGAGGACGAGATAGAAGACCGCGCGGTCCCTTGCACGTTGCTTCAGTTTCAGTTCGCGATGGAGCCTACTTACTCCGTTCTCTAGAGTAAATAGTATATATACATATATATATATATATTTCAACTATTATTTTTTTTCCCTAGAGATAGGCGAATGAGCGAGAGAAAGAAAGTAAGAGCGTGAGAGAATCGTGCGAGCGCGAGATACAGAACAACGAGCTAACGGGAGTACCGTCGATCAATAGTAAAAAGAAACATTTAGGAGAGATTCACAGAGACTGATTACAAAAAAAAAAAGAACAATAAACGCGTCCGGGCAAGATATAGAATCAAGGTACAATTAAAATTCATCGATACGCGAAGTGTTTCAGTGAGTCGAGGAGGATTAAAAATCGCTCGACGGCGTATCTCCAAGGAGCGAAAGAGCGGAGAAAACGGAAGTGCGGACGACGGGCCGTAGGAAGAGAGTCATCGAGGGTGTGTACGCTCAGTGAAAGGGGGGACACACACGCCGCTTTCAGAGGGAGACTATGAATCCTGCCGGACTTCGTGCATCGCAATTTTCACGATAATTCGAAGATAAAAAAAAAACACATAGGTCGAATCTTCTTGCAAATATCTCCGTAGAAAAATAAGCATTACGAAAAAGAAACAACAAATCATTATCTGTCGTACAAAAAAGGTGTTGCCGGGTTGATAAGCGATAATGCAGATAAGCGCGTAATAAGAAAAGTAAAAAAAAAAGGAAGAATTGTGTGACGTGTCGTCGTCGTATAGTCGAAGTGAGACCGGATGTCGGCCGGTGCAGTGATTCGATTGATTCGTTGAAGAGTGTCCGCGCGGCTTCCAGGGCAGAGCGAACTTCCGAGTGCCGCGTACGAGCCCCGAGGCCTTTGCTCGTACGGTGAGCGTAGAGATAGCTCGCTGGATCTCGTTTATATACCCTCCCTCGTTGGACCACGAGAGAGAGAGAGAGAGAAAGAGTACATTGAAATAAAAAAAGACAACAAAAGAATCGGTTGAAGCACCGAGTGCGTATTACGTTGCTGGGAGCTCATGGACCATCGGAGTACTCGCCGTGATTTCGAGAGCCACCACCAGCAGCATCAGCATCCGGGACACTTTTCGTCGTTTTCAATGGGCGCGCTGCATCACACCAGTTAAATATATAACTTCCATACGCTCTATTCACCACCGTCGATTCGATACATTACTGCTCAGGAAGGAGGGGTAAAGATCGAGATAGAAACTACTTCTTTTGGAAGAAATATCATCTTCGGGACGAAATATCATCTTTGGGACGATATATCATCTTTGGGACGAAATATCATCTTCTGGACGAAATATCATCTTCTGGACGAAATATCATCTTCTGGACGAAATATCATCTTGTGGAAGAAATATCATTTTTCTGGACGAAGCATCATCTTCGAGGACGCATTAAAGAAAATTCGCTTCCGCACCGTACAAAGTCCGATAGTCTTCGGGTACGGAAACGGCAAAAAGAAGCTTCGTGTCGGTAAGGCTTCGATCTTCAAGATTTCCCGGCATAATACATTGTGTACGTTGCATAATTCATTTCACTCCGAATTATGCAAAGCATGCGCGAAGCTTCATAATTTTGTCATAAAATTGCTCACTGCGTCTTAGCTTCATCTTTTTTTATCGTAGAATATGTTGTAATCGTATTCTCACGTACACTCGACCTTCCGTTTACCTTACTGACGCGGATTTGTAACGAGCTTAACAGATCGTTTAGAGCGAGCGTCGCGCTCGATGCGCGTGCAATAAAGTGCATGCGCGCGAGAGTGAAGTAAACAACGCGGCGAGGATGACGAAGAGATCGCGGCGAGGGGGAGGGGGAGGGGGCGATGAGACGGGGTAAGGTTCTAGTGCACGCACAGCACATGCACCGAGATATAGCTTCACGCTGCTGAGGACGGGAGGGTTACGGGCCTACCAGAAGCCGTGCGAAGCGGGATGACATTGTTTGCACTCCGTGACGTCACTCGTAATTGCAACCAACAATAACGAGACGCGCGCAGGCATCCACGCAATAATCGTATACGGTGCTCGAGTTCACGCACACCGGCGTGTTTACACTCTTTACACACTCGCAGAGCATCCCGGGTTTCCATTACCTTGTCACGGTATCGTGGACCACGCGCACGTACAAAACGACGCGGCACGCATCTCCGGAGGCTTTTCCGAACGTTCAATGCGATTTTGCACCAAAAAATTTATTAAACATTACAATATTAAATAAAAGTAAAACAGTCAATACATGAAATAGTTACACTATAAAATATCAAATATAATAAACTATAAAATATAATATAAGCATGAAATATAAACTATAAAATATAATAAAATTTTCTTGGATTGAGCTTAAAGAAGAAGGTATAAATTAACTTCCTTAACTTCTCGAATATTTCGCTATAGCTTTGCGATCAAAAATTAAAAGTTTTTTACGATCGGAAAAAAAGCGGTACGCATCGCCAGAGGCTTTTCCGAACGATCAATGCCATGTTGTCCAAAAAAAAAAATAATATATAGAAAAATAATGCATGTATTTTTAAATATAACAATATTAACTATAAATAAGAAAACAGTAAACACATGAAACAGTTAAAATGTAAAATAGGCCATTGGTCTGAGTTTTTTTTTTTATCCAGCTTAAAGAGGCAATCGTCCGTGTCGGATTAACGATATGTAACCAATTTTTGAAACCGCCCGATCGCAGGTATTCAATTGACTTCCGTAACTTGTCAAAAATCTGCTATAGCTTCAGCAAAAAAAAAAATCTTGGTTACCACCGGAAAACCTCCAGCGCGTTTTTGTATTCCAGACGCGGTAACAGTTAAACTACGCTAGTGTGGAAAAACTGTGCAACAGGGAACACATAAGAAGTTAAATTATACCGGGCTCGCGTACTCCGGAGATCACGCGTGCTCTCCGGCTTCTCGTCCCGTTCGCATGTCCCGCGGTCTCGGCGTCGCGTTCGCATCTCGCGCGAGTTCTTCGCGGTTCCGCAGTTATTCTCACGCTTCGACTTTCCGCTGTTGTGTATATCGCGAGCGTGATACCGACCGAGGGAAGACACCAAGATATATATATACAGATATACGTATAGTTATCTGCAACGGAAAGATATACAGCGATGCGCGAGCGCGCGATCTCGCGAGGGCGCGAAAGATCAATCAAAACGGTAAGGTCGTATACGTGTTCGTGTTTTGCTCCAATCGTCACTTGAGATTCCACTTTTTCAAATTAATTTTTTTCTTCTTCTTTTTTTTTCAATCCAATTTATAACGTTCGCGCATTCTTCCTCCCTCGCGACCGAAGAATTTATCTCGGAGACATAACGATCGAGGAAAATCATTTCGAAGCTCCAGTGAATTTCCGATCGCCATAATGGTACGCGGTACTCTGTTCATACGCGTTTTATCTCTTCTTCCTCTCATGATTTATTCGAGCTTCTTCATTCAACGTCCAACACATTATTGCGTCATCGTAACGATATCGGTACGACCCGATTTTTTTATCCACCCAAAGTACTGAAGGAAACGTAAATAACCCGCGTACGATATTTCTTCTTTTTGCGCTCTCGAGGTTCGTAAGCTTGTATACGTGTTTCGCGCCAATCGACCCCTGAAATTCTACTCCTACGATATCATTTTTTTCTTCTCCTTTTTGCAATCCGATTCACAAAGTGCGCACATTCTTCCTCCCTCGCGACAGAAGAATTTATCCCGTAAGCATTTCGAAACTCCAATCTATTTTCGATCGGTACGTTGTTTCATCTCGTTTTCCTCTCATAATTTATTCAAGCTACTTCATTCAACATCCACGACATTGTCGCATCATTTTATCGATATAATTTATTTTTTTTATTTTTTTTTTTCTTTCCTCACGACCGAAGAGTTTTTCCCGGAAAGATAACGATCGAGGAAAATAATTTCGACGCTGCAATGAATTTCCGATCCGCACAATCGTTTCATCTCATTTTACTCTCGCGTTTTATTCAAACTTCTTAATTCAAAATCCACCATAATTCTATCGATATAATTTTTTTCTTTTTTTTTTTTTCAATTTACAATTTACAACGTTCGCACATCTTTCTCTCGCGACCGAAGACTTTATCCCGGAAACACAGCGATCTAGGAAAATTCTTTCGAATCTCCAGTGAATTTCCGATCTGCACAATTCTTTAGTCCCCTCTTCCTCTCATGATACATTGAAGCTTCTTCATTCGACATCCAATACATTCTTGCATCACCGCATCGATATGGCAACGACCTGACCTTTACCCACCCAAAGTACCCGAAGAGAAACGTGAATAGTCCGCACACGATGTTTCTTCTTGCGCCCCCGAGCCTCGTTCGATCGTCTCCTCTCTTTATCGGAGATGTCGACGCTGCACATGAATGATCTCTGTGAATATTTTCCGAGTAATCGACGCATGCCAATTACAAATCGCATCGTATTCTCGCACCGTCGGCATTTATATTTATTTATGTCTCGTACAAACGATATTGATCCGTAGCGAGATAAATAAATAAAAATAACAACCGTATCTTCGCCGGCGCGTGCGACAACCGAAGTAAACGACTGGTTCGACTTTTCATTCCTTCCTCTGTTCACAGAAGCCTCGTGACGTGAGTGGGAAAGTACAGGACTCTCTGCCGAGTGTCAGGAATCGAGGAAGAAATACGTGTTTACTTGTGTTTTTATCCGGCACGTGTTAAACCGTATCGCAATCGTACGTCACCGATGTGACGTATCGTGTCGTTATTGCCGAGACGATATAAAGTCATTCCGGGGAGTCGCGCGTAGTGGTGTCTCGGTAACCGGCGGTCCGCGCTGCCTCACCTCGTCCTCTCAGTGCAGATCGGGCGCTTCCGTGTTTCGGAGGCCGGTCCGCGGCGAGGAACATCCTCCGAATTTTGAGCTCCCACGTGCGTTTGGAAAAACACTACGAAGTCGTAATCGAGACATAAGTGGGGAAAGAAAAATACGAGAGGAAGAAGAAGAAAAGAAGAAGAAGAAGAAGAAGAGGAAGAAAAGAAGAAGAGGAAGAGGAGGTGGAGGAAGCGGCAGTAGGGTAAAGGGAAGGAGAACAAACAACGTCGCGTAACTAATCCGAAGATGCTAGAGGCGAGCGTAAGAGAGGAAGTCTTCGCAGGAAATGGCTGACGGCCCGTGGAGGCGGATCGGCGAGAACATGTGATCGCGTGCACGTTGACGCCGGCGATATTGAACTCGTTGCAAAGCTCACGATCTATGCTAGACATAGTATTATCAAAATAATAATAATAATAATAATAAATAAATAAATAAACGATGATATCAACAAATATAATAAACTACCGCGTGGAGCGTCGAAGATCATAATTTTGCAGAGTCAAAGTACTATCTGCAGATCCATAGTGTAGAGTTGCGATTACAACGTGTCAGATTTTTTTTATTAAAAAAAAAGGCTCTGTGACGCGTCGTCGTGCTGCCCGGTAATATTGGCAGACGCGCCTCTCGTTACACACGTGTACATAATAAAAAAAAATAGTAGTCGTCATTTGTAAAACAGTTCTTCACAACTGCGTTCGCGAAACGGCTGACTTCTGCTCTCGAGTCGCTCGCGAGAGAAGAAATAAATAATAATAAAAATAATACATACATTTTTTGTTTTATTATCGGTCTGTGCGGTGCTCGAGGGAATAATAGAAACAGCAGCTAGCGATAATAAAGTGGTTTCGTTAGGGAGATATTGAAGAGAAAGAATTCGAGCGATACAACTCTCGCGGGTGAAGCAATCGCGTTTTCTCGTACCTGTATTTGTTTTCCTCGTCGCGCGACGCACCGCGACCGCAAGATTACGGGAAATCTCGCGGTACGTGAGACTTTCTGAGTTTCCGCGCATGCTGAACTGCAGATACGGAGAGGGTGAGAAGAAGAGAAGAAAAAATAGAATAAAAAAATCATTCTGCATCGAAGATAAAGGCCAACGTGTAATCTAGCAGCGCGTGACCGAAGGGAAGAGCCGGGCGAAGCTATTGCGGCTGAGGAATAGCAGCAGAATTCGCTATACAGGCGGCCAGTGCGACGATTACGGTTCGCACGAGAGCGCAAAAAAAAAGAAGAACAAAAAAGGAGGAAGAAACAATTGTGTTCGGTGGATCTCGATCAACGGTCGCGATACAGCACAACAGGGAGGACAAACGCTATCGAACATTGGAAGAAGAATAGTGTGCGGGCAACGAGCGACAAAAAAAATAGTACCAAAGTTCGCGCCCGAGCCGCGAACGCGCGGATGCGCGCGCAACGTAAGCTTGCTCGCGAAGCTGATAGTCTTACGCGCTCGCTCGGTGCGCGCGAGGACGAGGGAACGAGAAATAACGAGATACACAGATAGAGAGAGAGATAGGGAGAGAGAGAGATAGAGAGACTACTCGTTGACGGAAGAGCGCGAGTGTGCATTTATCAATTGAAACGTAAATCGTATAGTATATAAGCGCGTACGACGCGTGCCTTAATCCCCCCCGGAAGAAATAGACGGTGAAGAAGAAGAAGAAGAAAAATAAGCTCTTCAATTACGAGTGCTGACTGCCTTTACAGGGAATCGTTAAAATATCTTATCGATATATATATATTTATATATGAAATAAATAATTTAAAAGAATAACTAAAGTACAACCGTCGAACCAAGTTGAAAATATTCGCATAAATCTGAAAACGTCGCGGGTCACATCGCGAAGAAAGGAAAAACAAATGATAAAGCTTTCCGAAACCTTATTATCATCGAACTCGTCGACGCCACGAGTTTCATCGCGACTCTCGGGTCGAGAGGAATCTAGTAAATGCGCAGCTACAACGACGGGACGAACGATCAAAATTTATTCTCCGCTGCGGTTTTACTCTCAAAGTATCGAGCAATAAATGATAGCTTTAGTAACGCGGTAACGACCAATTAAATAAACATCGTAACTGGCTGGGTGCCAATTCGTCGAATAAACGCTGTCGGTGCGTTTACGTTAATAGGGAAAAAGTTTTTTCTTTTTTGGTCTTTTCGGGTCAAAAGAACGTAATCGGTGGGTGTGCGTGTGTGTGTGTGTGTGTGTGTGACGCCGGGTGTGACGATGAACGGCGGCAATGCCGTGCGGTGATTTGGGGACGGATCCTGAAAGCGACTTGTCGAAAACGAGCCCCGAGCCGACGTCGTCGACGACATTCGAAGAGAGAGTCGACGGCCCTCTCGCAATTGAACGACAATGAGCTCCATAGACTTTGACGAGGTGCTGGTACACGTGGGAGAGAAGGGCCGCTACCAGAACATTATGTACTACCTCCTCTGCATACCCGCAACACTTCCCGCTGCGTTTCTCGCCTTCTCGCAGGTAAGATTTATTTACCGAAAATAATAATCCATCATTTTTTATTTTTTTTTAAATCAAAAATCAAAAATGTCTCGCTTAACCTTTGGAAGGTCAGTGGAAAATAGAGCTTCCCTTTAAGTTGCATTTTTCAGGCATTTACAGAAAATTACCAATTTACGTTACAGTGCACTTAAAAAAGATTGTAAATTTAATGTATAATTGTGATGAAAAATGAATGTATTTTTACAGGGAAATTGAAGAGAATTATTGGCATTAAAGTACTTTTACAGTGAAATTAAAGTAAATCATTAAAAGTAAGGATTTATATACCTTCCCTTGAAATTTCAATTTTAAGGCATTCATAGAAAAAAGTCAATTTTCGTTACAGTGCACTTAAAAAAAAATTGTAAATTTAATGTATAATTGTGATGAAAAATGAATGTACTTTTACAGGGAAATTGAAGAGAATTATTGGCATTGAAGTACTTTTACAGTAAAATTAAAGTAATTAATTAAAAGTGAGAAGATTTAACAAGTTTTTAATATACTGCACATTAATATTTCATCACGATTGTACATTAAACGTGATACACCAGTATGCATGAGAACTTCCAGTGCCAGTACATTAAAATAGCATAAGAATTTTTTCACAATTCGATAATTCAATAGTTCGTAAAAAAATTGTCGTACCGGAAGTAACGTCGCGAAGATAATGTTTTATAAAATTTTCTATACGTAATCGATATGTGAGATTCTGCAGAGTGTATGTACGTTCCTCGTTCGTTCGGGGTGATTTTCGCAGGTGTTTGTCAGCGCGACTCCGGAACACTGGTGCAGGATACCGGAACTGGAGAACCTGACGAGCCTGATGAGTCTGGCCGACAGGAAGGCGCTGTCCCTGCCGTACACGACGAAGGCCGACGGGAGGCGGCTCTATTCGCGATGTTTCATGTACGACGTGAATTACACAGCGATACTCGAGAACTGGTTGCACAGGTCGGCGCTCCTGCCGAACGAGAGCGACGGGGTAACCGGCTCGGGGAGAGGAGGAACGAGAATTCACGGGGAGCACGGGACAACAGCGTCTTCCGGGTCCTTCGCCGCTACGGCCACGGCGAGCACGAGCCCGTATTCCACGTACTCGACCAGATTTCCGGCACCGCCGACCAGCAGCGTCGACTGGCCGACCACAAAGTGCCGATACGGGTGGGAATACGACAGGAGGGATTACGACAGTACACTCGTAACCGAGGTAAAATTTCTTTCTTTTCTCATCTGCTGAAAGAAGTTTATTTTTCTTTTAGCGCAGGAACTCTAAAGAGCGTGAAAATTAAGATTTTCGGAAAGCTTCGTGAAAGAAGCTTCTACGATAAATCATTTTCCGTTATTATGTGGCTTTCTCGTAGAGGAAGCTTTGTCGGCAAAGGAAAATAATCGCGTTTAGGTTCTTTCATTTTTATAAGATTATTGCAAAATATCGGCTTGAAAAATTAATTGGTTTTTAGCCGAATATCTTTGCTATAAAAGACGAAGATTGTGAGGGTTGCATGTTATATATTTTTCCAAGTTTTTCATCGCGCTAGATATATGGGGAATATATGGCTGTTTGAAAATACCCAAAATCACTAATTTTTGCTAATATCCACTACAACGATTTTCTATAAAAATTGTAGTTATTCATCCTTTCGAGGTCACATATTTTTGCCCACCGATGACGAGTCTGTCACTCATTTGACTTTTAGCTCAATATTTGATCCGGAAACTCGCGTCAGAAAAAAAATACAAATTTTCGTAAAATTCGAAAAATCGAAAATCTCATAAAATATAAACCCTTCGATGAATCCTCGCCAAATTAAAGTAAAGTTCAAAAACGCGTAAAATTTTAATGACTGAAAGCATTTTGCTCAAAATTTAACGAAACATTGATTGACCTCTCTACCAACCTTAGAAATTTCAGCTTTACAGCTCGAACCGTTCTCAAGTTATGATAGTTTCAATTTTTCGGGTCTGAGTCACCCAGAATTTTTTTATCTAAATATAAATTTCCGATGTTTCGGAGCCTGAAAACGTTTTAATCAAGGCCACGAAATTTTTGTCGTTCACGAAAACGAATCCTCCCCTATGAGGAAGCAAAATGGATTATTTTCTGCATACCCAACATCTCCAGAGCACTGGGGATCATTGTCCTTCAGGCTCGTCCGTATCGCGATATATGTTGTAATTTTGCGATAATAGAGTCAACGAGAAGCTGCGAAAAGCGAGACGGAATTGTAAGGAGTGGGCCGCGGCGAGCAGCCGCGTGGGTAGCTCGGGTGTGTGTTTCTCTTGTTCTTCGACATTTGCATAATTCCTTGGGAACCGGCGCCGATTCAATCTCGTCCACACGCACGAGTTCACACATAATTTCTTCAATTTTTTTTTTTTTTTTTTTTTTTCATCTTTCTTTTTTCCTCTGTGCCTGCGAGGCTTCAAATTTCACGCGATTAATTGCGACGGCAATGACGGTGGTTCGTTGAGGCTCGCCTTGGCCTTTACCCGCTCGTTGCTTAGACTCTGCATTGTAAAAGCTGTACGAGCAGTGGCGATGGCCGTGCCGGCTCCCGACCCCTCCGAGACTCCGACGAGAACGAGCTTTACCCGCGCGGAGAGCTTCCTCGCTTCGTGGAAAACCCCTCGTCGAACATTAAACGCAATGTACAATGCGCTATCTACAACACGTACATACACTGCAGCGTGATCGTGCGGTGCAGACTCGGCAATGACATGAATTATAAATCGCTCGCGGAGGTTTCTCGACCGGGGAAATAAGCTTCTCCGTACGGTGCGGATGTTGCGGCTTTCGTTTGAAACATCCGAGCGCTTGAACGACCCTCTAATGGTTTTTTAATTCTACGATTCCGAGTGAGACCGTTGTCAATGATTCGATGGCTCGACGTTTCAGCGGACATGAGATTCACCGAAGAACCATCATTCGGACAATTCCTATCGATATACCTCGCGTAGCTCATTGTCACTTGAACGCTTCAGCAACGGCCCGCCAAGAGGTCATATTATATTCCTCAAGTTGGATTCTTGGATCTTAAGAGTGCTGTCCTACTAATTTGGCGAAAAATTGATAATTTCTTGGATTTTGTTTTTTTATAAAGAAAGTTGTGGAAGGATTTTTTTCAAATTCGCAGGGTTTGTTCATTACACATTTGTACACATTCGTGAATTTTTTTATTAAGAAAAAATAAAAAATTTTCGATTTGTCAGCAGAACCGTGTACCGCGGCTGACGAGTCTGCACCGACATGGTGGGCAGAATAACTCCTCGAAGTGGAAGAACACAAGAGATACTTTTTGCGAATTTGTTTATTTGTTTTGTTCACCAGAAAGAAACCCATCGATGAAAACAAGAATCTGTTTAAAAAAATCATCGGACATAAGTTATTTTTTTTTACAATTAAATACGTGCAAGTGGTTTGAGATAAGGAAATACACGTATGGGGGTAGCGAGTCGCGACGAGAAGATGTTCCCCGTTCCGAGATTGGCGGATTTCGAGATAAGGTGGTAGTTACATGAGGGAGCCGGCGCGTCGAGTGACTGGCCGATAGGTTGCAGCTCTCTCGGTGGCGTCAGCAATTGCCGACCAATTTACCTACCCCCGCATCCGGTCATGTGATATGTCACATCAAACACTCGGGCAAGTCACCAGGCGGCAGCGGGACTCCACACCTATAACACATATATGGACAGCCCGCCTCGTCGCTGCCTATATGCCCATATGCTACATATATATCCCGCGTATTTACGCGGTCCGATTATCGGCGTGACGTAGATGCGCGTCGTCGACAAATTTCGTCCTTCCGCTTTGTAACTTCCGGCCCTTGGGCTTACAGACCTCTCGTCGAGCGCACCTTTCGAACTTTCACCCGACTCGACTTTTTGTCCTTCCGATATTCGGAATACGTGCCCTATGCCGCGTACTTACGCGGTCCGATTATCGGCCCGACGCAGATGCACGTCGTCGATAAATTTCGTCCTTACGCTCTATAACTCGTCGAGCGCAGCTTTCGAACTTTCACCCGACTTCACTTTTTGTCCTTCCACACCAAGAAAAATAATTTATTTGACGGGCGGCCGCAAATGAACATTTATTTGGTTTCATTAGATATTTATTTAAATTAAATTAATATTTATTTAAACCAAATTAATTATTTTTCTGGGAGCAATATTCGAAATTCGAAATTTCCGCGGTCCGATTATCGGCGTGACGTGTATGTGCGTCATCGTCAAATTTTGTCCTTCAGCTTTGTAACTTCCGGCTCATCGAACGGACCTTTCGAACTCTCACCCGATTCGACTTTTTGTCCTTCCAAAATTCGAAATTCGTACCCTGTGCCGGGTCGGGTAGAAGAAGATTGTAATTATGCATTGGGTGAGTGCTGACGAGCTTGTGACATTGGAGTTGAAGCGTGCATCGACGGCTGAGAATGAAAAGGGCGTAGCTCGTATGATTTAGCATTAACGATACGCCTTTTTGATTCTCGGCCGGCGACGTGATACAAGCATGCACGTATCCGTTCGGCTGGCACGAAAAAGACAATGACCCGGCACATCGGGGGTGTCACTTAGTTTTTCTGGACCCTCCAGACTTCCGAACGGGTCTCGCTAAGCTCGTTATAGCCCAAATAAGCTTAATACAACTATTATCGTGCGCACTTAAGTAGTAGACGAGTCGCCGGATCGGAAGCGCAAAGACGACCACTCTCCGCCCCCGCACAGACGCCGGGGTCGCAGTACGCACTCTGATGTCCGTTATGAGTCAAACTTAGGTCTCCGACGCCCCGGAAAGTAGCCCTGCAAGTCGACGTGCGATGACTCACGTGCGAGAAGATACGCGACCCTGGACTCCAAAAACCGCCAATCGGCTTCACCGTCTGTTTGTTTTCCTGCCGTCTAAAGTTCCGGCACGAAATTTGCACAAAAAAAAACTGCTGTGATTATTTTTTCGGTTACTCAAACAAACAAAAAACGACCATTCGCAAGCATAGTCAGTCTGAGCTCTCGCACACCCATGCGCGGAAGTTGAAGTATCGATTTACCATAATTGAAAAATCAATTCAGATCATCAATTACCAATTGGATTTCGACAAATGTAGATCCCGTATAGCATGACGGAGTTAATTTCCAAAACCCTATAAATTCCTCCCATACGCTATATTCTCGAGATTTCTGTTTCTGTAGCAAATGCAAGTAGATTTCGTAAATCCTAAGTCTCATGTTGCTTTTTGGCGTGAATTTCAATCCGAAATCACTCCCATACCCTTTACTCTTGAAATTTCGGCCTTCATAGCATATAGAATTGGATTTCGAAAACCCTAAACCCCGTATAGCATAACGGAGTTAATTTCCAAAACTCCACATCACTCCCATACGCTATATTCTCGATATTTCGACTTTCATAGCATATAAAACTGGATTTCAAAAATCCTAACGCCCATATAGCATTCCGGACTTAATTTCCAAAACCCTATAAATCACTCCCATACGCTATATTCTCGAGATTTCGGTTTCTATAGCATATAAAAGTAGATTTCGTAAATCCTTAAGTCCCATGTAGCTTATCGGAGTGGATTTCAATCCTAAATCACTCCCATACGCTAAATTCTCGATATTTCGGTTTATAGAGAATCGGAAACAACTAGTGATCTAAAATTACCATAATTTTTTCAGTTATTTTAACGATTTCTGAAGCTGCTAGTGATTTATTAAGTTCAACACGAATATTCGCCAGGATGTCGCAATACACAATACAGTCGTACTTCCGATATACCCGAAAGTTCCGTCTGTTTTTACCAGATTTATGGTAATTTCCATCAGACCCTTCTCTCAGTGTGCGTATCCACTGAAAAACAGTTGCGCTACCGCGCTGCCTCCTCACATCCGTGCCTTTTCCACTGTCGCATACCGCCGCCGATCGAGAGTTGGCCGATCCGTGGCAACGAGCCTGCGTGCCTGCGTCCAGCAATTGCACGCTCATGCACACGCGTTAAAATACCAACGTGTACCATCGCAGTAGCACCCGAACCCCGCGCGTTCGTCTTCTGCATTAGGTATAATGCTGTTTCCATTGAACGCACGCCAGGAATTTGCAAATTTGTTGGTCATCGAGCGCTCGCCCGCGCGGCTCATCGCATAGGCATCGCCACTATAACTATGTATCAGAATACGAGTGGCACGCAGAGATTAAATTCTACCCGGTTTATCGTCAATTGTCTGCACGCCTCCGCCTCGGCGCTTGTATTCCGCGGAGCGTCTCTATCCCGTCACTGTGTCAGTGGTACGAGGATTTCCCGACCCGAAGAGATCACGCGGCACGTATCGGCCGTGCGTCGGCCATAACTGATGTCTCCTCGGCTTACAAGTCTCGATCGCCACTTTCACGGATCCTCCCGTGAGAAACGACTTTTACGCGACTCCTCTGACGAATTTATCGCCACGGGCATAATCATCGCAACGCCCATACCTGAAGAATAATAGCATCGGAAAGAATCCACGGTATATCTGATTTACTACGTCCGTGACGCTCTCGCAGCGGCGGAAAAACTTAAAGACAATTGAGTGAAGAAATTACAAAATATAATAATAATGTCTTCGGCCGTGGTTCGAGCGGTTGCGAAAGAGTCGAGCGAGGCATCGAGCGGCTGTGGAAGGACGGCGAGGGAGTATCGGGGTCCGAAACCTGCCGAGGGATTTATCGTCGGATCCGTCGAAGAGGGCCGCGCGGTTTGCGTGGGCGGGAGGGGACAAACACGCTCCTCCTGTCAACGGAGGGTGATGGACACCTCTCGCTGTGGGAGCCACTAACACCCGATGCTAAACTCTCGTGTACCAAAGCGTTTCGAGTGTCGAGATGAGACATGCCAGGCTCCACTCGCTGTACCTATCCTGAACGCGTTGCGTGTGTGTGCTCTCCGCGCACTCACGATCCACCAGATGACCGCGTTATGCCGGCGTAATCCGTACCACGGGATTATATGTACTAAACTTCTACGCAACGTTACTGGATTCGTAGCGTAGAGAAAAAAAAAAAAAACTAGCTATGTATGCGGGGCTGGACTGGGTTGGGAGAAAAGTGGTAGCGATTTTCTCTTCGGAGAGGATTCTCGCACTGTGATCCATAGATCTTCCGGGGAAGACGTCAATTTTCGAGATCGGGCGAGAGTACGGTACGCAGCGAAACTCTCGGTCGCGTGTGTATGTACGCGCCGCTCATGCCAGCACCAATCAGCTTCGGTTCCTGTCCAACGCTCGGTCAATCAGGGCGAAATTCCGGACTAAGCCTCGGCGACTATCTGCGATATGTCATCCACGTCACGCATGGGTCTCGTGGATTCGCGAAGAAAATTCATTAGCCGCGCCGGCCAACTGCGCGATCGATCGGTCGAACTAACAAATCAGATGGATCCAAAAAAATACATCGGGTAAAAGTGGGGAATATGGCCCGTTCCATATATCATTGACTTACGTGTTAATCGAGGTGGGCTATATTCACCACTTTTACCCGATTTGCTGAATCGACCAATCAGTCTTATACTTGCTGATCCAACCAATCAGTCTTATACTTGCTGATCCAACCAATCAGTCTCATACTTGCTGATCCAACCAATCAGTCTTATGTTTACTGATCGAACCACTCAGTTTTATATTTGCTGATCCAACCAGTCTCATACTTGCTCATCCAACCAATACTTCTTATATTTACTGATCCAACCAATCCGTCTTATATTTGCTCATCCAACCAATTAGTTTTATAGTTACTGATCCAACCACTCAGTCTTATCATTGCTCATCCAACCAATCAGTCTTATATTTGCTGATCCAACCAATCCGGCTTATATTTGTTGATCCAACCAATCAGTCTTGTATTTGGTTATGGAACCAATAAGTCTTATATTGGCTGATCCAATCAATCAGTCTTATATTTGCTGACCCAACCAATTAATTTTGCTGAGTCAATAAATTCATTGGTCAAATCGATAAATTAGTTGGTTACCAGCCAATCGATCGATCGAGCGACCAAATCAATTATTTCGCAACCAAAATGTATTTGCTGATCCAACCAATTAGTCGGATGTCGCAACAAGCAAATTGTTTGGCACTCGACCAATTTGTTTACCCGCAGTATCGTCAATTTCGTTCTTGCGAATTTGACGAAGACTGGAGAAACTCCGGTGATCGCCCTCTATGCGCTTACGATTAATCGAATATAGTGTTAGAATGCTTCGGTATGGGGATGATCATCACTGCGGGGCTTCAAATCTTAATGGCATTTTGCATCCACGTAGCTAGACCTCGTATGCGACAACAGCTGGTTGCCATCCACGTCAACGACCTTCTTCTACGTGGGAAGCCTCTTCGGTAACGTCGTCTTCGGATGGATCGCCGACAAGTGGGGCAGGAGAACGGCCTTCTTCGCGATACTTTTCCTCGAGGTCATATTCTCAATCGCGACGAGCTTCAGTCCCGACTACGTCGTCTACACGGCGCTGAGGACCGTCAACGGCCTGTTCTTCCCAGCCATATATCAGATTCCTTTTATTCTAGGTATGCCGATCACTCCCAATAATTTATTTTTTTATTTTTATTGCAACAATGTTTAATCGAATTTTCGTCTCGAAAACAGCCCTCGAGCTGATGGGTCCAAGGTACAGAACGTTCGCCGGCATGGTGATCTGCATGTTCTTCGCCACGGCAATGTGTCTTCTGGCGTTACTGGTGAGTCCGTTGAAACTACCTAATATGTTTGTCGAGATTCCGAGGCTGACACGGCAACGGCACGTGTGTTGCACTCGTCGAGGCAATGTGAAAGATCGTAATTTGAATCTCAATAAGCGCCTTACATTGTTCGACGATGATGAGTGCGCACAATTTAATATCGAGAACCTCGACTACCGAAGCCCTCGCTTACACGATTATTCCATTATTGTCTGTCTGTATGTTTGCATGCGACAAATGATACGACACCGCTTACCCGCGTCTTGGACCGCCAAGATCGTTTGCATAACGAACGCCCCCGAATACGAAATTTTGTTGTCATAATACTGCGCATGATTCGCACGAACTATAATATTACCATTTCATCATCAACGGAACGCCGACGGAATGTCGGATCTAAAAAAAATGTATTCCAAATTATGGATTTCAAAGTCCAAATTCCATATTCCAAAAAAGAAAAATTATTTTTTGACCCACTACGATTGCCGAAACTTCAATTGACCGAATCGTCGTATGGCCGAAAATCATATCGGTCCGAAATTACTTCTTTCCTATTGGGAACCTTGGGAACCTTTATTTTTTTCGAATCGTCAAATTTCCAAAACTTTATTACTCCGAATCTTCATTCGACCGAACATCCTTTTTTACGAACAATAATTTCATCGATCTTCATTTCCCCGAATCGTTAAACCTTCAAACCGAATTATCGTTCTCCTGAATAGTATTTGTCCGACAAGTCATTTATCCGAATCGATTCGTACTGAGCGTAAGATTTATTACGAATAGCAGATGGTCAGTAGATGGTCACATTGTTTCGTTTCCTAATTCGGTTGATTAGCGATTCGTAAGAACGATGATTCGGCGGCTCGATATTCGCAGGTTCAACAATTCGGAGAAATTAATTTCGGTGAAATTATTCCCAGATAGAAAAATTACGGCACGGAGACGAAACGGTGGCGGTACCAATGGTAAGATACCCGTTTGACGGCACGTTTTTCTATCTGGGTTATTCGCAAAAATGGCATTCGGTTAAATAACGATGTGGAGGAATAACGTTCGGCCAACTACCATTCCCGAAGAGTAACGTTCGCTTAAATGAAGATTCAGATAAATAAAATTTTGGAAATTGGACAATTCGGAAAATAAAGTTTCGGTATTTTGACGATTCGGAAAAATAAAGTGTCAGAAGTTTGATTGATTCGGAAGAAGTGATATTCGCTCATATGTCGACTCGGCCGCTTGAAGTTTCGGCAAAATAATGTGGCTCCGCCAATTATCATTATTAACCTGTGCGCATGCGCAGTACTATTTCATTACTTCCCAGGAAATAATAGAGCTCATTACTCGTCATTGTCGAGCATGACGATTTTGCAAGGCAAGAAATGGCGTTACTTTAACGAAGTCGTAAAATTAGTATCGTATGCTATACAGGACGGAGCGGATTTTCACCTCGAGTCATTTCTTCCGCACTTCCCTCCCTGGTACCAGAATATACTATTTGTTCCCAAATGATAAGAACAATTTGTCGTCTTTTCCAGGGCTATCTGCTGAGAAACTGGTACTCCTTATCGTTAGCGACGTCTGTGCCGTTCGTTCTGCTCTTCAGCTATTGGTGGATAATTCCCGAATCGCCGCGCTGGCTTCTCAGCAAGAACAGGATCGACGAGGCCGAGGTGATCGTGCAGCACATGGCCCGGGTCAACGGCCGAAGGGTGCCGACGAATTTTTTAAGAAAGATGGAAGTGAGTCGCCGAAGGGATACCCGAATAGAAATTTTCGAGCGTTACATCGGGCCCTGATAAGGCCTCATCAGGCCCTTATCAGGACCCGATGTAACGCTCGAAAATTTCTACTCGGGCACATCGTGTCTCAATCGATAACGATTTTTTCCTCAACTCTCGTCTGATCGGTAGATGGAGATCCTGAAGAGACAAGGCATCTCGTGCAACGGAAGGAACTCCAGCGATCTGTCGGTCGACCTGGAGACCGAGGACAGGCCTCCGCCGCCATCGGCGACGCCGATGGATCTCATTAGAAATCCAAATATCAGAAAGAAGTTCTTCATACTGGCGTTCGACTGGGTCGCAAACGCGGTCGTCTACAACGGCCTATCTTACAACACGACGAATCTGGGTGTATCCGACTATCTCGCCTTCTTCATAGGTACGATCCCTGCCCCACCGTTCGCTTCGCAAATAATTCGCGATTGATTGAGCGGAGCCGATGGAAACCGCGAGCCGCGCGCTGCTCGTGACGGGAATTTCATTCGCCGCGAGGCGAAAACAAACGGCACAGAAGTTTCTCGTGGAAATATGAAATAGCTTCGGCTATCCGGTAGTCCGTCCTCGTCTCGCCGATCCTCGTCTCTCGGCCGGTGCACGGTGCGCGGTATTGCGATGCGTAGCGTCGCGTGCGTGACGCCGAGAAACGCGCATTGCTGCGTCTAAAATAATCAGGATGGACGGAGGCGCGACTTATCAAACGATCGATTTTATCATCTTCCTTGAGTAATATTAATTGAGAAAATAATGGAACAAAAATCTGGATCTTCATGTATTAACTCTCGAGCACGCGATCGACGACGCTCCGGAAAATTTTTATCGGTCGGGAAAATGTTTGTCGCTCGAGCAATCGTCGATTGACATTCCGTCGATGAATGGTCAAAGGCCACTTTGCATATCGCGTCGCGTGGATTCGCGTGGCTCGGAAAATGCGTTCGTAATGGATGATCCGTCTTGCCCGTCCCCCCCTCCCGAGATCATCGCTGGATGATCGAATAGTTATTTGTATGGCAAGGGCGTAGAACGGGAATTCTTGACGAGTGTGCAAATGTCGACATTCACACGATGTCTCGGCTTTGCCATTCACATAATTTTTCCCTAAAAAATTCACGAAGATCACGCTTTTCGTTTTTGGGAAGTGTACGCAGAAAGGCACTTTCTCGCACTTGTGCGGGAAAAAGACCATATTGCGTTTGTACGCATGCGCAGTATTTTTCCCGCACGCGATGCGAAAAAAGTGGCTTTCTGCGCACACTTCACAGGAATGGAAGACAGGATTTTCCGTGCATGCGTTAGGATTTTTTTTTTTTTTCATGACGTTTAAATTGCAGGATGCATAGTCGAGATATCGTCGTAGATGATAACGTTCACGTAATTTTTTTTAACAAACTCACGAAAATCACGCTTCTCGTTTTTGGGAAGTGTGCGCAGAAAGGCACTTTCTCGCACTAGTGTAGAAAAAATAACATATTGCGTTTGTACGCATGCGCAGTATTTTTCCCGCACGCGATGCGAAAAAAGTGCCTTTCTGCGCTCTCTTCACGGGAACGGAAAGTGGGATTTCCCGTGCATGCGTTAAGAATTTTTTTATTTCATGCCATTTGAATTGCAGGAGGCATAGTCGAGATACCGTCGTACGTGATAACGTGGTACGCTATGGACAGGCTCGGCAGGAGATGGGTGCTCTGTCTGACCATGCTCCTCGGTGGAGTCGCCTGCGTATCCTGCATGTTTGTTCCCGAAGGTATGATCGACAATAATTTACAAAAAAAAAAAAAAAAAAAATTGAAAAGAAAAAATCCTAATCAATTACGAAAATATGCGAAAATAATGTCAATTTTTCTCGACAGATGCCGTCTGGGTAACGGTGTCATTGGCGATGATCGGAAAATTCGGTATAGCCGCGTCGTTCGCCGTGTTCTACGTGTTCGTTGGTGAATTATTGCCCACCGTTCTGAGGTCGCAAGCAATGGGAATAGCCTCGTTCATAGCCGGTATCGGCCTCCTGACTTTCCCGTACATTGTTCACTTGGCCGTTTACTCGAGGGTTCTGCCGCTCATCGTCATGGGATCTTTGAGCGTCGCCGGTGCTCTCACTTCGGTGTTTCTTCCAGAAACTCTAAACATTCATCTGCCACAGACGATCGAGGAGGGCGAACAATTCGGAGCGGACTTCAAGCTCTGGTCCTGCCCGACTCGGCCCGCGTTAGTTCATTTGAACATTTTTTTTTTTTTTTTAATTAAGCTGCTTAGTGTAATTTAATCTGTATCCGATTTCTTCATCAGAAACGCGAGAAAAAGGCGGAGACGCGAGTCTCTACCTCTGAGGTTCCTGCTGAACGGACGGCCGGGTCGTCGTTCGACGGCCGGCAAGGTAGCGACAGTCGAAACACCGTCGCAACAGCAGCAGCAACAGGATGCGGAGACAACGAGCCGTCTACAGTCATCGAACGAGGAAGACGAGCCGGATAACTTAAACACTGCGCACGACGACGTTGAGAACGCGCTGGACGCTGGGAAAACCGAGGATCCAAAACTTTTAACAATGCCGAAATGACGACGAGACAAACGTTTTATGATTAGCCCAAAGCAACAACAACAACAAGAAAACTTTGTATTATAATATCAGTATAGGCACGCATTGTATTTATTTTTTTCCATTCATTATAATGTACTTCCTTTCTAAATTCTGCTTTGCGCGTCAATTGACTCCCGAAACCTCGCCGTTAACGATAATTAAAATTAAAATTAACATTAGAATTATAAAAATCGCGCGGCACCGTTTAAAAAAGGAAAAAAAAAATGATTGGAGGAATTTAAAGGATTTAAGGCGAAGACGCGTTAACGACGTTTACGGGCGTCACTCGCGTCGCTCATTGTACTCGCGGTGCATTGCTATCGAACTCGGGCTATCGTCCTTCTGGCCAACTGAGATTGATAAAGCAAGGACCTTGAGAAAAAATTGGTTATTACGTATTATCTCATCGGGTACGAGGACAACGCTCTATTGCGCATATGATACATCGCTACAGTGTATATAAAACACACCGATGTACGGCGTGTCTCTGTATCTTCGCGAAACTGATGGAGTCACGAACGCGCTATGTAGTTCGTGACGTTGAATTATCATAGATGAAGAACATTATTATAATGGAATTATCGCGAGGATTATAGGAGGAGGTGGTATGTCCTTGGCGAGTTTTGTCCTTCTGACGTAGATCGAGACCCGCGTCGTCATCCGGCTCGTACTTGAAACACGCGACGATATGCGCCTACCAACGTTTTCATCGTGCGGATTATAAATTAGCCGTCAACATAGTACAAACGGTCGCTGCCAAGTAGCGAAAGTTAAAGGACGTTGCTTCCGGTTTTAAAGTCTTCATTCTTCGACCCGAAGTTGCGTCACTTCCGGTTTGAAAATCTTCATCTTTTACCAGATGTGAAGTATTTCCGCTGTGACATCACTTCCGGTCGAAAAATGAAACTTTCAAACAAGAAGTGACGTATTTCCGGCGTGACGTTACTTCCGGTCGAAAGAAATTAGATTTTCAATACCGACGTGACGTCACTTCCGGTCGAAAAAATTAGATGTTCAAATCGGAACTGACGTATTTCCGGTACGACGTCACGTCCAGTAGAAAAATGAGATTTTCAAACCGGAAGTCGCGTTGAAGAGAATTGTATTTATTTTTCGATGGAATTATCTCAAATGCTGGTGGAAGGAACGAGTGGATTAAGAACATACGTAATCCGTCTCAAATGTATTTCAAATCCATCTGGAATGTGGCCAGCGACAGAAACGGATTAATTAACAAACACACGGTATCTTATTGTCCAGATTCCGTACCGTTAAATCGGCAACTTCAAGTCCCTACAATCGCGACACTTCAGATATAATTTCGGTCACAAAATCAAAGAGTAATTTTTTCAACAAATAAAAAAAAAAACATAAAAAAAATTAACATGAGGGAGATTGTTCACATACAGCTCGGGCAATGTGGAAACGGCATCGGGAGCAAGGTAAACTTAGAGAAAAAAAAAAAATTGTACAAGAAATCACGGCTGACCTTCATAAAATATATTTGTCATGCCGAGTCGTTGTCTTCAGTTCTGGGAAATAATTTGCGACGAGCACGGCATAGACCCAACAGGAAGCTATCGAGAAGAATCCGACCTTCAGTTGCAGCGTATCAATGTCTACTTCGTGGAGGCGCGAGGTTCGTCGGAATTCTTAAATCTATCGCGCGAAATAAATATCAATACAATGTATCGATTAACTCTTCGCGAAAAGGTGGCAGATTCGTGCCTAGATCAATCCTCGTCGACCTCGATCCATCGAGCTTGACTTCCGCCACGTCCGGACCTCTCGGCAAGCTCTTCAGGCCTGACAACGTCGTTGCCGGGCGAGCCGGAGCTGCTAATAATTGGGCGAAGGGTCACTACACCGAAGGAGCCGAGATGATAGATCAGACCTTGGAGCTCGTTCGTCGCGAAGCCGAATCCTGCGATCTCGTTCAGGGTACATTATGAACGATTAATCAAATAGACGTAGCTAAACGCGTCGGAAGTACTATCCAAGCCGAATCTTTAAAGTAGTTGACACTCGGTCCCACTCCGTTCGCCGAATGGGGGAGAGCGGGGCAAAACGGAACGGTGTCTTCCATTTGTGACGAGACTTTTTTTTATGTTTAATAAACACATCGGAAAGATAAATTTCTTCCTACATTGATAAAAAAAAAATGCGGTTGAATCAACTAAAGGTTCGGGCAAGGACGGTCAAATTGATAATCAACGGGTCGAAGAAAATATTTTAATGCCTCAAAAATATTTTGGCGAAATCATAAAAAAAAAAAATCGTTGAACTAACCAATCTTTCAGATGTACCAAAAAAATATTTATTTGAACGTCCCTGCCCAAATGTTTAGTTGTTTCAACCGTATTTTTTTGCAGGCTTTCAGATAGCCCAGTGCTCTGGTCGGAAGAACCGGTACTGGTATGGGACTTTTGCTGATACGCAACATCCTCGAGGAATATCCCGATCGCATAACAGCGACTTGCTCGATAATCCCATCGCCGTAGATAACATCCACTAGACGCTAAACGTATCTGAAGTAGGGGAGAGCGGGGCAAAACAGGACAGTGGGGCAAAACGCAATTTTCCAATAATGTTTAAATGCCACATTTTGCCCCATCGTTCCATCCGTATTTCCTACCCCATTTTGCCCCATTGTCCCATCTAAAAATTATTGAGAAATTGTGTTTCACGCGACTGTTCCGTTTTGCCCCACTGTCCCATCCAAAAATTATTGGAAAATTGTGTTTTGCCCGAACGTCCCGTTTTGCCCCACTGTCCCATTTTGCCCCGCTCCTTCTCCACTATCCAAGCCGGATTGTTGAAGTAGTCGGCGAATAGGAGACAGTGGGGCAAAACGGAACTATCGCTTCCATTCGAGACAGGACGTTCGTTGATGTACAAACTAATCGAAGAGATAAATTTCTTCCCAGGCTTCCAGATAGTCCACTCTCTGGGCGGAGGAACCGGGGCCGGCATGGGACTTCTGCTGATACGCAACATCCGCGAGGAATATCCGGATCGCATAATAGCGACTTACTCGATAATCCCATCGCCAAAAACTTCGGACACCGTTGTGGAGCCTTACAACGCGACTCTCTCGATCCACGGCCTTATCGAGGGAACCGACGAGACCTTCTGTATCGACAACGAGGCTCTTCACGACATTTGCACTCGAACACTGAAGCTCACTCAGCCATCTTACGGAGACATGAACCATCTGATATCGGTCTGCATGGCTGGGATAACCACTTGCCTGAGATTCCCCGGTCAGCTCAACGCCGATCTACGCAAGCTTCAGGTCAACATGGTACCCTTTCCGAGGCTCCATTTCTTCGTTCCCGGCTACGTGCCCCTGACCTCGAGAAGCTCCGCACCTTATCGCGTTATCACCGTTCCCGAACTCACTCAGCAGATGTTCGATGCTAAATCGATGTTCGCCCATTGCGATCCAAGAAAAGGTCGTTACCTGGCCGTGGCTGCGATTTTTCGCGGAAGAATGTCGACGAAGGTCAGCCGATAATGGACCGGAGGGGAGAGTGGGGCAAGACGGACTATTTTTAAAGTGGAAAAGAAAGTCTCATCTGGGACGAAGAAGAACGGTCCATTTTGCCCCGCTGTCCCCAACTCTCGGCAGATCCGAAACATCCGGTAGCGGTCGAACAGTCGATAATGGGGGAGGGGGGAGGAGTGGGGCAAGATGGACTATTTTTGCAGTCAATAAGTCTCATCTTGAACGGAGGAGAATGGTCCCTATTGCCCCGCTCTTCCCGACTCTCGGCAGATCCGAAACATCCGGTAGCGGTCGAACTTCCGGTTCGTACCGGATGTTCCCTCAACGGCCCCGCAGACAAAGTTCTCAATACTTAACTTCGGCGACGATTATCTTCCAGCAAGTCGACGAGCAGATGTGGAACACACAGAACAAGAACAGTCATTACTTCGTCGAGTGGATACCGAACAGCATTAAATCGGCGATTTGCGATATTCCTCCCCGGGGTGTAAAAATGGCGGCGACATCTCTGTCGAACACCACGGCGATTCAGGAACCGTTCAAGCGAATCGCCGAGAGTTTCGGCGCGATGTACAAGAGGAAGGCTTATCTTCACTGGTACACGGGCGAAGGAATGGACGAGAGCGAGTTCAGCGAAGCCGAGAGCAACCTGAACGATCTCGTGTCCGAGTATCAGCAGTATCAGGAAGCGACCGCCGATGAAAATCTTATCGGCGACGACGAGGAATCCGAGGAAGAAGAGGAGGAGGAAGATTAACTTCAGCAAAATCGAATATCACATAATTATTTTTTTCGTACAAAAAAAAAAAACAAAAGATCAAGGAACGTACAATAGTGCAGCGATGATTCATAATTGATATCACTTGATATAAGATAATTCGACGAACATCGGTAATCCACCGTAATTTAATCTTTCACATAGCCCTCGAACTTTCCGTCGTCCAGTGACTCCGATTCATCCCTCCCAGTGACATAATTTCGTGTATAAAAAAGATGACTCAATAGAAAAGTAGTAAATAAAGCTTAAAGCTCGAATCGCTGCCCGAGCAACAAACTCACGATGATTTACGAGCCAATATTGTTAAAATTAATAAAATGAGCAGTGCTGCGTCTCGTTTAGTAGTCGAAAAACGCGAACTGGTGAGACTAACAGTTACGCGTGTATACCGTCGAATTGTGTAATTTTTTTTTTTTTTTTTTTTTTTTTTGTCGACGAATCCGTTCACTCCTGCTCGCAGGTCTCAAAGTCGTCGGCGCCTTCCTCGGCCTCGAAGTCCTCCTCGGCGGTGGCTTCTTGGTACTGCTGGTACTCGGACACGAGGTCGTTCATGTTCGACTCGGCTTCGGTGAACTCCATCTCGTCCATGCCTTCCCCGGTGTACCAGTGAAGGAAAGCCTTCCTCCTGAACATCGCGCTGAACTGCTCGGAGATTCGCTTGAAGAGTTCCTGTATGGCGGTCGTGTTGCCGATGAAAGTCGACGACATCTTCAGGCCCTTCGGCGGTATGTCGCAGCAGGCCGTCTTAACATTGTTGGGAATCCACTCGACGAAGTACGAGCTGTTCTTGTTCTGAACGCTGAGCATTTGCTCGTCGACCTCCTTCATCGACATTCTTCCGCGAAAGACAGCGGCGACCGTCAGATATCTTCCGTGTCGGGGATCGCAGGCGGCCATCATGTTCTTCGCGTCGAACATCTGCTGAGTCAGCTCGGGCACCGAGAGGGCCGAGTACTGCTGCATCGAGCGCGAGGTCAGGGGCGCGAAACCCGGCATGAAGAAGTGAAGACGGGGAAACGGCACCATGTTCACCGCCAGCTTTCGCAGATCGGCGTTCAACTGGCCCGGAAATCTGAGACAAGTCGTCACTCCCGACATCGTGAGCGACACCAGGTGGTTCAGGTCGCCGTACGACGGATTCGAGACCTTCAGGGTGCGGAAGCAAATGTCGTACAGCGCCTCGTTGTCGATGCAGTAAGTCTCGTCGGTGTTCTCAACGAGCTGGTGAACGGACAGCGTCGCGTTGTAGGGCTCGACGACCGTGTCCGATACCTTCGGCGACGGCATCACCGAGTAGGTGTTCATTATCCTGTCGGGATACTCCTCGCGAATCTTCGATATCAGAAGAGTTCCCATGCCCGAACCGGTGCCACCGCCCAGCGAGTGGGTCAGCTGGAAACCCTGAAGACAATCGCAGTTCTCGCACTCCTTTCTCACCACGTCGAGGACCGAGTCGACGAGCTCGGCGCCCTCGGTGTAGTGACCCTTGGCCCAGTTGTTTCCGGCACCCGACTGACCGAAGACGAAGTTGTCCGGACGGAAGAGCTTGCCGTAGGCTCCGGAGCGGACCGCGTCCATGGTTCCCGGCTCGAGGTCCAGAAGAATTGCTCGGGGCACGTACTTCCCTCCATTGGTCGACGTTGCCACTGAAATTTTACAATTTTTTTTAAATACATTTTATTCAATTTTTTTTTTTTTTTTTTTTTTTTTTTTTTTTTTTTTGTCGATGAACCTTTGACGGACGTCCGGCTATTATTTTATGATTCGGGCGACGAATACGTTATTGACATCGCGGCGACGAAATATAGCGACGACGACCTCCGGAATAAGAGGCGTTGAACGGAAGCACGTATGGAGGACGGGCATGAGGATTTTTCCGAATGAGCTATCGTACGTTCGATCGATGAAATGACGCGGGTATCGATCTGTTCGACGAAGGAAGTTGATTGTCAGATTTTTAGCGATCTAATATTTTTTATATATTTCTGTCAACTTTTACTTTAAAAAGTTATTAAAAAGTAACAATTAAATAAAATTCTGGATATTTTTGAACGACAAATATACATTTCTTTCAAAGTATAAATATTGTTTGAAATTAATTTTTTTCCAGTAGCGTATTTGTTACAGCGTTGCTGTATCGCACCGCCCGACGATATAAGATTGAATATAAAATCGCGAGACGAAAGTTGCGGCAAAGGGTTTATTTCCGTCGCCAAAGGGATCTTTTCGACGAAAGAAGGCAATTGTCAGATTTTTAGCGATCTAATATTTTTATAATCTTTTTTTATATCAACTGACACTGGAAAAAAGTTGTGAAATTAACAAATAAATAAAATTCTGGATATTTGTGAACAACTGTTCTTTTTTTTCAAAAATATAAACTTTGTTTTAGATCAATGTCTTGCGGCGTCAAAATTGTTATAGCGTTACTGTATCGCGCCGACCGACGATATCTCAGATGGAATGCAAAATCGCGAGACGAAAGTGCCGGCAAAGGGTTTATTTCCGTCGCCAAAGAGCGAGGCTGCGTGCGTTTTCCGACTCCTCTCCTTTCTCTCTCGCGTGTACGTCGAAGTTGTCCTTTTGGGCGAGTCTCGGGCGCGTGCTTTTCGGTCTTTCGAAGTTTCTATTTCCGAGTGTGCGGGGTCGCCTCAAGGATCCGGGGAATCTCCCGGTGCAGCGCGATCGTCTCGCGGACGCGTCTCTCCGCGCGAGTTTCGAGATTCCTCGCCGCGCGATGACTCACGTCTGCTTCGTAGAGAGGAAAAAAAAATTCTCCTAATATACTTGCCAGAAGCCTCGTTGTAGTAGACGGAAATCCGCTCGAGCTGCAGGTCACTGTCCCCGTGATAAATGCCCGTCGGATCGATGCCGTGCTCCTCGGAGATTACTTCCCAAAACTGCAATAAAAATTTAACTTCGGTCAGTGATTTTTTCATTTTCGCTTTTACATTGTAAAACCCCGTTTACATTTTTACATTGTAGAATTCTCGTATAACACGGATAACATACTAAAATCTCGTATAACACGGATAACATACTCAATTCAAACTTGTACTACTATTATATTTTATTAAAGTAACACACTTCATATAAAGATTAACTTTATTAGTTAATATAGTTATTTGTTGAAATATAATTCTAATTTAGTTAATTAACATTAATTTCATGTAAACATAAACCATTGACTCTAAAATCGAAACTGTTGCATTTGCAGCTCGCAATATAAAGACGCCGAAAACTTCTACATTTTTAAGCGCGTAGGCAACAAAGTAGCCTTTACGGACTATTTTTCCATTGAATCCAAGTTTTCCGTATTATCCGAGCCCACACCTCGGATACCGCGAAGACTCGGTTGATCGAAGATCGGGATAAGCGAGGTTCTACTCTATTGTTTTTTTACCGACAAATCGGTGAATAAAGACGCAGAAAACTTGTACATTTTTAAGCGCGTAGGCAACAAAGTAGCCTTTACGGACTATTTTTCCATTGAATCCAAGTTTTCCGTATTATCCGAGCCCACACCTCGGATACCGCGAAGACTCGGTTGATCGAAGATCGGGATAAGCGAGGTTCTACTCTATTGTTTTTTTTTACCGACAAATCGGTGAATTATATTAAACTGAGAAAACGTGTCGCGCTGATGTGTCGCGTGTCGCGACAAGCACAGAGAGTTACATTTAGCCCGAGTGAAGAAATGAGGGAACGGAGAACCGCGAGAGAGAACCAAGAACAAGGATAACTTTCCCCGGTCCAGGAATAGACCCTGACAAAATTAACGCTCCAAGATGCCCTCCTGCCGTGAGTTACTCTCATCTTCCAACGACCCACCCCTTTTTGCATTTATCTTCTCGATTTGTCTTATTTTTTTTCTCTATTTTTTATCTTTCTCTCGGGCGGACGGCTATTATTAGGATAAACGAATCGTTTGTGTCTACGCGGATATGAACTTCCCCAACGGCTCATCCGGCGAACGTCTTTATCTCGCGTTTTCTCCGAACGCAGATACGATTCATTGCTCGATGACGGAGAAACCATCGACCGACCATTGCATCGCTTCTGCGGAAGAAATGAAACAATGTTCCGATAGTTTTTTTTTTTTTTTTACAGCTTCTTTTCAGTAAACTTGGTATTATAGTTATAGCGGCGGGTATCTCAAAGCTCGGAATCGAAGCCGCGAAAAACATGAACCATTGCATCGTTTCTTCGGAAGAAATGAAACAATGTTCCGATAGATTTATTCTTTTTTTTTCTTACAGCATCTTTCCTGTAAATAATTATAGTGTATAGGTATTATAGTTGTAGCGGCGGGTATCTCAAGGCTCGGAATCGGCGATGCATGCAATGCAGCTGGCTCTTCAGAAAACGGTAAAACGTTTCTTCTTCGCTAGGAGAAGAAGAAAAAAATAAGAAGCGTCGATTGTCCGCGGACACTCCCGGTAGAGTCCTTCGTCTCGGCGCTCTGTGCAATTAATCTTCTTCACTCGAACGAGAGTTACCGACTCTGCTCCTTTATTTGTCTGCGGTGTATTTCACATACCTGCAGTGCAATACGAATCTGTAAGAACGAAACGAGAGCGATAACCGTGATCAAGCTCCTTCCGGCATAGTTATAACCGAGACGAGACTCGGTTTATAAACCGGTCCTGTAACCCTACCGCAAATCGTTACTCTATTGAAAAAGCCAACAAGAAAGTTCACCGTCTATATAGAAGAGAGAGAGGGGCAAAATGGACCCTTTTAATAATTTTTTTTGTAGTACACAAAAAAAAAATGAAAATTGAATAAAAAAAAAGAACACGTCTCATTTCAAATTGAAGACATCGGTCCATTTTACCCCGCTCTCCCTTAATAATTCCCTTCGTACGAAAGGAACAAAAAATCAGCGACGAGCCGTTCATATTTTTATATCAATATACCTCGTCAAAAAATAAATCCGAAAAATGGACTCTCAATTAATTTTTCGCAGCGCACTAAAAATGTTTTTTTTTAATCAATAAAAAGAAACACGTCTCATCTGAAATTGAAGATCATTTCACGCCGCTCTGCCTTAATAATTCGCTTCGCCGTTCATACTTAAAGGCCTGTAAACCTCTTCGAAAATTAAATCCGAAAAGAATGCTTCGACTTCTATATCTTCCCGGAAATCGAATGAGTCCGAGCTCGGCGAGCGCGGTTCCAAGATTTAACGATGCCGCGCGCGTTGCTTCGAAGGGAAGCGTTTGTCGTCCATCCGAGATAATTGACAGCACGAGCTCTCAATTCGTCGCACGATAATCTACTCTTTCTCGCCGGCTATAAGATACGACGGTGTCTCCCGGCTATCGTCGACGGCGCGCGAGAGCCTTGGCAACGACCGCGCGCCACGACTGACTCACGCACCGGCGAAAATTTTCTCATTCCCTTCGTTAAAGTTGCTCATTCTATTTTCTTTGCACAGCGCGCCGAGATAATAAACACGACCAATCAGCCATCTAAGAGGCACTCTTCAGACTCTTCCCTTTCGCTTTATTATACAGTACAAGAGCTTTCTCTAATCGTAATTTAGCAACTTTTTTCTCTAATCGTTATTTAGCAACTTTTTTCTCTAATCGTTATTTAGCAACTTTTTTCTCTAATCGTTATTTAGCAACTTTTTTCTCTAATCGTTATTTAGCCATTTTTTTCTCTAATCGTTATTTAGCCTTTTTTCTGTAATCGTTATTTAGCCTTTTTTCTGTAATCGTTATTTTGCCATTTTTTTTCTCTAATCGTTATTTAGCCCTTTTTCTGTAATGGTTATTTTGCCATTTTTTTTCACTAATTATTTCGCCATTTTTTTTTTAATCGGCAATTCGACATCAAATTTTCGCGAGCCGTACCAGTTTGTAAAATTAACAAAAATTTCGCGTCCACGAATGTTCGATTTTTATTTAATTATTTACTTTTAAATTAACAAGAAGATAGTGTCATTCCTTCCGGAGAAGAAACTTGTCGTTAAAAATGTACAAGCAACCTTATTTCACTGCACAGTAACGTGGCACCGAGACAGGAATATTCATTGAGCTTTGATAAGAACGATCGTGACTCCCGACCGCGAATTTTTATCTCGCTTGCTCTTCACGGTAAACGTTACTCAGCCCGTCGAGTCCATTAGTCACGTTGAAGCCGCGAGGGATCCACGATCGCGCGAGTATAATCAAAGATTCTTTTGTATTCCTGAACTATTTTTAAAAACGCATCTTATAAACTACTTTTGAATTTTTATTTCTTCAAATGAACGAGACGAAACCGTTTTTGAAAATAAGTAAAGTAAAAAATAAATTAAAAAATTGCTTCTAAAGTTATAATCCGAGGATAATGTTGGGAAGTTATCGGAAACGCAACGCCGGCGAGAAACCCTTCAGGGCCGCGGTTCCGGTCGTTCCAGGAAATTGCGAGACGGGACATCGAACGGATACACTCGGTACAACTTTATCTGGGGGGAGATATAGTTTCGCCGTCTAACTGAGGCAGCCCCGAGGAGGAAGAAGTGCTACAAGAACCGCGCGGCGGTATCGTGTTTCGAGCTGCGGACACGATGTAATAATTTAACGAAGCAGGTATACACGACACGCTCCACCTTGCTGCAAAAACCTTCGGGCTGTTCTTTTTTTTTTTTTCTCTTCCTCTTCTTTTCTTTCCCCTCGACTCTATCATTCGCCGAAGTAATAACCGCCGGTACAATTTTCTCTCGCACGAATTCCTTGAGTTTCCAGCGTCCCCCGTAACTACACGTTTCCTTCGCACCGGAGCATAAAACGTAAATTATATTCATCTGTCCTCGCAATAATGCCTCACCGTCAATCCCTCCTAGAGTCCGCATCTTTTCACGGCCATCGCTCCTACCGAATCCAACGAACATATATTTTCCAAAAATCCCTTCTAGCTTCCAAAAAAAAAACAAGTCTCATGTGGAAATAATTCACGTCTCGTAGCGCGAAGAATTTTTTTTTAAATCATCCTCGTTTCCAAAACAATTAAATTTAATAAACTATCTTCAAATTTAACAAACTATCTGTAAATTTAATAAAAGACTTTTAAATTTAATAAGCTATCATTAAATCGAATAAACGTACCTTCGCTCCAATTTGATTGCCGCACTGTCCGGCCTGAAGATGAACGATCTCTCTCATCTTGCCTGGCGAATTGATATAAAACCGACCGAAGTTGAAGATTCAAGAAGATAAATCCGATTCCCGGATCGAGGAAGCAAGTGCAGAGTGTCCGAGGTTGTCCGCGAGCCGATGGCCAGGAGTTGTCGGGAGCGGCTCTGTGCGATCGTCCGACTTGCCCGGTGAACGGTACGGCGGTCGTCTGGCACGCGTTCCTCCGAGTCTTCTGGTCGTACCCCAGTCGTCGAACTCTCTTCGCGACTATCGTCGTGCGACGAGTGCGCAAGTCACCGGGATGACTCTCGCGCGAGCACGAGTGCGAATAATAGTCAACGAAGAGGCTCCCCCCCCTTCTTCCGAGTACGCGAACTGCAGTACTATTTTCAATGTCTCCGGGACGTCCGTCGCTCGGCTGCGCGGGCTCTGCACGGCTCGGTGCTGATTTATTCGGAGCTCCGCCGAGGCAGTTGTCGACTCGCCGGTGATGCAGAATCGACTTGTACTTCCATCGGTCAATCCCCGAGCTGACGATGTTCGACCTCATCGGCGAAGGGAGTGAGGAAAGCCCCGTGGTGGGGGAAGAACTTCCTCCTGAGCTCAAGAAGAAGCCGCGTCCCTCCTCTTCGGCGCGCGGCCCATCGTGGCCTTCGGACTGAGAAACACGTGTGGCTACTTTTCAATTTTTCTTCGTGTTTACGGACCTTTTACCAAACCCTCTCCACCCTCATCTTCCGGCCATCCTGCCCTGAGAGCAGAGACGGCTGGGATAAAATAAATAAAAAGGAATGATCGCGATAGCCAAGTCTCGCAGCTGGATACTCTTCTTCGGGTCATTTGAAATTCCTGGGTGTTAATTTATCCACCGCAGGCCCGGAGGATTCTCGGGATTCCTGGCGTCTCGAGTCCGGGTTTACGATGGAGGAAGAATATCGCTGGTTTCTCGCAGAAATGCAGCATTTCGCACCTTCGTTTCTGCCGATGTAGAGCTGAAAAACAATTATTTATTTATTTAGATATATACGGGACAATGGCCTTTTTTACATGAGTTTCGCATACGAGTGTGCGCATGCGCGCGTAACTGTGCCCGTAAAGCACGGAAGCGGTACAAGATTTATAAGAAAAAAAAACCGGGGATATTGGAAAGTACAACTTGTGCCAAGATGTGCCGTGACGGTGATTTTTTTGAGAGCGTCAAATTGACCAAAAAATTACAGTCTTTTGTTTATTCCAGAAAATGTTTGTCGCGCCATGACCGTTATTATTTTTAGAGGTCACAGACGTGGTCAGAACAGCAAAAAGCATTTATCTGGTTGGGATTTGACGTCATTTTTTTTTTTTTGTCACAAATTTAGTCAACTTTGTAGCAGTTTAGGTTGATTTCGAACGAATTTTTATCGCTCATTGTCTTTGTAACCGTATTCGTATTTTCACTTTTTCATCAATTAATTAATCAATGAAACGATATTACAAAATAAATACGAAATCAATTTTTTTTGTGATTAACGAGATTGGTACATAATTGATTTTTAAGTTGAGAGCGTGGAGGTTTTTAGAGTTAAATATCACTCTTGTCCAGTGCGGTCATTTCCGGACCGGTCAATTGGCGCTCACCTGACAGTCAATTGAAAAAAAAAAGACCGATCACAAAGTCCGCGCCGATCTCTACGTACAATAAATATCGGAAGGGAACTTTACTCGTGCTGTGATTGTGTGAAAAAATAATATAAAAAAATTACAAAACGCTGATGTTTGCTGGTTTGTTTAAGCAACGCGTCAACGAAAATGCTTGCAGCGTCGAGACAACATATATCACGGGAAATCTGTGTCCCGTCTCCCGAACGCACGGAGCGTACTTTAACTCTTCGTTGGGTAGAGCCGCTGCAGCGAGTTATCTAAAAATAGTATCGGGACACGAATCTCGGAGCATTTGACCCGACGGCGGACGGCAAAAAAAAAACTCGAAAAAAAATCGTTGCACAGCATCGTTATCGCCGTTCTCGGTGTATTCTCTCGAGTCCGTACAGTTTTAAGCACGAAAACGTCGACAACGTCGATAGCGCACGAGGGGCTAATGAGGGAACGCACATCGGTCGATCAGAGCAAAAAAGGCGTATTTTATTAACGCTAGTACGGAGGAAATACGCCCTTCTGATACCGAGCGCGCGACATGCCTCCAGCTGCGCAAACGCTCGACGAGCTCTACTCTCTCGTCGAGAGTGCGTTTTGTCTCCCGCTGTCACAAAAAGTTCATCTCTATTATTGTAACTACTCTTCTCAAATAACCTCGCTGTCTCGCACCGAGGAGACTTGAGCGGCGCAATGACAATGGTAGATTATGTTTCGGCTCTTAGGTTAACCATAGCGCTGTCGGAAACTCCTTCGGAATCTATTTTTCTAACCCCGAAATTTACTCGCTTCCGGTCTGCGTACGGGAAATACTGCAGAATGTACGGCCGATACACAGAAAAAAGTAAACCTCGAAAAACGGCGGGTAGAAGTTTGCCACCGCACGCACGAGCTTCTTTGGGCGTGCCGAATCAAGTGTATTTCTCGGTAAGGAATGAAAGGACACAGTGTAATGATGTTGATGAGCCCAGGTCGTAGGCCCTGACACGAGCCAGGCCGCCGGAAATCGCGACGAACGTCCACTTAAACCTTTCGAGTGTCGTAGACCACACATGGGGCCAAATCTAAATGAGCCATCTATCTATCGCCATGTCCGATCTTGTGTCGGTGGATATCGATTAGGCATTACTTTTCTTTATTGTGTTAACGGTAAACGGAGATCCCGTTATCCGGGAACGGAACAGCCTCGCTCCGGCACCTGTTACATTCTCATTAATTATAATGTGCAGCTATCGTGAAGCGTCGCGTTATTATTTTAAAAAACGTGCCTGGTATTCTGAGTATATGCAGTCTACTTGCTTCGTTGAAGATACAGATTCGAAGCGGCGACTACAGCTCTCTCGGCTGCAGATCCCTGCTGTTCGGTTTACCGTCGAGCTGTACCCGATGTGTGCAACTGCCGGTAAAGTAGGGTAAAGCACACGCCGGAAGATTTGAGGAGCTAGCCGCAAAAAAGGGTTATAGTAGCGACGTGAGCGATCGACGTTAAGGTCGAGTTCTACCGTATCTATAAAAGACGAGAATTTATTTTTTCCCTCCCGTCACTCGAAATAGCCTGAATCAACGCTTATCTTTATGTGAAATGCGTGTATATATCTTACGTGACGTTTCAATTATCCTTTATAGAAAAACATAGACGCTGCTACTCATCAATTAATAACTTATATCTTGTTCGACATTTTAATTATTACGAACAGAAGCTACGCATCGTTACAGTTTAATTCGTTAAAATCTTTGTTTTATATATCTATGTTTTACGCACTCGAATAAGCGAGTCTCGCGAAGTGGACCATTTATCGAAGGATCCTGGTCGCACCCGCCGAATTGTTCTTCAAAGGTAACAAACTCGGTTACCGCCTTTGGAATATCGGTGACCCACTTCCCAGCCGCGACGACTTGCGAAGTAATCGTTGTAACATTAATAATGCATGTATTACAAAGATTGAAACGCCTACGACTGGAGAAAAAGGGGATCGATAAAGGAGCGTGGAGGCAAACCGGAACGAGTAACGGGTTATTAATAAAGATTACCTTTTTTTTTATTCGATAATAATTTAATAAAGATGACGTCGTCAGCCGCTATTGCGGTTGTACACTGTATTATCACGGCCTTCGCCTTTCAGCTCTCGTGTAATAGTATTCGTAAAGACACTGAAGTAAAGTCGTATCTAGATGGTAATTGGGCAGAGAGATTTGGGCCTTCGTGAGAGCTCTTGGCCGTAAAGAAAAACTGTCCGTACGAAAGAAAAAAAAAAATAAAGAGAGAAGTTATAACGAAACTCAAAAGTTAAGAAGCGTGGACGTGGTTTTGGACACGTTGCGTGTCGTTGCGAGTTATACGATGTCGAGGAGGAAACGGGGGGGGGGGATTTTGGGTAAGAAGGATTTTGGGTGAAGGTTCTTGGGATCGGGGCTAAATTTAGACCTCTTCGACCTCTCCCTCCTGCTCCTCGTCGAACTCCGCGTCTTCGTCGGCGGTTGCCTCCTGGTATTGCTGGTACTCGGACACCAGATCGTTCATGTTGGACTCGGCCTCGGTGAATTCCATCTCGTCCATACCCTCGCCGGTGTACCAATGGAGGAAAGCCTTTCTCCTGAACATGGCGGTGAACTGCTCGGAGATGCGCTTGAACAGCTCCTGAATGGCGGTGGAGTTGCCGATGAAGGTGGCAGACATCTTGAGTCCACGGGGTGGGATGTCGCAGACGGCTGTCTTGACGTTGTTCGGGATCCATTCGACGAAGTACGAGCTGTTCTTGTTCTGGATGTTGAGCATCTGCTCGTCGACCTCCTTCATGGACATTCTACCGCGGAATATGGCGGCGACTGTGAGGTATCTTCCGTGTCGTGGATCGCACGCGGCCATCATGTTCTTGGCGTCGAACATCTGTTGGGTCAATTCGGGAACGGAGAGGGCTCTGTACTGTTGGCTACCGCGGGAGGTGAGCGGGGCGAAACCGGGCATGAAGAAGTGAAGACGCGGGAATGGTACCATGTTTACGGCGAGTTTTCTGAGATCGGCGTTCAACTGACCGGGGAACCTGAGGCAGGTGGTGACGCCGGACATGGTCAGCGAAACGAGATGATTCAGATCGCCGTAAGTCGGTGTGGAGAGTTTCAAGGTGCGGAAGCAGATGTCGTAGAGGGCTTCGTTATCGATACAGTAAGTCTCGTCGGTGTTCTCGACGAGCTGGTGCACGGAGAGGGTGGCGTTGTAGGGCTCGACTACGGTGTCGGATACCTTCGGCGACGGTACGACCGAGTACGTGTTCATTATTCTATCGGGATACTCCTCGCGGATCTTGGATATTAGGAGTGTGCCCATACCGGATCCGGTACCGCCACCGAGGGAGTGGGTGAGCTGGAAACCCTGAAGGCAGTCGCAGCTCTCGGCCTCCTTTCGCACGACGTCGAGCACCGAATCCACGAGTTCGGCACCCTCGGTGTAGTGACCCTTCGCCCAGTTGTTACCCGCGCCTGACTGACCGAAGACGAAGTTGTCGGGTCTGAAGATCTGACCGAACGGTCCCGAACGAACGGAGTCCATGGTGCCGGGCTCCAGATCGACGAGGATCGCTCTCGGTACATATTTGCCACCGGAAGCCTCGTTGTAGTAGACGTTGATTCTCTCCAACTGAAGGTCGGAGTCTCCGTGGTATGCACCGGTCGGGTCGATACCGTGCTCATCGCTGATGATCTCCCAAAACTGCAAGACAATACAATGTTTCGTTAATATCATTCTTAAAAAAAAAAAAATACTAACAAACAAAAAAATCAGTATCTTTCTTGAAAAATGTTTTTCGGCGATAAAACCCCGTTGATCGACCGAAGACGCTCCAGGAGTTCGTCGACCGGAGCGCAATTTAAATATCGTATGTAATTAAATACGCGCTCTCTCTCCGTCCACCGCGTCTCTTCCGGGACTAATTTGAAAAAATGCATCCATACGTACATTCTACGATATATATATTTTTTTCACCCGAGTTACGAGACGCTGTGAGTCGCGTCGATTTAGCTAACGAATCGCTTGAGTGCCAATCGAGACTAATTAACGGAGTTCGCCGGGGCCGTTCGCTCCGCGTCGGCTGCCGTCCGCAGGAGAGAATCTAGTCAGCCCAGTCGCATGCACTCGGGCAAGACGAAACGCGATGCTGCACCATCCGGCGAGGATGCGCGCGCAGCTATGGAAGAATGAGCCGGACGCCATGCTCTGCCCAGACACCACCCACGCGTTGCTGCCGTTTGTTCTTCTTCTTATTCTTATTCTCCTTTTCCTTCCTACAGCGAACGTTCAAAGACCCCGGCGAATAGAGAGAGATGTGTGCAGCAACGCGTGGCTCGCTCAAAGGATCGAAGAAAGAAAGCCGAGGAGTGTGCGCATCCGCGTTTAAAAATAGATAGCCTCCTCGGCATGCCCTCCTCTCCTATCATTATTATCTTGCACATCGGAGTACTACACCAACAGCTATATATCTTCCCCTCGCTATTTTGAATGAAAACAATTGAAGATTACGCAATCGCTCGGCGTAGTGAAACGGCGATCTGTTTATATATACATTAATAGGAACAAATAGAGAGACGAATTACAAATAAGAATTGGCTTTAGAATTTCATAATTAGACTAATTATAATTCTCAAGCTAATCCTTTAAACTTTTTCTAATAAAAAGTTTATTAGCCCGAATTATGAGCTTCAGAATTTCAGAATTAGACTAATTCTAATTCTAATTATAAAGCTAATAATTTAAACTTTTTCTAATAAAAGGTTTATAAGCTCGAATTATTATCGTATTCGTCTCCTAACCGAGATGTCGTCGGTTGGTGTTAAAGTGCCGAAAAAGACTGTCAAGTCTACGATCGATGTGAAGTCGATAGTTTGGGCGTCCTTCAATCGAGGATAAATCGTCTATCTTATCGCGCCTACGATATTCGTTGCAATATATATATATATATATATCGATAAGCGTGAATGAACGCTCTTGCGGGTCCGTAGACTCTGCAGCCGAGTGAAACTGCAAGATACGTTAAGGCCGAGTTGGATTCCGCAGGCAATGAGCGTGTGAGAGAAACTCACGTCGACACGCAGGCGTCGACGAGACGTCGTGGGTACGGGACGTGTGTGCGAGCGTGTGTGAAGGGAAAAAAAACTCACGCTCCATAGGCATCGACCGGGGGACGATGACCATATATGAGCATCACTGGTGGAAAGCCGCAGTCGACCAAACCTGACTTCGACTCCCACCGTATTCGCCGCAGTGTACCCAGCGACAGTGTAATGTATTACAGAGTGAGAGATAGGGACATATGTGAGTCATCAATGCGACTCTATATATAGAGATGATGATGACCGTACCACTTACACGCTCGGGCAATTAGCATAAGCGCGTTCGTTACGTTGCAGGCAGAGCGAAGACCGTGCCGTGTGTATGACTCTTGTTTTGTAGATAGATTTATTTTTCTTGTTTTATTTTTCTTTTTTATCTACCAATTTCGTAATTCGCAAAACGAGCCAAGAACAAAATAGACGCTATGGAGTCATCTCCAGGCGGGAGACTGGAAGAAGGTCGAGTTTTACCGTTCGCGACTTCTATTTGTCGGTTATTTTTTTCATCATTTCCCTTTCGCTTCCCGAGTGCGATTAGTAATTTTTTTGTTCGAGCTAAACAAACGATGAACTCATCGCGTCGAGCTCCGACTAGTTTTATTTACGCTGAGCTCCCGCGAGTGGATCGATCGGTGGGCGTTCGGAGGAGAAAGCATCGGTTGGATGTTTTAACGTAAACGAACGCGTCGGGACGAGCGAACTTGAACCCCACAAATCCCTGCCGGTCCTAACGAGAATGGGGCCGACGATGTCGGGGGAACATCTGGCTCAGACAATCTTTGTGACCCTTGGGAACAGCTGCGACCGGCATTTTTCCTAGGGGTATTGTGTTAGTCCCGGCCCCGACTACTCAACCCGCCCTTCGACGAAAATACTGCGCAGAGACTTGTGCATTGCAATTAATTCGTAGATGTGTACTAAAATTATTGCAATTTTCGCGAGCCTGTGATAATTGTCGGAGGATTGTAAAAATTATATTTCTTAGAGAGTCCGGTGTGCCCTTGGATTTCGCGAGGGTCGAGAAAATTACTGCTTTTACCTCGTGGGAAGATCCAGCTCGCAGACTTTTGCATTGTAATTAATTCGTAAACGTGTAAAAAAATTATTGCAATTTCCGCGAGTCGATGATAATTGTTGGAGAATTATAAAAATGATATTTTTGAGAGTGAGCCCTTGGATTTCCCGAAGGGCGAGGAAAATTGTGCATTGTAATTAATTCGTAAACTTGTAAATAATTATTGCAAAATCCGCGAGTCAATGATAAAAACTATATTTTTCGAGAAAAGTTGTATTACTGAGAGAGTGTGTCCTTGGATTTCACAAAGGTCGAGGAAAATTACTGTTACTACCTGGGACTCGTGGCGGGTTCAAACCCGCACGCCGAGCCTGCCCGATCGATACGTGAATTTCTCCTGGCGTGCGTGCCGTATACCTATAGGGTCGTTGGCGAGGCAACACTCGCACCGAGGTTCGCCTGTGGTGGAAGCAGGGAAACGTCGAGGATAAAACCTTTTGCTTTATTTGGGCGCGTCGCGACGACGCTCTCCCGCCGCGAGCCCTACCTACGTAAGACTCGCTGTCCTTGGTCTCAAAGATATCGTCCCTCCATGGCAAAAGTTACGACTGCGACTTCATTGCACAACTTACAGCGCCGATTGTATCCGTTTAACATTTTTCAACGTTTTCTAGATACATCTATGGTCTTCTTATTCCGTGAGTCGAATCGATCGAACGAAGCAAGGAACCGAGGCAAAAAAAAACACGATCGTTATTATCGATCGAGGCCGCGAACGGGCTCTCTTTTTCTTCCCACGCCGAACGCTCCGAAAACTCTCTCGATGGGGGCCTAATAGCGGGCATTGACTCGATAAAGTTATCCTTGAAGAGCACCGAGCGTAACGATGGTCGGCTGGCGACTCGGTACACACCCGAGCTACCGCAGAACGTTTTTATTCGGAGATTTTATGAATAAAAAAAATGTATCGCGGTTTCCATTCCCGATACTCTCAGGGTAAAATATATATATAGACATATATATATTGCTATCGAGGGTTAAAAAAAATACGGTTGAGACAAAAAAAATGCTTGTACATGCTCTTCTCGGAACTCCGTACAATCGTGCCAAGTACAATCGTTCGATATCGTTCGTACTTATAGTTGACGTGAAAAAAAAAGCGACGGGCGTTGTCGAGCAGTTGATAACTTAGCGACTTCAACTATTCACAGAGTACACTGCTGTTCATGAATGCCTGGTCAGTTTTCCTATAGCGGCCCTATTCAGATCGTTCAGGTATTCGTGAACAGCACCGTACTAGCTGGTTCCTCATGAAAATTTACACAGGCACGTCAGCCGCTAACCACCGGCCGAGGTCGAGTCGGGAGACATTCGTGTATAAACAATCGTAAGGGCATCTCTATGGCGAGTACGATATTGATATTTCTGCGTGCGAGTGCGATGGAAATAGCGTAAATTGCGGACCGAGCTATATAATGAAAGTGCGAGAGCGAGGAGGATAAGAGAGGCTCTTGGGTGCGCGCGCATCGGTTCGATGCCGCTGGCGCATATCAACCAGCTACCCAGCGATGTGCCGCTGCCAGAGTCGAAGCCAAGCCACACCCAGGCCGAACGGACGTTCGACCGACGCATTCCACGACTTTCTTTTGTTTTCCCGTGTCTCGAGACGCGTATCTTCGATCTAACGCGGCACCTCGAGCCGATCATCTCACACGAAATGCCGATAGCATTTTTACTCAGCGGAAAAAAAAAACGAGCTAGTTGTCTTTACTGTACGCGTCAGCGAAGATAGCGCCGCCCCGACGCCGTGCGGCTTTCGGCGGAGAGAAGGATCTCGAAAAAGAGAATTAAAAAAAACCCGTTAGACCGCGCGACGCTCGCCGGCCGGCTCAGCCTGAGCTGTCGCCATGACAGGCCTTCGCGGCACCGATTCTTTCGCATAGCTCGCCAATGGCGTCCGTCCAGCGAGCCTCGAACGCCGAAGGGAATAGCTCGGCGTCGAAAAATGTTTCTAGCTAGTGATCTCTCTCTCATGGAAATTGCTCGTTTTGCACATTAGCCGACTCGACTGCGCGACGCCAGGAAGCCAACTGTTCTCTCTCAAATAGTCCACTTCCCGCTGAGGCACAGGACGAAAGATTCTGGAACGCAATTACGCCGCCCGTGACTCTCCCACCTATTTTTTGTTTCGCGTTTTTTTTCTCTCTATCCCCGAGGAAACAAGCGATTATGATGACGGGGAATGAGAACTCTGCAGTGAGGAGCGGAAGTGGCCGCGACTGGGAATAACGGTTTCACTGAGCTGACCCGTGTTAACGTACGAGGGAGCGACGACAAAGAAACCGACGCGACGCCGTCCACGGTGGCTCCTTTTCACAGAGTTCTCTCGACGACGACGGTTCGTGAGAAAAAAAAATTAAATTAATTTACCAACGACGTACCTTAGCTCCAATTTGGTTACCGCACTGGCCAGCCTGGATGTGCACGATTTCCCTCATGTTTGATGCTGTGTCTGACTTTTTCCTCTCCTGTACTTGTACGAACGAAGCTCGATTCTCGACTGACGAAAACGCAACGCGCTGTGCGAGACCACAAACGAATGTGAGATGCCAGGGGCGCCCGTTACAGATTTTCAAGCCTGTCGACCGAGGTGGTGGGGAGACGGGGGTCGGCGTCCCGGCGCTCGGCGATTGGTCGCTCGGGCATCCCCTCCACACTCCAGTAACGACCCGGAGCTCGCGGCTAGCGACAGACCGACGGCCGGCTCTCCCAGTGTTGCCAACCGAACCAGTGTCACGCCGGAAAATCATTCACGTTTGCCGGCTTCTGCCAACGAAACTTTTTTTTTTGTCTATCCTCTCTCTCCTCTCCACTTACTTTCATCTCTATCGGAGATAAGGGCGTTGTGTTTCACTGAAGGACCGTGTCTACGAGAATCATCCCCCGTATCCCGAAATGATCCTCGATGTTGCGGAAGTCATTCGGACCAAAAATATGCTTCATCGATTCCCGAACGAGCGGTGAGTAGCATACTATACACCATTTTTCCTCCGCTTAGACGGACGCGCGTCCCATCGGCGTCCTGGCACACGTCATACGCCCATAATTCTTGCAGAGCCGTGTGGGCAGTTCTGCGAGATCATTTTTTTTTCTATCAGCTTTCAGACGTGAGGGCCTCTGTTGGCCGATAGACTATAGCGTACGCGCGCATCGATGCATCGTGACGTGCATTTGTCGATGAATTTAGGATGCATGAAGTACGATAGGTTTCGAGAATATCGCTCTAGGCTGGAGGCGTCTGGACAAAGGTTGTCTATCGATTCGCCCAGCGCTGCCTGATCATCCTATACACGAGGAAAAACAAGAATCTATCCGACAAGTAGAGATGCGGCATAAGCGGTCGTAATATTAGATGCGACTGTCTCGACGGCATTCGAAGCGACATTCTCTTTTTCTCTCTTTTTCGGTCGTCAATCATGAACTTCGACTCTATCTAGAAAATCTATACTCGGCTGAACGCGTCTCTGGCGAGTCTCTCTCTAGCATTAGACGAATTGTATCGCCCTCGAGTGTGTACGAAACTTAATCGTTTTTTATTTTTTTCATCTCGCAGCCGAGAGTTCCGCGTAGGCAAGGATATTTAAACTTATTTGGTAATACAGCTCGAAAGACGATGTATACATGGTACAGGCTTATGTCATTCGATTCTCGTAAAGCGCGCAGGCTCAGCTGTCGCTGCAGTAGAAACGACCGAGAATCGAACAGACCAACCCTGCACCCCCTTCTTTCCTCCGCCCAATTATTTCGTCCTTTAAGCCTATAGACTTTATTGACGTTGGCAATGCGAACTGCATTAAGCGAGATGCCAAAATCGGCGCCCACGAACGCTGATCCATCTCTTGAATACAAATCGACCCGTCAGGGCCTGAAATGTCCCCTCCCGCCCCTCTCGCGCCGTACCCTCCTACAGCGCCGCCTCTCATGGCGTATTCATACAGTCCAAAAGTCAGATAGTTCGTGTGTTTAAAATTGCGTCATCGGCCAGCCCACCATAGTTATCCTCCCTTCGAATGAAAATTTACTATTTGCGAATCATGCCTCTGGCAGGTTAATTTTCCGTCGACAAACCTCCATTATTCTCGTATCCGCGGCTTATCAAGACGAGAATAGCGAGCTTACAAATAGCTCCTAATTGCAAAATGCCCGGAGATCCGAAGTTTCAAAGCCAAGTGATTACGAGCAGCGAAGCTCATTAAAGTAGCGTGACGCCTGCTGCATACGCTCCGTGCAGTAAACCCACACACACGCACACACATACGTAGTTTGCATGCTTATGTGTGGAATCCGCTCGGATTGTCTCTCGCGAGGCAGATCTGCACATATTAAGCTATTAACTTCAATCAGCGCGCTACTCCCTACTACGGATTTGTTTCAACGTCCTTCCCACAGCGAGGTGTGGCGCTGCGCGTCTCTCGCAACGCGACGCTGTTTCTCGCCTAAATGGCGATCCTGCTTCTCGCCCCAAAAAAAAATTACTTCGTTTCCGTTCTTCCGACTTCCGCGAACACCTGTATACCTGTGTATAGCAGGTGGATTGGTAGTCTACGACCTCGCATGCGGTATATACTGCGGCAGCAGTCCTTTCCACCCTTACCCGAGATATATCCTCTCGGCATTATCCGCGCAGTGGCCCAACGCCGGCACCCCGACGAGCCCAACCTGCGCGACCGGCGAGGAAAGTCGATAACACGTGACTCACCGCTGCCGGAGTACACGCCCCTGAACGTTGCGACACTAGGAAGTCTTGCGCTGACTCCGCTCGTCATTTAACGACAAACTTAGTTTTTTTTTTTACAATTAGACCTGTGAATTCATGATTCCTTTTTAGAAACTGAAATTATTTTTAGACTCTGAGAAACAAAAAATTAATAAACTCAATGAAGGGTTTTCTCGTTTAGTATCTCGTTGGTAATTGAGGATATAATTTATTGAAACAAAATTGGATCCGTTTTACTAAATTATATAACACGCCCTCGAACGTTGCGACACTCGCGCTGACTGTTCATTATTTAACGACATATTTTTTTTTTTTTTACAATTACACCTGTAAATTCATTACTCCTTTGTAGAAACAGAAATTATTTTTGCGATCGGAAAAAAATTGATAAATTCAATGAAACATTATCTCGTTTGGAATCTCTTTGGTAGTTGAGAATATCATTTAATTAAATAAAGTTGAATTCATTTCACAAAATTATATAACACGCCCTCGAACGCTGCGACATTCGGAACTCTCGCGCCGACCCTGTTCGTCATCTAACGACAAACATTTATTGTTTCAACAATTACACCTGCGAATTGATTATTCCTTTTTTGAAACAAATTATTTTTACACTCGGAAAGAAAGTTAATAAAATCAGTGAATCGTTACCTCGTTTAGTACCTCTCCAGTAGTTGCCGATACAATTTATTGAAACAAAACTGAATTTCACTAAATGGTGTCCTCGTATCGAATAAATGGAATGGAATGGATATGTTATGGAAAAAAAAATATATATTTCATTGATTTCAGTATATCTTTTCTCGGAGTATTATTATTACCGTAAAAAAAAAAAAATCTCGGAGATATTTGCTGCGTTGCATCCGGTGATGACTAAGCTCGTGTACCTTACAACTAAAATAACAATAATAAAGCTAGACGGAAGAAGACGGAGGAAGCGCGCGAGGGAGTGTAGGCTCGTGACTCGTTAGCGCAACGAGGCATTATTCAATAATCTGCCGTAGTAAAATCTATCCGACGGTCAACAAACTTGACGACAGTGTCGGTATTACAGCATTGTTCGTGGTGTCAGTAATTGCCAGCTTAAGGTTTTTTTTTCATTACGCTCTTTGAACGAGACAGATTACGCAACGGAAATGACTTTACCCGAGCTTCCCTGAAAAACAAACTCGATTACACTCGGCTGACCCGTCGTGCGAGCAAAATCTCTTGGATTTTTTACTCGTGCATGATAATGAAGAAAAAAAAAGGTAGAGATACCCGGTAAAAAAAAGTTCGTACTTTTTACAACAACTTATTGTTCACAATTTTTTTATTTGTAAATAAGTGATAAACGAGTTTGTCACTTATTTAACACAATTATCTTACGTAATTTCGAATATCGATTTTACGAAATTATTTTTTACCGCGTATAAGGAGAGAGATCAAGCGTGCACACAGCATCTCGTAGAGAGCATCACCAAGGGTGGCTTTAAACGATCGAGCTCTCTCGGTCGCCTCCGTCCGCGAGCATTTCGCCGTTACCATGTATGGATCATCCGAGGTTCGCCGTCGATCTCGTGTAACACCGCACGCACAAGTGTGCAGCGCCGTACGTAACGGCGTTCACGAGACCCGCGGGGATTACGAGACGTTCCGGCTCTTCGGTTACGTTTTTGCGCACGATTACTTATTCGTTCGAACAAACATTTTTTTTTTTTTTTTTTTTTCTTTGTGTTTACGAAGGAAGGGGAAAGTTTAATGAGTGACTAAGTCGGGGCATCGCCGATCCGACGAGGGGGCGAGTTCGGCTGGCGCGGCACGTGGCGAACGTTGGAATAACAGCAGGACAACGCCTAATGGGGAGAAATGGATCGACGAGACGTATCCATTTGAATACAAGAGGTCTGGCCGCATACGTTTTTTTTTTTTTTTTATTTTCGTTGCGGATGACTCTCGCCGATGATTGCGCAACCGAAATCGTAACGACGACGTCGGGTCGGGAGAATAATGTGTTTTATCCCAGATACGCTCGACTAAATTGTGCCTCATGCCCATTGTCCTTCGCGCATACGTAGTGTGCAACATTGTAAACAAAGACGGAGCCTCGGCGCGGAGAGCCTGCTCCTCGCGCTTGCGGTCCCGGGAACATACCTTAGTGCGCGCGCGCGCGCGTGTGTGTGTGTGTAAACGTCGCTCGGAGTGACATCATTCCTACTGCTATATTTACTTTCGGTCCGTATCGAGCTCATTGCCTGCAGTCTAGCGAGGAGAAAACCACTCCTGCGGGAGATCGCGAACACTTTGAAAAGTCTTTCGATATACAGAGAAAAAAGTCACCGACGGGCGAGGAATTAAACGATCGTTAACTGCTCCGCTCGAAGACTACGAGGGTATTTAAAAAAAACATTTCTCGTCCGCAAACGGCCAACAGTTTTTTTTTACCTTGCTAATCTTACCCCCTTTTTCTTTGTAATGTTTTTTTTTTTATTTTACTTAAAGCTAAGATTTGTTGGACAGAAACAAAAATAAATGGTAAAATGAACACTAAAATGGTAGATCTTTTCGGACAAGAAATTTTTGTCTAATAGTAAAAAATAGTTTGGGATAGTAAAAAATAAGCGATAGATCGTTCATTTTTTACTACCCCCCCCCCCTCCCCCCCCCCCCCCCCCCCCTCGGTTTAGAACAGAATCTAAATTAAATTGGGTATCGATGGCCCGACCAGCTGACCGGAAGCCCAATTCAGAAATCCCTTCTCCGTCCGACCGGTTCCGATCGGCGAAGTGAGGGATAATGGGGAACTCCTAAATGGCGATTGTTTCGTGCTCGAAGGGGTCGTTCGGGGGTGCTGAGTCACACGTCCGCTTAATATACTTCGGGGTACTTTCCCTGTTGACGTCCACAATTTTTTTTCTGCTCACCCCTTTTTTCTTGTTAATATATATTTTTTAGATTTACATACAAGTAAAACAAGTATTAGTTAAAAACATAACAAACAAACAAAAAATGGTGAAATTAACACTAGAATCGCGGGTCGTTATGGACAACAAATATTTGCCCAATCTACCATTAATTTGTTACTATCCCCTTCGGCTTAAAACAGGATCTAAAATAAAAATAAGGTATCGATGGTCCGACCAGCTGACCGAAACCCCGATTGACAAATTCCTTCTCCGTTCCCCGGAACTTCAACAATTTTTTTCTGCTCATCTTATCCCTTTTTTCCACTCAATATTTTTTTTAATTTCCTTAGAAGTAAGATTTGTTGAAAACAAAATGAACCAAAACGCCAAAATTAACAATAGAATCGCGGATCTTTGTGGACAACATTTTTTTTTTGTCGAATCTACCGTTTATTTTTAACAGTCCTCCTTGGCTTAAAACAGGATCTAAAATAAAAATAAAGTATCGATGGTCCGACCAGCTGACCGGAACCCCGATTGAGAAGTCCCTTCCCGGTTCGACCGGTCCCAATCCGCGCAGCGAGGGATGACACGGAGTCCCTAAATTGCGATTGTTTCGTGCTCGGAGGGGTCGTTCGGGGGTGCTGAGTCACTCCCTGAATATCCTCACACGATGCTTTCCCCGGTGACGTCCACAATTTTTGTCCTGCTAATTTGACCCCTTTTTCCTGTTAATTTGTTATATTTACTTAAAAGTAAGATTAGTTGAAAACAAAACAAACAAAAAATGGTGAAATTAACACTAGAATCGCGGGTCGTTATGGACAACAAATATTTGCCCAATCTACCATTAATTTGTTACTATCCCCTTCGGCTTAGAACAGGATCTAAAATAAAAATAAGGTATCGATGGTCCGACCAGCTGACCGGAACCCCGATTGAGAAGTCCCTTCCCGGTTCGACCGGTCCCGATCCGCGCAGCGAGGGATGACACGGAGTCCCTAAATTGCGATCGTTTCGTGCTCGGAGGGGTCGTTCGGGGGTGCTGAGTCACCCCCTTAATATCCTCGCCCGATGCTCTCCCCGGTGAGAACGATTATACACGGAGGTATAGCGTGTGCGCTTCTCGGACAAGGAGGCATCGCCGTGCCGGGCTTGGTGAAGCGGACGAAGCCTCGACCGAAGGAAACTCGAGGCGAAGTCTGTCGCCGGTACTCGCGATAGGTCTATAATCCTACGAGCGAACACGGTTCGGGTACGTGCGCGAATCCGCCGGCCGCGTGTGAGCCGGGACGGTGTACGGTTGGGTCTCTCGGGTCGGTATCGATCGCGACGATACCGCAACTCCGACGCGGAGAGGTCCCACACCGTCACGGAGCAACGAGACTCGGTGACGACGACGTGCACGTACGAACGGCGCACTTCCGCGCTAGCTGTGCGACAGCCGGGTAGGCGAACCCGCAACGTATCCTCTTACAGAATAAACCCCGAGCTGCAAGGGCGCTGAACGCGTAACGCACCCTCCCGAACCACGAGCCACGATACTTTATTAGCATTTTATTACCAGGCGACTTTAGTGCGATGTCCCAACGGACACCGTATTAACATCGTAGAGAGACATCAAGTGCCGAGTCGAATACGATTAATCCGAGCGTCACAACAACCTTTCCCTACCGGTTTTTGGGACGAATGTCGAAATATCGGAGAGCGTTCCGTTAGGCCGTTCCGCTCGAGTTTGAAACTAGGGAGCTGTTGGATTAACCTTCAGAGTAAAAGGTTTGCAGAAGTATGTGGCATAGAACTTCTGTTTTGACTCTCATTTGACGCGAATTTTTTTTTCAAGATCTATGTATTTGTAATTTTCTTTTGTTTTTTTTTTCCCATGTTTTTCATCGTTCTGCGACGACACGAAAAATCGCACGAACGAACCCTGAGCTGCAAGGACGCTGAACAAGTAATGCACCCTCCGAGCCACGGGCCATGATACTTTATTATAGTATTTTATTACCAGGCGACTTTTAATACGATGTCCCAACGGACATCGTATTAACATCGCAGAGAGACAGCAAGTGCCGATTCGAATACGATTAATCCGGGGGTCACAACAGTCGAGGAACTCTTCGCTTCCGGTTTGTGGGACGAATGTCGAAATATCGGAGAGCCGTTAGGGCGTTCCGCTCGAGTTCGGAACTAGACAGCTGTCGGATTGACCTTCAGGGTAAAAGGTTTGCAGAAGAATGTGGGATAGAACTTTTTTTACTTCTTGATTTAATACGAATTGTTTTTTAAACTCTATCCTTTTGGTTTTTTTTTTTTTCTTCCGTTTTTCATCGTTCTGCGACGGCACGAAAATTCGTTTTTCCAATATCGAATATCGAAATATCGGAGAGCGTTCCGTTATGCCGTTCCGCTTGAGTTTGAAACTAGACAGCTATCGGATAAACTTTCAGCGTTACAATTTAACAGAAAAATATGTGAAAGAACTTTTTTAACCCTTTGATTTGATGCAAAATTTTTTTACGACTCTTTTATTATCTTTTTTCCCCCATCTTTCACCGTTTTGCAACTGTGCACACTTATGTTCCCCGAAGTGGTGAAAAAAATAATAATACCTAGCCGATTTCGATCGGAAGCGAAAAAAGATTCTCCGACAGAGAAAAATTAATTTTACATAAAAAAAAAATATACAAAGGTAAATAGCTGAGGCGTCGTTAGCTTTCTTCTGATCTCAACGCGATCTCAAGAGTGCGAGTATCTTGTCCTCCGCACGACGGTGAGTGCTCTCGGTACATCGGCATAATATCGAGGCCAAGATTTTGACACACGGTCGCTTTCTCGTGCCGATCGAACGACACACAAGAGCCGAGAGTGTCTCTCCGGGCTGTGCGACAACAAGCCAGCCACTCGGTCGCAAGCTGCCGTACAAGGAGTCGTCCTCGCGTGAGTCTCGCGATCACAGAAAACACGAAAGCGACCCGAGCGCTCCGCTCCGCTCTCCACGGAGAGACGGACGAGGATAGGACGAGGGCGTTGACGGTTTAGCCAGTCTACCGACTTAAATCTGAGTCATCCTTGCGACGCTGGAGAGTCCCTTCTCTGCTCTCTTCTCTCCTCGCTAACACTTAACGCTTACACGAAAAAAAAGTAAAATAAAAAAATTCCCCAGCGTGCATTCGATATACGTATGCATAGACTGTGTGCACAAATTGGTAATCCGGGCGTGTGTAGGCTCGTGATGATACGATTTATGTACGCATAATATAAATTTATACGAATATCCACACGTGCGTATTCTTGGCTCGGTCGTACACTTTCACAACTCGGTACGGTAATGCTGTTTCTTTTTTTTTTTTTTTTTTTTCCTCGAGCGTTTACTACACACGAAGCAGTGGAACGAAGTCGCTAAGGTCAGGGGAGTCGTTGTTTTTTTCTCATTTCTCTTCGCGTGGATCTTTCTCCGCGGACCCTCTCGGTCCTGCCCAAACATTACCTTTTAATTCTTCACTTAATTCTTATTTCAGTTACCTTTTAATTCTTCGCTTAGTTCGTTTAGTTATCTTTTAGTTCTTCGCTTAGTTCTTTCAGTTACCTTTTAGTTCTTCGCTTAGTTCTTTCAGTTACCTTTTAATTCTTCGCTTAGTTCGTTTAGTTATCTTTTAGTTATTCGCTTAGTTCTTTCAGTTACCTTGTAGTCCTTCGCTTAGTCCTCTTAGTTACCTTTTAATTCTTCGCTTAGTTCGTTTAGTTATCTTTTAATTCTTCGCTTAGTTCTTTCAGTTACCTTTCAATCCTTCACTTAGTTCTTTTAGTACCTTTTAGTTCTTCATTTAGTTCTTTAGTACGAGACAGTGGTTAGACACACGCACGTTCGGCAGGTAAGTGGGGAAAAACAACGAATTCATCATAATCGCTGGGTTTCCGTTCCTCTCTCTCGAGCTGTCTCGCCTTTCCGTTTGAGGGCACGGGAAATGCCGCGGTCAATAATCAGTGTAGTGCGATTTTTTTTCAAGGGTGCTGAAGCTCTAAAGTTCAAAGGAAATAGGCGGCCCACTGTACAATCGATAGACGCGACGGCATTCTATTTCCGTTAGACAATAAAGTTTCAGCACCTTGGAAGAAAAATAGCATAACAGTTTTCATTTCCGACAGGGCGCGGGATGAGCTGCTTCATATCACCATAAGGAAAGACTAAACACATTCGAATGCGAGAGAGGCAGAGTTGAAAAGCTAATACTTCAGAACAAAAATTAAAGTGTATACATTGAATTTTTGCTCAATATGAAAGGTGCTATGGATTTCTTAGAAATTCACAATTCAATATAAAATTTAAAAAAATACCATCACCGAACATTTCGAGAGTAGTTGTAACTTAAATTAAGTAATTATTCCCAAAACAGCGTCGTTACTCGTTAAACCCCAGACAAATCAACCTTTACAATTTCCTGTTTCCAATATAATTGATTTTGTTTCCTGTTGCTAAACATCAACGACTGCTTTTTTATTTGCACTGTGATTTATCGAATATGAATTAAAAAAAAATCCTCGACGATTCACGAAGTTTTCGGGATAATCCTTCACTAGCATGCATCGCAAGGACGACCTTAAAGGGCTCGCGAGGGCAACGGGATGCGACAAAGTTGTCGAGGGTGGTTATTACGATGGATCAAAATTAGACGGAGACCTTGAGACGGTACGATTGGTCAAATCTACTCGAAGATTCATAGACCGCGACAATTGTGCGAGTTACGATAAAAAGAAGAAAAAAAAAATCCCATTTGTGAGACATTTTTTTCGTTCCGTCTCGGAGTTTCCGTGCGGTTCGGTGAGACCGACATTTGATTCGATCGTAGGTCGAAGTTACGGCCTTGTAGTGTCGAAGCGTACATTTGTTTTGTCGTCGTCAATTTCTCCGAACGAGCAGTGTTCTTACGAAAATTATACGAGAAACGAGCCTCGTCCGTTTTCTCCTCCACGCAAAGCGTGTGCGCGTGTTCGTGCGCGGGCTTGCCCGCCGGTAAGCAGGGCGAATACATATGGATGAAGGTGGGCCTACATGCGCGACAGTACGTAACCCACGCGCGCACGATGGAGTCCGACACTGTGTTAGACTCGATCCTTCGCAACCGAAAGCTCCGGCGGAAATTGTAAAAGTAGCTCCAGCAAAAAAAAAAAAAAAGAAGAAATTCCAAGCATTTCTCGTAACAATATTTACTCGCGTTATATTTCCGGAGTAAGAGGATATATTTACGAGATGCACGTTTCGGTGCAAGGGATTTTTATTTCGTCACGTGCAAGTTGCGCGGTAAAGAAAGCAAGGACTGAAGTGGCGCGAGAAGGGGGGAGTAAAAAATCCCGTTTGGCCAGGAGTCAAGGGTCGATTTACGATATAAAAGATGAACGAAAAAAAGGAGGATTAAAAAAACGCCAGTAAGCTCTCGGTTCGAGAGCATCGTGCTTGTAACGGAGCGTCTGCAGCGGTAGAGTTCTTATCCTTCGCTCGCGGGGATTTTTTTTTTTTCACCAGCGAGGAGGTGAGACGGAACGGGAACGAAAAGGTGGGAGGACACGAACGATAAAAGCAGCGAGACGGAGAGGAGAGACAGTCGAGAATGGCTCCAGGAGCTCGAACGAAAACCAGGCGAGAAACGGACCGACCATATTTGGCAGCACCGCCACGCGAACACTGGCGAACTTACGTGGTGCAAGATTTTTTAAATCCCGCCTGGATCGGCTGCATGCGCCGCTCGTGGGTTTTCGCACTTGTGTTGCGGGACGGATTATTATAATGTCTAAGCGTTACGTATTGAAGTTGGCTTCGCGGTAAGGTGCGGGCTCGTCGACGGGCAAACTGTCGTCCAACACGAGCGGGCAAAGCGTTTGCCCGCGGCCAACGTTTATTACAGGTCCTTCTAAACGTACAATTTTAGAGAAAATAAATAAATAAATGAAACTCATTCCATGACGGTATTACCGTAACACTTAGCGTTGCAGTATTAGAATTAGTCCGGCCTTAGAGATGTACAAAGCCTCTGGGAATGGGAAGAAGCAGCGCACAATTCTCGAGTAAGAATAAAAAATAAAAATAAATGAAATCCATTCCGTAACGTACAATTTCCGAAAAAAAATTAATAAAAAAATTAATAGAACTGATTCCATGACGGTATTACTGTTAACCTTAGCGATGCAGTATTAGACTTAATCCGGGCTTAGGGACGTGCAAAAGGCTCTGGAAATAGGAAGAAGCAGCGTACAATTTTCAGGAAACAAAAATAAATAAATGAAACCCATTCTACGACGTACAATTTTAGAGAACATAAATAAATAAATGAAACTCATTCTACAACGAACAATTTTAGAGAACATAAATAAATAAATGAAACTCATTCTAAACGTACAATTTTAGAGAAAATAAATAAATAAATGAAACTCATTCCATGACGGCATTACCGTAACCCTTAGCGGTGCAGTATTAGAATTAGTCCGGCCTTAGAGATGTACAAAACCTCTGGGAATGGGAAGAAGCAGCGCACAATTCTCGAGTAAAAATAAAAAATAAAAATATATAAATGAAATCCATTCCGTAACGTACAATTTTCGAGAAAAAATAAATAAAAAAATAAATAGAACTGATTCCATGACGGTATTACTGTTAACCTTAGCGATGCAGTATTAGACTTAATCCGGGCTTAGGGACGTGCAAAAGGCTCTGGAAATAGGAAGAAGCAGCGTACAATTTTCGAGAAACAAAAATAAATAAATGAAACCCATTCTACGACGTACAATTTTAGAGAACATAAATAAATGAATGAAACTCATTCTACAACGAACAATTTTAGAGAAAATAAATAAATAAATGAACCCCATTCCATGACGGTATTACTGTAAACCTTAGCGTTGCGGTATTAGACTTAGTACGGCTTTAGGGACGTACAAAGCCGCTTGGAGTAGGAAGAAGAAGCGTGCGACTGGCCCTACCAATATCCACTCGGAACTAAAGCTATTTATCAAGCCCGGGCCCGAGCAATCTCCGGAGGCATCGGCTGGACCGAATGCGTCGAGAGAATGGTTTTTTTTTCTTCGCTGAATCATCTTTCGAGAGTCGAACTAGTCGAGCGTAACGCCCAGCGTAGGCAAGTCGAATGATTACCATGAACAGAAGAGTACCCCACGCTTCGAGGAAGTTCCAGTCACGGGCCTTACCAAATTGTCATATTTCGAGGTCTACACGAACCTCCGACTAGCACGCCCCGTTTCACCCACAGAGCCTCGCGTGATATCGCGTTCCGTTGTTTTTTTTTTCTTCCTTCTATAAATAATCCTCGCACGAATACGCTTTTATCGATTGTACGATCGTTCAAGCGATACGGCGATTCCGCGACTCTGACTCTTTATTAAAACCCTTTATAGCTTTACAGCGGTATGGAATGGTATGATGAAAGAATTAAAGTCTTATACTTTGTGCGTAACTCAGAGTAACCGTGCTTTAGTACATAGGGCATTTTTTGTTGTTTTTATTTTTCACAATTTAACAATCCTCGCAATTTGTATGAAAAAATTGCATTTAAAAGAAAGTACACAATTTTCATGATATTTAAAAAATTCAAAATGACATAAAATTTGAATAGTTCCATCGATTTTTCCCAAATTTAATAGAGGTCATCGGGCGATCGTACTCCATACGTGTACAACTTTTTGTCCCAAACTTAAAATATTGTAAGAGCTCACAGACAATTAAGAAAAGAACATTTTTAATTAAATTTTGAAGAAACATTGATTGTTAACCGCACATGCTGTGTATGCAATTCTAGCTTGATCGGTGGAGGCATTTTCGAATTATAGCAATTTTAATTTTTCGCGTCTGATTCCCACATACACACACACACACATACATCCGGACATTTTTCCTAAATGTGAATTTTCGATGTTTTGGAACATTCTGAACACGTTTTCATTAAAATCTCGAAATTTTATTTTTTCGAGAAAGATGGTAATTCTAACCCAGAGATTCTATTTATTACCGGAAGAGAAGGAACGCGCAAGGTTTAATCTTCTTAATGGCTCCGTGTTATCAGCTCGTGCGCGCTTGTACTACGGCATCTCTAGGTTTAAACTACGGATTACGAGAGGTCACGAAGCCAGAGCTCTCGGCTTGCAGTAACACTGGACAATCCTTCCCCCTCCCCCCTCCCCCACTCCCGTGGGCCATTGTACCACTGCAAAGCTAGCGCACGTAAGCTAGTGATTTTCTGCCGTTGAAATGAACGAGGCTCTGCTGCCGGTGTTCTGCCGGAGAACACGCTCCGAGGTTCCGGCTGCCCCTGCTTCGATCGCTAAGCGCGGCGCCGTCCAGTCCCAGCAATGCTCCGATGCAGTTCAGCGCAAGAGCCGCTTAGCAGCAGTTCCCAGCCTGCCGACAGAGGACGGGAGAGGGGAAACAAAAAGAAAGAGAAAAGAGTTTCCAGCGGCACGAGAGACGGAGCGAGCGAAGAAGGCGAATTCGGGATTCGCTCGAGCTCGCGTTCTCACAGCTCTCCGCTAAAGGTACGATCCTGCGACTAAGTGGCACAATCGACTCTCCACTCTTGTCGTGCCGTAACCACACCGCTACGAATTTCTTGGTGCTCGATTATTTATTACCAGCAGGTTGTTGTAGCTCGGGCGATTCGCGCACTCGTCATGGACCATAGAATTTAGAAACCGACAATTAAGACTTTGGGACATTTACCGGAAGTACGTCACTTCCGGTTATGAAATCTAATTTGTTTCGACCGGCAGTGACGTCATACTAGAAATACGTCACTTCCGGTCGAAAAATGAGACTTTTGAGCCGGAAGTGACGTATTTCCGGCAGAAAAATGCGATTTTCAAACCGGAAGTGGCATTATACCGGAAATACGTCACTTCCGGTCGAAATATTAGAAAAAAAAAAGATTTTCGAACCGGAAGTATGCTCATACTTACGGTATGACGTAACTTCCGGGCGAAAAATGAGACTTCCGGACTGGAAGTGACAATTCCGGTCGAAAAATGAGTTTCCCGGAGCGGACGTAACGAATTTCCGGTGCGATGTCTCGATGAAACATTTTTTTCACCGTACCTGTACTTTTCAGGTCTTTGGAAAATGTTGTTCCATGCTAACGATTAATGTAAACTGGCGTGCTATCGATCCGAATGCGTGCCGCTGGCTGCGCGTTCGTTTAGCTATGCAAAACACGCAGGCTTTCCCGATAAATCATCGGCATACATTGGCAGACACGCAGGTTGTCGTGTACTGTGGCATGTTTGGGTAGTTTTTGTTTAAACTGCCCAAACTTCGTAGCAGTAACGGCTCAATAAATAGATAATCCAAGCACATTGCGGCATCAGCTAGAGTAGGAAATTCAGTAGAACCTCGCTTATTCAACCTCCGATCAACCGAGCCTTCGCGTTACCCGAAGCACCAAATTCATCTAAGCCCTCCGCTTTAACCGATCTCAAATCAATAACCAATCTTAAATAAATATTCAACCACATGAAACATATCACAATGTTCAGGAAGAACCACTCTATTGATGTGAAGAGAAAAATCCTACTTTCTTCCAGTTGTTTCGTTAAATTCGGGTTATGCCGCAGTTTCCGACCCTCAATTTTTCTACACATTAATGAAATAATAATACTATCTTTCAACCAATTAAATCTTTTTCATTATTTGTACCTGAAATTTGATAAAAAAAATTACATCAGAAATGCAATGAGATCCGTTTCAATTAACATTGCGAAGTTTCAGAAACTGGGTAAGTAACTGCTGCGTGAGTGTCAGAAACCGGGTACCCGCGAGGGTCACAAACTAGAACAAGGTTGGGTCCACAGTGTCAGAAACCCCGTCAGCAGACAAGCATTATTAAATCAATATTATTATAAACGTTTTCGATTATTTGACTTGCATAATAGATGAATTTCATTCAGAAGGTTTCAATGCACGCGTTGAGACAGTTAATTTTCATTTTGACAATGTCACGCGTTCGTAATTAATAGAAAACCCACACCGTTGCTCTAAAATTGTCACAAACTGGGCCATTTATCTTAGTTCGTAAGTTCGAGTATGTTATCCGTGTTATCCGAGGTTTTACTTATCCGGCATACATTCTTTCTTCATTCTCTTTGCTTATTACTTTATTTTCGGTATGTTCTTGGCTTCTGCTTTATTTTAGTTTGCTTCTTCCAGGTAATATTAAGATAGTTTTAAATTATTATTAAAGCTTTGTATTAGTGCCTGCTTACTGAACGGTACTCTATCTTGATTTGGTATTTTGATGTGTATGTCGGCACGGTGCTTTTAGGGTGTTTATTACTGCAGAGCACGGAATAATCTCTCTTTCTTTTCACATTAACGCGGATAAACGGGGTTCTACTGTACAGGATGGAATCGTGGTCGATATGCCCCACCCGCATTAGCACGCAAATCGATGATAGCTTGACCGGGCCATATTCACCACTTTTCCTTTATGTTATATATGAACGATTTAATTGCCAATGCTCATGTCCGCTAAGCCGACCGAGCGACGAGAGACGCGTCTACCAAATCGTGGTACGATGGGCGATGGTGCTCGAAGGCGAAACTCATCGTTGCGCATCGACAGGAACGACGACGAGACTGCTGGCCGCGGGCGAACGAGCAGGCTCAAGACATTGATTTTCGTCCGGGCCAAAGCGCATTGCGGACATTTTTATATACCGCCTGGATACTCGAAACTTTGCGGAACACTTATAATATAATAGTCCAACGGATTATGAGATTCGACTTTGATAGAGAGATGTTGATTTTATTGTCATTATCGCCATATCGAATAGTTCCATTTTATTTTATTTTACTTTGTATTTTCCCCCCGTTCTCAGGCATCATTCCGCGCTTAGACAGTAACAAAGTTTGTACTTTTTACAACAACTTATTCTTCACAAACATCCACAATTTTTTATTTGTTAGCTTTCCGATCGCATCATCGGCACATTTACATTTCTACCGCTCACAACTCTACCAAAAGTTTAAAAAACTCTACCGGAATACAAGACTACCGTCTAGCCTTGTATTCCGATAGAGTTTTATTTGCATTTCGGTAGAGTTTTATTTCAAGTCCGGTAGAGTTTTGTTTTGATTCTGGTGGAGTTTTAATACGGAAGAGTTGTAACAAGGTAGAGATGTTTTCTGTTAGAGTTCGGAGTGGTAGAGATGTAAATGTGCCGCATCCGCCTGGCTCTAGTTTTACAAACAAAAGTATATAAACTAACATTGTTAATGATACGCGAAATGAAAGAACAGGTTCGTACATTCAAACTTGACGAAACAAGTTTGTCACTTATTTAACCCCTTCGCTGTCAGGAGCCCTAGGAAAATACGTTACTTGGACAGTGAAGGGGTTAACAAAATTATTTTTACGGAAATTCGTATCCCGATTTTACGAAACTATTTTTTACTGTATATACAGGGTTGGCTCGGGTCAGTAGCCAGTTCCATTCAATACTAGTCCCATTTTATTCACCGGAACGCCTTACGATACGGAATTCGGTATCGATGAACCGTCGAAAAAGGTCATCGCTCCAAGCGATTGCCGAGATGCAATCGTGGAGTTTTCCACTCGGACACTCAGGAGTCGGCCACTCAGACAAGCACTTTAACACACTCAGGAATCGTCAATTAATTCTATAAACGAGAATACTTATTGAGTTGGTTTTTTTGCTCGAGTAAGAATTAAATTTGCCCTCGATATCAGACGTTTAGCTCGCAAATTACATTTGTAACATTGAATGATCAATCCATCTCTAAGTGCTCCACTTTTCAACTATGGTGAAAACCAATTTTCTTTTTTTCTTTATATCGTGTAGCTGCTCATCGAAAAGCGTAATTATTGAGTAGCTCGAGAGGATATCGATCGATTTCCTCAATTACAGTGCTGGTCGAAGGCGTCTCGGCTGCACGACTATCTGCCCGAGAGCGTTTTACCGCTAACGCTCGAGAAACCCGAGGGTAACGAGTGATCGACGGAGCGCCTCTTTTATTCACGCCCGAGCTTTTGCTCAATGCGCCTCGGACAGACGATGAGAGGAAGGGCGTGACTGAGTCTTCTTGCTCCGACGGAAATTCTCGACTCAGCTGATCCGAGGAGCTACGATGGTCCGTTGTCGTGAGCAACGAAGCGTTGCCATGCGGTCGTGCACGCAGACCTTCGATGAGCACGAAACTATACCGAATCTTTCCAGACTTTGCTTACTGGCGCTTCGTACTCGCGCGATAGTTATCGCGGCTCGGACTCTTCTCGTCCGTCCGCGAGCTTATATGAAACAGATTTCGATATGAAAATCTCCTACCAGTCTCAGCTGTGAAAAGACGTCGATAAATTTTGGGAAAGTTATTAGAAATGGGCTTCGTAGATTGGGAGAAAAAAAGTGGAAAAAACCTTTTAATTTAGTGAGAGACTTACAGTAGCGAGTGGTAGAAATAGTTGGGATAGTTATTGCAGCTCGAACTGTACTGGGCCATCTATGTGAAACAGAATTCAATATGAAAATCCATTCAGCCGTTAAAAAAACGTAGACAAATTTCGGGAGAATTATTAGAAGAGGCCTTCGTAGATTAAAATCAAAAGGTTAATTTAGTGAGAGTCTTATAGTGGCGAGTGGCAGCCATTGTTGGGGTCGTTATCGCAGCTCGAATTGTACTGGTACGTCTGCGATTTTATATGAAACTGTGTTTCATATAAAATCGTAGAGAAATCGTAGAAAAAAAAACGTAGAGAAATTTTGGCAGAATTATTGGAATGGACTTCGTATATTAAAAAAACAAAAAACAAAACGGTTAATTTAGTGGGAGCCTTATAGTGGCGAGTAGCAGCCATTACGGTTCTAGTCTTTTTCGCTTCATCCCTCGACGGGTTATCCCACGTGTGGCCTTATGCCACGTCATTCATTGATCGCGATGTACAGTCACTTGTGCGAGGTAGATCCACCCCGAGCACAGGCAAACGTATGCACGCAGGTAACGATAAAAAAAGAATTATATTGGGTTTCACATTAAACGTCGCTGTAATCTCGTATTCACTCAAGAAGGAACTTTGTCACGAGCTCGTTAAATTCCTCGTGGTGTCTCAAATGCAGATTGTGCGCTCCTTTCTCGAAAACACTGACTCTGAAAAGCGAAACGACGCGTCGTCAGCGATTTTTTTTCTAGGATAGAAGTGCGAGCTCTCTCGCTCTCAAAAAGAACAAAAAAAAGATACACCAACCGCGAGTCGCGTATTTTTTTCTTCAAATATTCCGCGTGCTTTGCATCGACCATAACGTCCTTGGCTCCGTGTACAATGAGCGCAGGGCATTGGATTCTCGGTATGCAATCTGTGCATATGTCCCCATCATTTTTCTTGTGAAAATCACTCATAGCGTTTACCCACGCTGACCATGTCTTCCTAAAATAATCCTCCCCGTAGATGGCTATTAACGGTGCTTTCATTCGGTCCGACCACGTATCTATATTCCTGATACCTAAAAAAGAAAACCCATTTTGAATTCTTGGTAGGATAAACTGTAAAAAAAGTTTGTATGAAATTTAAAGTACGGGGTTGGAAGTTTTTATGCAAATGCTGGTTCATTAAATATCATGTACAATTGTGACGAACAATTAATATTCAGTCTATTAGAAACATCAGAAATATTTTATTTTTAATAATTTACTTTAATTTCAATGAAAAAGTATATTAATTTTTAACCACAAGTGTACATTAAATTTAATGTACCAATTTTTGCATAAATATTTCGAGTCCGGTACGTTAAATTGACGATTTTTTCAATAGTGTAGATCGATTGCACTCGCTGTCGCTTTTATTTATTTTTTGACGCCTATCGAACACCTACTTTCGTATATTTTTAATTCAGACGGCAGGATATAGGCGTTTGCACCGACGACGACAATTTTTCGGACGCTGTTCGGGTAATTAGCGGCGAGTACAAGAGAGGCGATACCGCCGTCGCTCCAGCCGATCAGCGAAAAATTTTCGAACCCAAGGGTCTTCATGAGACCGTGGGCGACCGCTGCGTCGCGCTCGAAAAAATTATCTGGAAACGTGCGGTCCGGTGGTCTGGATTTTCCATAGCCCGGGGGGTCCCAAGCCACCACGGTCATCTTCGTCTTGTCAAGATTCTCAATCTGCGGCTTGAAATCCGTCCAGATCGTACCTGAAAAATTTACCACGTGCGTGAACGCGCGGTCCGTTACGTAATTAAAAATACGTAAAAGAAAAGTCAGCGTTGTCCGTGGGTTGGCAACACTGGCGAACATTAACGAGCGGCGTCCGGAGCGGCGCACGGCGTCGAGTATACATCGTCATGGTGTATACTATTGCAATCGCGCCGGAGGAGAAGTTATCCCGATGCCTAAACTCTGGAATCGACGAAAATATTTACCCATCGATCCTGGTAGCAGAAGAACCGGATGGTCGCCACTTCCGGTTCTGACGTAATTTATTTTCAGCCCGTCGACATCGGCTGTTCGTTCCTGCATCTAAAAATTCCCGTGTTATTCGACATTAGGGGGGGAGGGTTCAAGGTCGTCTTGGTCAATACATAGTTCGCCTGAACTCGTACGTATGGAATACCTCAAAGTTTGTCGAGAAAGAGTTGCTCATCGTGGATACAATGTTTGTAGCTCGTCGTTTCTTTCCGACTTCAAACGGTACTCTGGAATACGAGATACGGCACACTCTGGACCACATTGTTTCTCGACGCGAAGCGGGAGAACTGTGCGATACCGCAAACCCGGCACTACTGATCCGGCTGAGGCGTTCGCCGAATCTCGATCACAACATCTCTGTTCGATTGGGTCACTAAAGTGACGGGCTCGAAGATAGCGTTTTTTTTTAATTAAAAATTCGAAACTTTCCACGGTCGAGAATTAATAAAGTAATGATCGTCGGGTTCGCTATGAAAACATTATCCCAGAGACAAATCTAACAGGGTATATTTTTAAAATATGTATTTCACAATTACAAGACGGTGATGAATGAAATGATGACGAATTCTGAAATGCAATCGTTACAGATAATCCTCTTAAGTGTCTCAGCGTGTGTATTTTTGTGTGGGTGTGCGTGTCTGTGTATACGTGTGTGTGTGTGTCTCCGTGTCAACATATATTACTACAAGCAATGTAAAATAAATAATCGTTATTATCAAAAGACACAAGAAAAAAAGAAAATATAGAACTGGGTCTCAGTTGTGTATAATGTCGATTTGTTCTCTCCGTGGTCGCGACGTCGACGGTCGAACGATGATTGTTTTTTTCTTCTTTGTATTGTTCTTTTTCGCCTCTTTGTCCCGCGGATCAAAAGTATAATCAGAGTCGCCAAAGGAAGGACATTAATTCATAATTAGTTCACCACGATTCAATTTTTTTCTAGTAATTTTTAAGTCGGAACCGATATTTGTTATTTCTTTTTTTTTTCCTTGAATTTACACTAAAGCGGGTTGGCATCCGCGCATTTCTCGGCCATGCGAACGCCGTCTTACACGAATAGGCGGCACGACGACGCTTATTTATTTAAATCTTAATAATAGTATCGTAGTAGCGACGGCGGCAGTGTTGGAATTTTTTTTTTTTTTTCGACGATTTCGCTCCGCTCATCATGAATCTTGACCGCGACTCGATTCCCTGTGATATTCCTCGACCAGATGCTTCTTGTATTTTGTCTGATCGTTCCACAGTTCTGCGGCTTGAAGATTCAGTGGGCTCTCATTGTTTGGCTCTGTAGAAAAATAAGTAACAAACAAATGCAGTGACCGTAAAGTTTGCACACAAGTCTATTCGGAGACAGGAATGAGAGATGCTTACCACCCAGCAAAGATTGTATGGAAAGAAGTATGGTGCGTACGTCGTACAGCGCGCTCCACTTGTCTTTGAGTATATCCAAGCAGATGTTCCCAACGGGATCTACATTGGGGTGAAAACAACGAGTGACAAAACGCACCACAGGCGCACTGTAGGGATAACTGTGCGGAAATTCCAGAGTCAGCTTGTACGTCAGTCCGGCGTATACCTAAAAATAACATGAAATTATTAGTCAGGTCTGCATTGGCAGGAGTATTTGACGCTCCAAAAGTGCATGAACCATCTTACCGTGTCAAGTGGACCTGAGATCGTTCCAATCCACTTGAACAGATTCTCCCCATCGGGAAAGGCTGAGACGCCTTTTTCGGTGCTCATCATCAGCACCATCAGTTCCTTCTGCAGTCTGTAATGGGAAGAAAAAAAGAAGCATTTAACATTTTTTTTTCCAAATCACAACAAATTCGTCAGATCGAGACGAGGCTCGTATGGACCGGGGCGAAAAATTTGGAGGACGAGTGTGCGACGCACGGGTCGTGGAATTGGCTGGGGTGTCGAGGATGGAGAAAAAAAACATCGCGTTGACGCTCCGTTGAATCTCGTCGACGAGGTTATGGTGACGAATGATCGCATCGTTGTGATTTGTTAGTTCGAAATCTTTGTGGATGAAAAATCGACGGGCATTAACGGGCTGGAGGTTGGACTCGATTCTGAAAGGGCAAAGATCCTTCCGGACGAATCCGTTGGATTTTTTTTCTCTCCCATGCCCTTGATCCGTAACACGGGTGTTGACGCTCTCACCGTTTGCTGACTGCGTGATTATCCTTCGGTACATTTTGCTTCTCCTCCTTGGCCTTGTTCGGTGTACTCTGCGACGAGTAGAACGGATTGATATTCTGTGCCATTCCTGAACCGATTCGAAGTTTATTTCCACAAAATTTTCGCCTCTGAATACCACTTCTGTTAGCGCGACAGAGTCGGAGCGAGCGATCAAAGCGATGCAAGCCACAACAGTCACACTGTGGAAATTTGAATGCTCCGATTCTACTGTCAGGCTTGAAAACATAATGGCGCGAACAGCTGGCGCTCGAACGAGGGACGTATCCGTGCAAAATACGCGCGCTAAGCTTCGAAATAGTTTCGATGATAGTCAAGCCTTTCTTCGCATTTATAAGCAAAATATTACCGGATACCACAAAAAAAATACACGATATTCGTAGGCTTACTCTTTTTTTTTTATATTTCTTTATGTTTGCACTGTGAGAGCTTTAATCGCTAATCACATTACAATTAACAAACATTATCTCGGCTCTACTCTTACATCGTGGTCGCTCGTTTCGAGCTTGTATAACGCGTAAAAATCGCACACGGTGAAAACTGGACTCGCTAGTGTATCGCAGTTTACGGTGAGAAGGGTGGAATGTTCATTCTTTTTTTTTGCTTTTTTTTTGCGCCAGTGCTTTCTATTACAAGCTTCTCTTCTCTGACTTTTAGGCATAACGAACGCGTCGCTGTAAATCTATTAAAAAATGCAAGTTGCGTTTGTGGACGCGATTGTTATTCGCATCGTGAGTATCGCTGCTTCATCCTTATTTATCACGTATTCGCAGAAACATGCGGTCGCTATTATCGTCAATTTATCATACTCGTCAGCTCGTGGATCGATTTTAATCGTGTTGGAGCTTGTTAGGACTGTAGGCCGAGCTGTAAACGGGCAATCGCCGTTTGTCCGGACTGATGCCCTCTCTGCTAGCGTAATATCTCCTCTCTATCACCTTGTCAAAGAACCTACTGAGCTTCACCGACGACGTAGTCCCTGCGGCCAGGGATCTTGTTTGTCTGGAGTCCTGTGGAAAAAAAAATCATAATTTATTCATCACCGGGTAGGAACAACGCGCTTATTCTATGAGCAGCTAAGATGCACAAACACTGCTAGAAACTCTGCTATCTCACGAATGGCGAGACTAAGTAATGAATTCTCAGCACCGAGTTTTACAGGGTCCTCTTTTGAAACCTTTAAAAGGATGGCAAATATAACTGCACCAAGATATGTGTAGACAAGTCATGCAAATCTCATGCTAGTGGTTAAATCAATTCAAGCGTTAAACCTAAGTTTCAGCACTTTTAAACTTTTGTAATTATCGTTATTATTATTATTATTAAAATTTATAAAAAGGAAGTGTAACACTTATAAAATCTGCATGTTATTAACTGAATTAAATTTCATGTGAACATATACAGGTTCAGCCTGTTCTTGAATTGGTTGGCTGATTCAGAGTCTACAACTATGGTTGGCTAGTGGTCAAATTTTAGTGATTAAATCAATGCTCGTGCTAAAGCAATTTGTGTATTGTAAGCTCGAGAGTTTTAAACTTTTATAATTCGTTATTCAGGAGCTCTAATATTTGGAATTCATAATATATTGATTATAAAGGAGAAATCCATCAAAGTAACAAATTATAAAATTACCCGGAAAATGAAATTTGACTTACGACGAATATCTCATCCGCACCGCATTCCTCGGCAATCGTAGAAGACCTCCTGTGAAAACTGGTCCGTACCTCCGCTACCAAATCAGACTTGGTACCCACCACTAATATAGGAATCTGAAAGTACACGCAGTCGCGGTGAAAATGCAGTAACGATATAGAACGAATTAGTACAAACATGTGGGTCTGTCATAAGCGAGATTAATAATTACTTGCGTAGAACCCACAAATTTTTCAGGATCAAAGTCGTCAAACGACTTTGATCTCGAACTATTGCCATCTTTGCTCAGTACTTCTTGAAGCCACTTCTGGAGATTTTGTTGTGACTTGCGATTGGTCAAGTCGTGAACGAGAATGATCCCTGAAAATCAAACGATGCACAGCGATATCAATGGATGAATTTCAAAGATAAAGCAAGGAAAATCAATCTTACCATTCGTCGGATGATAAAAGACGGATCTTGTGTTTTGATGATTTTGACTACCACCTATGTCCCACAACTCTATAAAGTATCTTCTCTGATTGGGTGTTCCTTCCTTGTATTCGTGTAACTTTACCTCGACCGAGCATCCTATCGTCCAGGAGGGATTCGATATAGGCTGTTGCTGGCATATCAGATGCGTCAGCGATGTTTTCCCAACACCTGCGTAAATTTTTAAGAAATTTTTTATAAACAAGTGCGTATCTAATATGTTCTTAAAATAATTTATTAGACCTAAAATCGTTCCAATAATCGCTATTGATTGCGGTATTTAAAGGTTCCATTAACCATTGAAAAAAAAAAAATCATTGATGACAAACAAAAAACATCATTGAACACATTTATTAAATCATTAATATGAAAATTTTATAAAATAAATAAATGATTAAAAAATATATCAAATAATTAATATTAAAAAAGTGGCCACGTCGTAGTGTTCTATAAACAACCACAGGTCGAAATTTGTTTTCGTTTTCACCGTGAAGAATAAAAAAAATAATTCCTTATCTCAACTAACCGGAATCACCGACGACGATGATCTTAACTTTGTCGATCGCAGCCATCGATAACGCACATCGAACGAATGCTTAATATTTCATTAGTCAACGAAGGTAGATTTTTGTCGACTCTGACAGATTGCCAGTGTCACAAATCCTACCGGGAGACTCCGAGCACATTTGCGGATGCACTTAACCTCTCCGCGCGCCAGTTGCCGCGATAAACAAGCCCGCGGCACGCCGAACTCGGGCCGCCGTTCGAAACATTCGAAAAATTTGTGGTCTTGTGTTTTTTGTCTAAATAAATCGTTAACATTTTGGACTGATGGAAAATTTTCTCCCGCCCGTGAATTTATTTGTTTCACTCACAATTCCACCGATCGGATGAGATACGTCGGGAAAAATAATTTAAACCTTGAAGGTTAGTATTAACCTCGTACATAACACTTGTTACTAAGTAATTATCAATTCTGCGAAGATAATATCGATCGTATCGGTTGATATATCTGTCGCGGTAAGTATCGGCAACTATGATCCATCGCTACCGACTTACCTGTGTTAATTTCGAGGCTGTCAATCGCGATTATTAAACTAACGTTATTTTGTTTGATTCCCAATACGCGTACAGATTCAGCGATCAGCGGCGGAAAAAATGAGCGCCGAGGAGAGGCTCGTCACGGAGGTACCCAGCAGTCTGAAACAATTAGCGAGACTGGTGGTCAGAGGTTTCTACAGTACGGAGGACGCTCTGATTGTTGACATGTTAGTTAGAAATCCATGTAAGCTTGAAAACAACAGTTCGTCGTACGACGTCAATGTTTTTTTCGCACATTCAATTTGCCAGACACGCGGTTATCGTTGATACTTTCAGGTATGAAGGAGGACGACATATGCGAGTTGCTGAAGTTTGAACGTAAAATGCTAAGAGCTAGGATATCGACTCTGAGGAACGACAAATTTATACAAGTCAGACTGAAGATGGAAACCGGATTTGATGGCAAGGCTCAGAAAGTCAACTATTACTTTATAAACTACAAGGTAATGGCTGGAACTTTTATTGTCCACCAAAGATGCTCTTGTATCTGTTCTGACGAGCACAATAGTTATTTCTATAGCAAGGGTGTAGAAAGGGAGTTCTTGGCAATTGTGAAAATGCTGGCATTCACACCAGTCACATCTCCCCTCTCTACGCCTCTGCCATTCACATAATTTTTCCGAACAAATTCGCGAAAATCACGCTTTTCATTTATCATTTATTAAGCTTTCGTGGAAAGGCACTTTCTCGCACTAGTATTGCATTTGTGCGTATGCGCAGTACACTTCTCGCACGCGATGCAAAAAAGTGCCTTTCTGTGCTCACTTTACAGGCACGGAAAGCGGGAATTTACGTGCATGCGTTAGGAAAAAAATATATGAAATTGTTATTTTTTTCAGACCTTTGTCAACGTAGTAAAATACAAGTTGGACCTAATGAGAAAGAGATTGGAGACCGAGGAGAGAGACGCGACCAGCAGGGCAAGCTTCAAGTGTACAAACTGCCTGAAAACCTTTACGGATCTCGAAGTGAGTAAACGGATACGCTCGTCCGCGCCGCATCGGCTATCGTTACAATAGTTTATATTGATTCGCAGGCCGATCAGCTCTTCGACATGAATACCGGAGAGTTCAAGTGCACGTTCTGTCGCGAGGTCGTCGAGGAGGACCAGTCGGCGTTGCCCAAGAAAGACTCGCGGTTGTTGCTCGCGAAATTCAACGAGCAACTCGAGCCGCTCTACATGCTCCTTCGAGAGGTCGAAGGAATAAAATTAGCGCCGGAAATTTTAGAGCCTGAACCGGTCGATATTAATACGATCAGAGGGTACGTTTATCGAATCGAAATAACTTACTCGGATAATAAAAACAAATGTTCTCTAATTCTCCAGCATCGACTCGAGAAAGCCGAGTGGTTTACGAGCGCCCGGGGAACAATGGTCCGGCGAAGCGACGCGCGGCGGTGGTTTCGCTGTCGAGGATGCGAGAGTCGACGTCACCATCGGAGACGAGAGCGTCGACGATAACGCGGCTAATCGTAGAAAGGAGAGACCCATATGGTTGATGGAAAGTACCGTTCTCAATTCCGATGGCACCCACGGTGACGCCGCTAACACTCAGGAAAGTATTCTTGACAAGGCGGCAGCTACCGCGACGAATACCACGACGACGAGCAACAAACAGGGCGAAGATATAATGTCGGTGTTGTTGGCTCATGAGAAAAAGGGTGGAGCAAACGCAGCGAACGCTGTGAAAGCAGTTCTTCCTCAAGAGTCGAGCGATAGCAGCGATAACGAGGAAGTCGCAGGAATGCAAGCGGTCGATGCGGGTATGTTTTTTATTTGTATTCTTTTTTTATTTCATGCAAGAGTAAACGCGATTTGTAAGGTTCGCGAGTGGATTTATCGGGGGATTATTGAATCGCTGTTTTTTTCTCGCAGGTGACGTGGAGATAATGGATTCCGAGGATGACGAATTGATACCGACCGTCAGCGTCGGCGGTAAGATCGTACCGTTAACGGGTGTCAACGATACTCTCATAGCAGAAATGACTCCCGCGGAAAAGGACGCATACATTCAAACCCATCAAGAATATTATCAGCATATGTACGACTAGGAGGAAGTCCGTCGTACAAGCCAGTCGTTCATGTACAATATTTTTCGATCATCGCTCACATCGTGTCCGACTCATTGCTATGTAATATTTTGTATAGACGTCGAAATAAAATGATTTTTTCACGAAATAACTCGGATCTTTTTTTTTTTTGTTCTTTCGCATCATTTTTGTCATCTTCTATTTCTGATATGCAGCAGGAAGTTAAGGACACATATTTTTAGTATAATTTTTATCATCTTTTATTTCTAATATTTATTTTATTTATTTATCTATTGGGATAGATACGGGCAAAGCCCAATTACAAAATAAAATTCCAAAAAGGCCAGAAAAGCCAAAATATATAGTTGAAAAGTCGCCCTGCAATGATCGTTGGTGAATAATAGTAAGAGAGAGCCGTGATATAGCCGAGTCCCAAGCCGGGGGTAAACAGGGGGCGAAGCAGAACCCCAAAATACCGAGTTCGGTTCGCAACATTTTATCCGGAAGGAAAAATCTCAAAAACCATGCGCAAAAAGCAGGACAGTGAGCCACCAAATTTGTTGTTTAAATCGCAAATTTGATAGGCAGCTGTAGCTCAACAACACATATTTTTTCGTATCATTTTTGTCATCTTTTATTTCTAATATGCAGCAGTAACTCAACAATACATGGAATTAACAGCTTATCATCAATACATGATACGATTAATATTGATAATTATAAGAAATAAAATTAGAACTAATAAGATACATGTCACTTCTGTTTGACGGGAAATGGTTTTTTTAAAACTTAAACCCCTAAGATGCATTTTAATTAAGCTTACTTGACATTCATTTTTTTTTTCGTCCCCCAAACAATTTCCATCCGACCACCACCATCGAATGGAAATTCTGAGACGATGGAACCTTTTTCTTCATCGTTTTGCAATTTTTTTTGTACATTTTCTGTGATTTTTTTTTTGTTAGTTTATTTTGGTTTTTGTTTTCTCTTGTTGTTTCGTTTAACTTGTAGAGTTCACATAATAACATAATTGAAAATTCATTGAACCTACTGGATTGCTTTACAATTTTAAGTAATGTTACCTTCAATGTTTTTCTACGTCTACCCTACGGACAGCCCTCCGACCGTTCTGAAAGGATCCCCCCAGCTGGTCTCAAAATCGAGCACCGGAGTTAGTACGCACGACCGCCGGATGGGCGATCGCGATAAAACTCTTCAGCGTCCCGTGGAACGCATAGCACAGAGATATGCTCCCGGACGGCAAGGACTTTGGCGATAAGAAGCAAGGATCCTTTCAGACTAGTCGAATAGAGCTCGGACAGCGCGTTCTGATAATCGTATGTTTATTCAGGTTCGTTGAGACGCAGGCGAGCAAAGTCCTCGAAGACGATGTTGTCGTCGTCGTCGTTGGCGTAGCAAGAGTTCTCGTAGCGTCCGCGTTCAATGCTCTTGCTCTTCTTCATGCAAGCCTTCTCCTTGTCGACGGATCCTGACGAAAATGCAACAACAAAAAAATGCATTATTCGGGCACAATCTCTGGGGGAGAAGAAGCTGTTGGAAAACCGTCCGTAGGGAAGAATTACATACCAGGGGCAGGGTGCATCAATTTAAGCGGAACATCAGTAACCAATTCGCCGCCCAGGGTGCCGCAGTTCAGCTTGACGCGAACGGAGTAAGAGATGACGATACCCATGGCCTCCGCGGGGCATTTTCCTTCGGCGACCATGGTAGAGGAGGCAAGGTTGACGTCATCCTCCTGGACACGACAAAGAAAGTCACTCCGGTTGTAAGGATTTTTTTTCGGAACTCTTTAAAATTACCTTCAGGTGTCCGTCCAGGGCAATTCCGCGACGATCCTTGTTGCTGCTGGCCAGAGGCACAAGGTAGAACTGCTTCGTGAAGGACGCTCCTGGTGTAATGGGGCAGCCCTCGCGGGTCTCCAGGCTAGCCACGTGTCGAGAGAACTGGGCATTTACCATGGTCACCTCGCAGTGCTGAACGACGAAGATCTGCGGCAGCAAAATAACGATCCAAGTTCGATACATCCGAGCTTATCGCCGAAAGTTAGCCGCAGGTTCGAAGCTCTGACCTTGATGTTCTTGACGGCCTTGCGGGAGTTGTTCGTGATGATGACATTAGCCGAGACCTTCTCGCCGTGATAGTAGATTTCCTTGTCCAGCGTTACTTCCAGGTTGAGTTTTCCCTGAGAGAAGGTGAATCCCTTGGAGACGAGGGAGCTCGGGAGTCGTCGGCCACGGGTCGGTGGCGCATATTGGAGCTTCTTGATGGCGAGAGTCACGGACGATCGCTTGTGGCCCTGCCGAAAATGAAATATTTTCTTCATTAATTTCCGAACTCGGGGAATTTAGATCAGAGTAGATTTTTTGGGTCCCCGTACCTTGTCTTCCTCGTTCTCTCCGACGTATACCTTGACGACGTAGTCGACGCCGAGGGGCTTTCCCTGGTCGTCATCGCCAGGCTGGAGGGTGACGGAGCTCGGAGAGTTGGCCGGGAACTGGAAGGTGAACGGGTAGGCGTTGGGTCCGAGTTTCTTGAGGAGACGATCTTGGATCGGTGTAGTTTCCTGCTTCTCCTTCTTCATGGGGACGATCTGCTCGCGGCAGATGACCATCTCCTTGCTGAATTTGACTCCCATGACCTCGTCCTCTTCGCGACCATATCGGTAGGTGGTGCCAATCTGAATTTCGAGAATAAAAATACATTTGTCTTCGTTCATCGAAATTTGGTGTTTCGAGAGGAACGTATACCAACCTGTCCGTAAACCTTCCTGCCCTGGAGGTAGTCATTCTCAATAACGATTATCCCGTCGATCGGGTCAACGCTGTCGATATGGTCGATGAAGTCCCGTTTTCCCAGGTACACCGTGACCTTTCCTGGTGAAACAGAAAAAAAGAAGAATCAGTCAGTGTTAAATTTGTCGAAAGCAATTTCAATTTTTTTGAGAGAAAGACATATTCGAAGGCAGAAAATTGTCTTACCATTTGGAGTTGTCTTCTTGAAAACCTTGACGGCCACCACGTAGGCCAAAAACAGAAGAGGGAACATTTTTTCTGGCCGAGTTATTTAGCAGTGATTTCCCGTCCAGAAGTGACGATCTCCTGGTCTCCGCCGAGGGTTAATATAGTCCCGCGGCGGGGCTTCCCGACTCGAAGCCGTATCAGACTAATTGCATTATTCTCGTATAATCCTCTTAACAAGATGAAAATATACTCGCCCTTACAGGAACTGGTTATGCACAATGCAAGGATTCCTTGCAGTCTGTCGTGGATCCTCTAGTGCGGCTGTTCTCCAGGTCTCCGCTCGTTGCTCAGTACAGAATCAGTATTGAACTAATTGTACTCCTATTATCGGCTCTCGGGTAGTATTATTTTTAAAAAAATATAGATCTCGGAATCAATCAGTCTTAAGGTTTATATTTATTTCAATAATATGTGTTTACATTTTATGGAGGTATTTTGATCCTTGAAATCGGATCCCCCTGCATTCCAAGGAATAAATTCAGTGTTTTTCTCATGGTCGCCCCTTAACAGTAAACCATTATCTGTTTCGCCGAGATTATATGTTACCTTAATTATATTCACTAAAATCAATTTTTGTTAAATATATTTTTTGTTTTGTTTGCTGCTTTCAATGGCGTAGAGACAAGCTCGGGTATCGCCCAACCGATAATTTTTACAACACAAATATATATCAACGTAATTGAATAAACGTTACATCGGTTCATGTTCGGAGCGTCGATCGGCGCCTCGACGAGCGATTTAGTCGGTCTGTACATGTAGTATAAGCTATACCAACGAACGCATGTCCAAACACTTCGATAGCGAATTACACTAATTTTTTTTTCTTTTTTTTCTAATAAACCGTTAAAAGGCCATATCACCTTTTTTTCTTCCTCATATCAAGACGATCAGTATCCTCCGAAGATTAATTCGAAGAAGGCATTGTTATCGTTTGTATTTTTTTTTTATACATATTCCAACTACTATAAAGTTAAAAAAGAACTATAAGCTAGGGTCCGATGCGCAATGAGCATACGAAAATCGGAAAGTAAGATTTATCTGCACCGATCTCTGCCTCTCTCGCGTTCTCTAAATTAGTTTAGTTCCATCGATAACCTGACAAAAAATTGCGATGGAAAGAGAAGCACGCTCACAGATCAATTATCGATTCTTATTTCCAATTATATCGAGAAGAGTACATTCCTAAATTTTTTAATTTTTTTTTTGTTTTTGTTTTTTTTTACATAAAAATCAAACTAAAAAAGGGAAAAGAAAAAGTATTGCTTTCGCATGAGTGTTATAAACGAAAAAAAAAATTCACGACCTATATGGTGATAATTGATAGTACAGCGGTACCGATTACTTATTGATAAATATGTCTAAGAATAGGCACAATAAATGTATGGATATAGTATATTCATTACTCAGCAAATTTATTGCGCTGTGAAAAGCCGTTGCTACCAGGGAACGAAAGAATTATTATTATTTTTTTTTGTTAATGTGTATATGAAATTTATTTTATACGTTTATTGTTCACAATGTGTCCGTACAATGCTACATTCTAGACGTTGCTCTTTTAACTCTTTTACAACTCCGTTAACGCGCGTATCTATAACTGGCGAGATCTGAGGGATTAATTTTTAAAGTTTTACAACAGATTTTGCCGCATTTCGGGCCGACTGTAACGAGCCAGGACGTACGGTTAAGTCTCACGATGAACTTTTGAAAAGGATTCGAATGATTGTTCGTTATTCTATAAGAATAAATTATGAAAAGTACTTTTTTTATCAACCTTCTTGATAGTGCCGTTAGACTATAGATCACCTTTGGAAAGATTGAACACATTGATATTTCTAGGGAAAGCTGCATTCATCGAAGCATCTCCTAAATGCGGGTTTCGAGGATTCTACTTTTCTTTTTTTTTTCAATTTAATTTCTCGGACAATCCATGTGCGTGTTGTCGTTAACGAAAAAAGAAAAAAGAAATGAAAATTGACGATCAGAATAAAACATTATGAATGATGTAGTTGTTACAGGTATCAAAAATGTCTGTAGAATTTATCTAGTCTTAGGACCTCCGCTCAAAATCGTTTTACAAACTTTGTACAATCGTTCGTATGAAAGGATTCGAATCGGCATCGGTATATATTGACGCCCCGAGATTCGGTCTGCCTCAACGCTCGGCGACCTCACTCATTGACGCCCACCCTCGTCTATTCAATGTCGTGCCCGATACAAGTTTACAATTTTATGTCGATCCAGTGCAATTAGCTTGACACGAACATCTATAGTAACGTCAACACCTGAGTGGCATTTTCATCAAAGGCTGCACCGTGAAAACAATTTTTATCATCGTTTTGCTGTTCCCCATTGAAGAGAAAGTACAGCATATTCAGCGTATGTCCACGTCCAGCTGGACGCGGCACTTCGGTGCGAAACGTACAAAAATCCATAATAACTCGACGATGCAATGGTTTTTTTTTCTTTATGGATCCGTGAAAAATGAGTAACTACTTCCGAGGAACGTTATCGTGAACGCACGTTGAATCAAACAAGTGGTCACGTTTACATTTTCTTTTCTTTTTTTTTACAGTGACAAATAATTTTTTTCAACAGTTCCCTGATATCAGCGCGCTTCTAACATCGGAAAAGTACAAATAGTGTTAGTTTTTTTTCTTTCTTTTCTTTTACTAGTATACATCGTGGATTTCCGTAGTTCGATCGCTGTTGTTTTCTTTAGCGCTTCTACTTAATAATATACGTTGCGAAATCGTTTATTTTCTTTCTTTCTTTTTTTTTTTTTTTTAATTTCATTTATGACAAATATTCTCTCCCCCAGCGTGTGAATAATCGTTTCATTCTGATACCAAATCGTTACATGAGGTATCGCTGGCTAACCTCAGCTAAACTTCAAGCAAAATTTCTCTCACTTATACAGTAGAAATCTGTAAAACAAAACGAGAAAAACACTATGTTCAAACGGGGCTGTTCTGCGAAAGATTAAATGAAAAAAAAAAAAAAAAAAGAAAAAAAATATGGACAGACTTTATATCTCATTTACTCATCGGCAATGAAAACCTACCTAATCCTCTTCACAGAAACCTGTCCTTAGCAGTGTATGAATCCTGGTTTAGGATAGATCTGAACAACAAAACAACATTCGATTATTCCTTGATCCAAACATAGAAAAAAGTTTTAAAAAAATATGAACATTAAAAAAAAATGCTCAATATCTTGTAACTTACAACTTGGCGCAGCTGCGGACTCGAATCTCTTCTGGATCTGATCGTAGGTGAACTTGACGAAAGCGTCGTATTGCTCGGACAGTTTCATGTGCAATATCTGATCGTATTCCTCTCGAATCTGTGTCTCTTGCTCTTTGAGCATTCTCTCGCAGATCAGGCCAACCTGATTGAATAAAGCAGAAAAAAAAAAAAAATTACATTCAGCGTCCGTTCAGTAATTTATTCAATGCTGCTCTCAATTTAGTGCGTACCTGTCTGAATGTGAACAGCGGCTTCTCTTTGTCGCTCGGACTGTAGCTGTAGGTATTCGAGCGGCAAGCTGCGGAGGCGCTTGACGGACTTGACGGACCGCCTTCCATGTCCGATGAGTCGCCGCCGCTTGTTTGTGGATTGAAGTGCAGCTGCTTGCGTCTGTGCAATCGACGAATTTCCTCTCTAATGTTGGCAGCCATTTTCTCTGTATTCAAGAATGTGGTCATTGGAGTTTTTCCATTTACAAAACAACAACCTTGCATTCCTATGGAACTATCTGATAAAATCTACGCTAAAGCTATGGGTAATTAAAGTAGCATAAACCTGCGAGTGGCTATTCGTTATCTGACAGGAAGAAAAAAAAAAAAAAAAAAAAAAAACTGAAATAAATCCGCCATGCGCGTTTCGCACATTCAGGTTATCTAAGCCCGTCTATCGAGTGGACGTATCGTATGACAAAGGGTATAAAGTAAGATTTCCCGAGCTCGCGGTTTCATATTTTTTTCGTCGACCGGAAGTGACTTCTCAACGAGTCCCGCATTACAAAATGGAAAGAACAATGAGTTTATTATACGAGAAGTTATGTAAACGAAAAATCGTTATCGTTAGGCCGCATATAAATTGAAGGACTCGCGGAGGCTCGCTCGTTCGGCTGTCCTAGCTCGGGACGCTTCTGAAAGGTTCGTAATATGAGAAGGACGAAAAAAAAAAAAAAAAAACTGAAAACGCTGTGGAAATAACCGAGTATGGAGATTCTATACGTAGGACGTAAAAGATTTACGTTCGTTGTGGGAATAGAGGGGCTCTCCGCCGAGTTTGTCAGTTGGATGAATAAAAAAAAGGCATTCCCGAACCGTCCGTTACGCATTACCATATGATTTACGCGTGGTTACCCCCACCTCCCCCTGCAGCTGGGCCGCCGTACGGCTTGGTCCTACGGACGCCCTAAATACGGGTTTTAAATCGCTACGGCGGGGGCCCTCGAGCCGCCCCCTTTCCCTCGGTCCTGTCGTCGAGAGAGATGGGGAAGAAAAAAAAAATGGCCGTAGCCGATAACAATTACCAGGCGTCAATTTGTGGGCGACTTCGCCGAATGGCGAAGGATTCTGCTGTCTGGCTGGACTCTGGGCAGAGCTTCCTGGTGATACGCACATGGGGACGCATCTTCGTCGCTTGCTCGGGCGTCCATGGCTGTGAACCGGATCGAACTCCAGAGATCTCTTTAGGGTGGCGCAGGCCATTTCTCTGTATCACCGTCACGTACGCGACTCCGTGAAGCACAGGGCAAGGCGCTTTTCTCCCCGTCGGGCTCTCGCGACTCTGACCGATTACGAAAATACCCGAAAACCTAACGTCAAACGCAGGTCACGAAGGTTTTAAAGTTGAGCTTGCGATCCGTTTTGTTATCCTCGTGATGATATCGTTGGATTTTAGTCGCTCGAACTGTGGCTGCACCAAAACAAACACCCGCAGTAAAACAATATGGCCGACCGATGCGCCCGTCGGCGAGAGAACGACTGTTTCAGGCTTCAACGCGACATCTTTCCCAACGAAGGAACGGCGTGCGCGCTAACGTACCGAAACGAGCGTGCCTCTGCGCACCGCCTCGTCTCTCCGCCGATTGGCTCCTGCGTAACCATTGTGTTGTGTTCCGTGGAAGAGTTAGGTCGCTGTAATCCGACGTTCGCGGCAATTTATAAATAACTCGTTTGCAGGTTAAGCGATGATTCGATGAAGTCTGCAGTGCGTGAACAATCCGAAGACACAAATATGCTTGTACACGACAGGCGACAGGTAATGTAGACTTTATTATTCACGTTCTGAGAAACCTAGATAACATTAGTTCATAGTTTAACCTCTTTCGATCAGGTAATGCTCGTTCACGCGCAATAAACAAACATAGGTACAATGTCTCTCGCAGTGTTTGGCTTCGGTCGGATCGAGAAACGTTTGTGAATGTACGATAACATCGATTTTACGAGTAAACATAATGGATATTGGTCGATGAACGCGGGGACACTACGAGGGTATACGATCGCGCAGATACGCGAGAATCTCGTCGGTACGTTTCATCAGCGTGGTGTGTCGTGGCTGCTTGAAACAATTTCCCGTCAGCAGAAGCGTCCTGCGACAGATATTATTTTCGATCAATCATTTACGTGGAATGTTCGGACGACGAGACAATGGCGGTACGATAATGATCACTAAAAAAACGTACATGTGCGTAAAAACGCTACGAATCAAACCATTCTGTGTGTCGCGGAAACGCGCTTTGTGCGCGATTGCGGTGAAATGATTCATTGGCTGTTCTCGATGCAATGACAACGTTTCGGGCGTTTATATTCATGCGAAATCAATGCATAAACAAGCCTACGGCTCTCTAAGCTTCCGAAAGCCTATTTTTGAGGAAAATAAAATAAATCAAATAATATGAAAAACAAATAAAATGGCTGATGAATTAAGTTCGGTAATAGTACTTTGCGATACAAGTTCGCTTTACCGCACTTTTATCGCAAATTACTATTACGAGACTAGTGCGATAAAAACTTTTTCTGACGGTTGTGAGTTCGCAGCGCGAGCCGAAGGCCAGTGTTGCAACAACACGAGTTAAGAAAAAGTTTTTCGCACGAGTAACGTACTAAATTTTACTTAACGAGGCGTGAAAATGTTTTACGAACGCTTCGCGTGCGTAAAACTACATTTTTGCACCTTGTGAAGTAACAAAATAAACGTACGTCCTGCAAGCGAATAAAATGGCGGAAAAATAATTGTGCAAAGCACGCTTATGATTGGACGAAAAAGAAAAAAAAAAAATGTTTCGTCACCTGAGATGTCTGTGGTTGCCGAGCTCGGGCGGAACGGTCGCGATATTGTTGTTTGACAGATCGAGAGTCGCGAGCCTCTGCAGCTTTCTCAATGAAACCTCGTCGATCTCGTTTATCTGATTATCGTTTGCGATCAGTGTCTCCAATCCGATAACATCGTAAACACACTCGGGCACTTTGGTGAATCTAAAACATTCGACGAAGTTTATTGTTTATCGTTTTCCACTCGCGAGCTCGCGAAGTTATAGTTTCCCCCCACCTATTGCATGCGATGTTAATCTCCCGCAAGTGTTCGAGCTCGCCGATACTGGCGGGTAGATTGGACAAGCAGTTTTGGCTCAATTCGAGATAACGTAGGTGTTTCAATCGTTCGCCGAGCCATTGCGGCAACTTTCCCAACTGGTTGCACGTCAGCTTCAGATCCGTGACTGCTCCGATCGACGATAGTTTCTCAGGTAATTCGCGCAATCTGTTCCTACTGAGATCGACGCAAGTCACTTCGGCGGATGTCGCGTCCTCGAGAACCGAGTCAGGTACTTCGTTGAGGTTTTGTCCAGTCAAGCTCAGCAATTTTGTATTCCTCATCGTGTATCTGCAATAGTTTCACAATTTTTTTTTATATTTAAAATACAGAAAATCTAAAAAAAAAAAACCGAAGACTTTTCAATAATTGTCGGACACCTCGGCCTTACTCACTTGTCAGGAAATTTAATAATGTCCAACAGCGGCGAGCACGACTCGACGGTATCGACTTTCGTCGTATCGAAGCTCTGCCGCAAGTGACGAAGAATGCGCGGTGCGCCGCATTGTATGATATCCCGTCTCACGTTTTTCACGTCGTTTCCGTCGATACCGAAGTATTTCAAATTTGGCATTATGCTGACGAAGCTCGGAATGCTGCAACAGAGAGGAAACAAAAGAAAATCGTCTATAATGCACGGACCTTTGTCACTCCGCAGGCACGATTGGTATTTGACGAAAGGTCAATTATCCGTAGATTTACGAGTCTCGCGAACGGCGTAGAAGGGCTGAACTTCAAAAGTTCTCTGGGGGAGTTCAAGAGGGTGACGAGCCAACGAGTGCTGAGATACAGAGATATGCTGCGTGCACTGATATAAATTGTGATACATAGCGCATACGTTTGGGCAGATGAACACTCGATTATCTTTTCAAAATGTTAATTACAGTGTGCTAATTACACTACCTTATTTCTTATATCTTAATTATATATTTTTTGTAGAAGGATTTTAAATAAATCTAGGAGTGTACATATAGGGGTAAAGTACGAGGTTTTCGCTTTATCGATCACATACTTGGACAGCTCGTTGCAGGATAGATCGAGGCGTTCGAGACTCAATAGTTTCACGATGCCCTCGGGAATTTCTTTGATTTTGTTGCTGTCCAATCTGAGCGTTCTCAGCTTTCCCATGTCTTCCAAGTACGACATTTCTATTTCCTGTTCGCATTCGCGGATGTTATATTCGACAATTTTTTTTTTTTTTTTGTTAAAAAAATACATTCTTTAGCGCAAATACCATCCAGCGAATAAACACGCGGAGAGACGATCATAAATATGTACATACAGTAATGTCATTGTTAGCCAAGTCGAGTTCGCTCAACGCTGTACAACCGGTTAAATCAGGAAAAGTCGATAGTTTATTGTTGTGCAGTACGAGTACCTCGACTTTCCTCATTTCGCCGAGGGGAGGCACAATCTCCAGATTGTTCAAGCTCGCGTCCAATTGTTTCAAAACTGTCGAAAAAAATTGCATGTTTCGATATAAAATTTCACAAAAATATACATATATACATAACAACACACCGGTGAATGTGCCAAATGTGATGGCGTGTAATCGTCGCAAAACTATATTAAAAAGAAATATACACACATTTTTGAAAGAACGTGCAAGAGGGAACGTGAAATTGCGATAAATCATAAGTAAAAATAAAAGATCAACAAATTTTCAAAAACTGCACTAGGTCATTGTTTTTCTAGGAAAAAGCCACACGCTTGTAATAATTCCAGGATTTACTCTTATTTTCCTGTATTTGTTAGACGAATACCGCATGTAACAAAAAATCATTTGGATAGCTAAATATTTTCTGGATTATTAATCGTAAATGTTTTTGTTTGTTTAGTGTTTGGAAACGGATGCAACATCGATTCGGGTTGACGGACAGGGAGTGTACAAGCTCAATTCGCCTTCCACATTATCCTGCGCGTAAGTTTTATTTTTTACTTATCAAACACACCTCTCATGCTCATGATATCAGGTGGCAACTCTCGGAGTTGATTGTGATGCAAATCAAGAGAGACCAGTCGTACAAGATATCCCATCCCAACAGGCAATTCAGTTAGGTTGTTACAGGAGAGATTCTAGATCGCAAAAGATTATTTCTCGTGATAAAACACACCTTGTGTAGTCCCATCACCCGGCATTCCCGGAATCGTAAAAAAAAAATAAAAAAAATACACTTACCAATGTTTCCAGCATAACTAAATCACCGATCGACGGGCTCAGCTCCGTTATCTTATTGTTCGAAATATTTAAGTTACGAAGTTCCGTTAATTTGTACAAGTTGGGTTGAATGTCGTTCAGCTTGTTATTCGATAGATCCAATTTCCTGAGTTTAGTCAATGTTCCAATTTCCGGTGGCAGAGTCTCGAGTAGATTGCCGTGCAACTGTTTACGAAGGAGGGAGCGTTCGTTGAGCTATATATAACTACGCCAATTCTATTGACTATGTAAATGCGCAGTATTTTTCTTCGAACGTACGTTAATGTCCTCGATTTCTGTAAGGTATTCGACGCTTGGATCGACGCTCGTCAGGCAGTTGGAGCTGAGATTCAGTATCCTCAAGGGTTCCTGTTCCCACCAGGGATCCCGATCGTCCTCGAAGTCAATGTTTACACGCAACTCCTCGATCTCCTCGTTCGTCAGGCCATTAATGGCCCACACGTTGCTCGGCACTGGGGAGTCGATGGTTACTTTTTTCCCGAAAGGAAAGTATCGACCGATTGAATGAACGTACCTGTGGCCAAGCCCCTCGACGATAAATTGAGCTTGCCGCTCTTTCGAGCTGCGATGATCATCCCGTAGGACAACTCCGCATCGTCCTCGGTCCTCGTTCTTGGCTTGAATAGAGCGCGATGATTGACTCTCGTTCTATTGGTATTCGCACCAATTTTTCGGCTCTTGCCGATTCCCCTCGACATCTCTGATCGGTCGAGGCCAGTTTCTCGGACCACTGCGGCTCGAAGTCGACTACGACTTATTTATTGTTGACGTTGTTTCCTCGTCGTTAGGGTCGGCGCGTACTGGCTGAAAAGCTCGCTGCAACTGCTTGTCGCCATTCTCGAGGGGACAAGTGGTGACAGCTGGTTGCGCTTCCTCGCGCCACGGTCTTCGATGTACATACCGTGCTGCAGTAAAATGCGATTGCAGTGACTGCACGCTGTCGCCCTCTGCGGCGGGCCTCTGATCAGACCCGTTTACCGCGGTCGGTTTCTACTGGCGAGGAAGTTTGTATCCCCGCTCGGCAGCTAGGGCAAGCCTCGGTCTGTCCTTGGGGTTGGTAAATCGAGGCGCCTCCCTTTCCGACCGAAGTAACCTACTGAACTGGGGGGTTGCTTCGTTTCCAACAGAGTTACTGTCCTCTATCGGAGGACAATGAACTCTGTACTCTAGCTGGTTAACTTTTCCATCGAGGGAAACTTTTTTGAAATTAATCGTTGTAGGAAAAAGTCATTAGGGGAGAGCGGGGTAAAACGGAGCAGTGTGTATCATTCGCGATGAGACTTTTTGTTGCGTCCGACGAAATGTTGGCGAAGGAGTCCGTTTTGCCTCGCTCTGCTCTATATTGCCAGCTCATTAGGTTGGAGCTTACAACGATTGGCTCGTCCACCCCTCCGAACATAAATGACGAAAAAAGTTCCAGACATGTCTGGAACTCAGTTGATCGTAGTCGTGAATTGACCTATATTCTCATGCGCAGATTCGATGTCACAGGCTCTTCGCGGGAGTCTGACATGAATGTATAAAGAATCCGTGGTAATTCACCGAACGGCTTTCGTTGAAGGGTTCGATAGCTCTCCCGTTTCTTCATGCAATTTCGTCGATGATGCGACGATTTTCTGTCACAAAACCCGTATTACCGTGATACGTGACGGGATTGTCGAGAGAGAGAGGCGACCGCGGCTGGCCAACCGGCGAAATATTATCGTCACTTTATGGTACCCTCCCACTCACCCCCACCTCGCCCCCGTCCCGTTCACTTCGGATAAATTGCCTCGTAAAAGCCTTTATTGTCTGCTTCTCAAAATCGATGCTGTTACAAGTAAAATTGCCAACTATCACGGGTACATCGTTGAATCAACTTATACAACAAACATAATGCCCGAGGATGGGAATATACGGTTGACGATAAAAATGGACGAGACTCGAATGATCCCTGTCATCGAACAACGATACATCGAGACAAATAAATAGCGAGATATTGACAGTCTGCATATAAACAAATATAGAAATATATAAAGCAAATGGTTTTTACACAAGTTATCAAAATAAAAAATGAAATCCATTAAAACTATAAATATCCATAACACATGCCATGTAGTACTATTGAAATAAAAATAGTCAGTATGAATATGTTAATAACCGACAGGTTGTTGTGGCTCGGGCTCTCAGTGCCCTCGCTGTGGACTATGGAATTTAGAGACTGGAAATTCAGCGGAAATTCGTAACTTCGAGGTTTATAAATGTCATATTTCGACCGGAAGTGAAGTATTTCCGGTATGGCGCCACTTCCGGTTGAAAAATAAGATTTCCGGATCAGAAGTGACTGCTGGTCGAAAGCTGAGTTTTTTTTTTTTTTTTGCACACGACGATCGTGGACAGCGCTGCTATGCACCGCGTTATAGTGTACAACTTACCGAGACCAAGCAATATAAACAGAATAGTGTAACAGGGGAATGTCTATCGAGGCAACTTAAAATAATCCGGACTAAAAATTTTCCTAATAAATTGTTTGTGCCAATTCCTAAAAATTGGCACAAACAAACGATTATCCAAAATAGACATAAGACATGACAACTGTTAAAATCTTACAATCTCCTTATCTCCGTCTACTCTATATTCGACGCTGCTGAATATTAGTTGACGTACACGAAATATAGTTCGCCACTTTGACCAGCTCCAATTTTAACAAATGCATACTTAGAAAATACAACCTGCAAATAAATTTTACAGAAACTCCGACGTATCGAGAAACTGGCTGTGTCAGCCACGATCAGTCCAGCTGAGACCCCAACCCTTCCTTCCCCCAAGAGCTTTTATCTCCGAGAACTCCTCTTACCTCTGTCGCCTTAGGGTGCCTCTTCCGTCATAGCATTACCCGCTGCTGCTGCACACATACACAAAACCCACCGCCTCTGCGGCTCGAACTCGACATATGTTCGCCGCAACGTGTCGTATTTCACGTCCTCACACCGTCATCGAGCGAGCGCGCTCCTCGCTGCTCCACACACCGTCCACACACATACCACCCCATATATACACTACCCTCCCGTAATGGTACAACTTCTTCTCGCGTAAGCACTACTTCCGCGATATTTCGCCATTTGTCGAATCCGTCTTCCGCCGTCGTCCTCACCGACGTTTCGCCACCTGTCCAACGCTCTTCTCCCCGTTTTCCGGTGGCAGACGACAGAGGATTTCGCCGGAGCGATGACGCTGAGGCGTTTCCGACGTACCGCAGAAAAAAAAAAAAAAAACCACCCTCCCCATAGTTTTTTCCCTCCCGTACGGATTGGCTCACGGCGAATAAACGAATGCGTCCTCGTCCATCAGCTCTCCCATGCTTATTCGGTCATTTCAATTACCCGCTTTCTCCCCTCTCTCCGACTTCTTTTTCGTACCCTCCTTTTGTTTCCGTTTGTTCATTCGTTCCCTTTACGGTTGTAATTACTGGGGCAAGCGCCGGTCCGCGGCTCGTCCGACCGCACTCCACGCTTTCATCTCTGTATCTTGTTTCCCTGATTCTGTCCGGCCACTGGAAGTACCATTTTATTTTTTCAGCTCACTGCATCGCGCTCCGGGCGGTAAAGGGGTGCCGAAATTTCGTTGTGCGCGAACTCGCTCGACGAACACTCGCTTACTCGTTTAGAGCATTAATTATTTTTATTTTGCTTCCTCGTCGAGGAAGCTTTTTTACTTTTTTTTTTTTTTTCGTCACACGGTTCATTGAAGCTTCCGGCGCGAAAACGCCAGAGACGTATTTTTGTATCCTATCGCTTTTTCCCGAAATCCGTTGTTGCGTCGTTTCGTTCCTGCCATCCGAAAAATCGTCGCTGTTTAAACGCGACAGAATTTTTTTTAGGCAGGTCCAGCCTCGCTCCCCGCACAGCATGGGACGGGTCAAAACGGTATTGGGTAAAAAAAGTCCTCTCGATCGGGGAGGTCAACGGTCCGTTTTGCCCCGCTGTTCCGTTCTGCCCCGCTCTCGCGCTCGCGAGGATAGTTAATTCTATAAATTACGCGCCATTGGTTTTTCAACGATACGGTGCAGGAACAGCCACCGCACAGTGTCGCGTACGATGTATAGAGAGTATACGCCGGACCGCGAGGAGAGAAACGAGAGGAGTGCTGCGGATAAAAACCCGTAATGGCGTAGTTAGTCGAGAGAGTCTCGGTCTCCCTCTCGCTTTCTCATTTTTGGTTCCCGGGCATCGAATCTCTCTCGGTCCGCTGTTCCTGGCGTTTCTGCAACAAGCTTTTATATGGAATTTTCCCGCACGCCGGAGACCAGTCAGTATACCTTGCTGTGCATTTTTCGCCACTCCAGTTTTCCCCAATCTATATAAATGTGTATATATATGTATGTGTGCGAGTGTGTATATCGCCATCCCGCTTCGCCCGATTGTACTCGCCGGTTTGTACTCGCTTCGGTATTCAACATTCGACGTCAACGGTTCGCGGGCCCTTGTCGACTCTTTTCGTACGACGAAAGCCTCGTTCCGTGATCGACGCAGGAGGGAATAGCAAGTAGTACTGACTACCCCTCGGTATTTACAGACCTATATGTGCGGATACGTCATGAATTAGATATATATATATATATATATATATATATATATATATATCTGTTTTACATGTATAGCGTATCGATGCATCTCCTCCTGCTTGAAATGACCTGGTCTTGTTTGATGGTAAAAAAAAAACAAGGAAACAAAAATACGTCGATTTAGGCGAAGATCGCCTAAATTGGACCCCCTATGAATAAATGCTGACATCTATTCTAACACTATTCCAAATTAAATCTATTCATACTATTCAAAATTGCCTCGGTATTTACAGACCTATATGTGTGGATACGTCATGAATGAGATATATATATATATATATCTGTTTTACATGTACCCGGAATTTTTTTTAACGTCCGACCGAAAACCCATAAAACTGTGACGTTTTATGGGTTCAACCTTGACGCGAAAAATTAGTTCAAACGGTATAAAAATCTGTCAACGCCTGCACCTTACGTGCGACACTTGGAATTTACATATTTTTATGTAGGAATTTATCTATATTATTCAGGCGGTCTTCCTCTCCTCGGTTGCAAGAAGTACGGTCGAATAATAGAATTGCACGAAAAATCGGCGCTTCTGTGCGCGAACTTGGACTAATAAAAAAAGTCGCTTTATATACGTTACTCCGACTTCCGGTAAGGATTTCTTGTCGCAAGGCTCTCGCAATCTTGGTCGTGGTATCGTATTCCGACTGAAGTATGCAGGACGGAAATTTTTTGAGGGTCGATTCGCCTTCGTCGAAAGTACTCGTATGTGTAGTTGAGGAGAGATGGATTCCTTCTCCTTCGTCATCCGCCTGAATTCGTTCTTTTCATGGTGGCCCGTAAATCGAGATCGCGCATGCGTGTTATTGGTACTTATTTCTAACGTACGATTCGGGCCAGCCAAACTCGCCTTTTTAATACGATTCGCATATGAAACGTACAAACACACAGCAAAAAATATATCGCAGAAATATATCCGAAATATACAATTTTGTTTCCATGAGATTGACGACAAAGCGATGCTGGGGATGAGTTCTTTAGTCGACTCCTCCCGGGCTGTTACGGCCCAGCATCCGTCCACTATCGGGCCAATGCTGCACCCAGAAAAAATATTTATTCAAAACGAATAAATTCCGGTCTTCAAATGACGTTTGTTAAGATGAAAGAAATGTTTACTTGCCTTAACAAAATCGTTATTAGATTCAAATAACGGCTATGCCTTAGTGTAAGTAAAAAAAAATGTATTCAAAGATTTGTACTTTAATACAAATGTTTATTCGCGCCAAAGAAATCATATATTTGACGTCAAGACAAACGCGGCAGTTATCCGGTAGCACGCATTACAGAGTCAACGCGTCAGTGGTCTGAAAAGATCTCTGGCTGATAGTACAAGACTATATTTATTCCTTACGCGGAACCGCTACATTGTAATAGAGAGACAACTCGTCGGTTTGTTTTTATGAAACTTTGTTTACTTCAAGCTACGTACCTCGATCGAATTGTGGTTCTGGAATAAGTCCTCGAAGAACCAACTTCGAGATTCGTTATGTTATCAGTATAACTAATGTGCGACGTGATTGGGGAAATCGTGCGTCGGTAACCGATCTGTGTGCTTATTTAACAACAAAACATTGCTTGTTGACGCTTCGATAATAGTAATAATGACTTATTTAAAAAAAAATTCGTTTCCGCGTTATTCATATATCACATTATTCCCATACGATCAAAAGTGGCAAGTCTGTCACGAAATAAACAAATAAATCATTTGACATAAATATCTGTCGATTAGATTCAAATAAACATAATTAAATAATAAGAATAACACTATCAAACAAACTAATATATTAGAAATGAAGAGACGCTCTATTAGGTCATGAAGCAAACAAAAAATTTTCTTCGTCCTTAATAAATTTTCTTTGATCGCAATAAACGTTTTTCTGGGTGTGGCTCTACCTTACCAGTAAACCCGCGTTGACTTCAACGCGATTTTATTACCGTGAAATATTACCATTTTTTATACCGCTACCATGCCAATTCCTCGTTCGCTGCCTGCATTGCTTTTCCTTCCGCGCGACAGATCCGCAGAGATCAATGGCCGTTTAGCGGAATCGTCGCAGCTAACCGTGAGATGCATGAGAAACGTAGCAACCCGTCCGTCCTTCGCCCGACATCTCCCTGCCAGACTCTCATCCCGTTCTCCACAGCGCGGTCTTCTCATCTGACTGTCGGTACCTCACCGGAAGCTGTTCGTATTTTCCTGGTATACGCGTAGCCCTCAAGAACTCGACGTTTCTCAAAGACTCCACCCATAAAGAACATCCTTGGGAGGACCACCCACCTACCCGCCCGCCCGCGAAAGCGCAAAGAATTCTCCGGCAGCCAGACAAGTTTCCCCCGACGCGAAAAGTTTATCTCATCCAACTCCATCCCCTCCGCCATCCGGGCTCTTTCGCTTACCTTCAGCCGTGTCGCTGCTGCCTTAGCAGCTCTCGGCGAAGCGCGCGGCACACACGACATGCATACAACCCGTCGTGCATCCGCTGACGCAGACTGGCTGCCACTGTGCGAGGACTAATCGCTCCGTGGATGCATTTCCATTTTGTGTATACGGGAACCGCTCGCCCACCTCTCCGCGGCGCGACAAGCCCCCTCGAGGATTCCGCTGAGTAAGTATCCTACCGAATTCTCCCCGGGGAACGTCAGCCTTCGTTCCGCGGAAGGTCGGACAAATAGAATCTATTTCCCCGTCCGAAGGACGACCCGGAGCTCCTCCTCGTCGCCCGAAATAATTCACCTTGTTCACGGTATATTTGCTTATCCCTGGCGGTGCAATCAACGACGATAAAGTTCAACGATCGTTTGGATTGTAAAGTTTTCGCCGGAGGAGCGTACAAAAGCTGCGAGACATAGAAAACAAACGAAAAAAAAAAAAAAAAAAAAAAATCCATTGCCGGTTGTATCAGCCGAGCAGAATCGATTCCGGGGGATTCCGAGAGCCCCCTGGAGGAACGAGACAGCGAGAGAATCGCAGGGAGGAGGAGCCGGCATGCGCGACACAGAGCTAGGTACCCTCTTAGGTGATAACGACATCGAACTGTCGGGAACGCCGGGGTAGAAACGCGAGAGTATCGAAGTAGACCTTATTCCCATCTGGACGACTGGTCGCACTCGAGAACCATCCCGGACAACTTCATGCTGCCCCTCACCCGTCTTATACGTATTCTCGTCTAGGTCTCTTTCTCTATTTCCACCCCCTTCCTCTTTTTTCCACCAACTTCACCCCCCCCCCCCCCCCCCCCTTTCCCCCCTTACAACCCTTCTCCCGGTAACTCGAAGACTCTCTGTTGAGATTTTCCGAGTTACGTGATCGGCGTGCCGAGCTCAGCTTTGAGAAATGCTCTCGCCGCGCGACCGGGCGATCCACCCGAGAGATGTTCTTTTCGATCGACACACGTTTTGTCGGAGAATATTCGCACGGCTATCTGGCCCCCTCGGTCCTGGCCTATATTCTCAGTGATGGCTCTTTGATGCAGTCCTCTGGCCCGTTTTTTTTCGCCATATCCGATAGGATCGGCGGACCACATAGGCCACACGATAGGATCTCAATATGGAGACCTCACACTGCATATGATAGGATCTCAATATTGAACCCTAAACATTACGTTCATCGGGGGCCAAAATGGGACACAGGGGACAAAACTTTTTTGCCGAAGTGGTATTCTCTGTTCCCATTGAGCAGTTTTGTCCCGGGCGACGTAATGGTCGAAAGCTTCGGAAAAAACTTGGAAAATGACTTTAGGCGAAAACAACCTAGTGGTAATGAAACACCCCTGTTTCATTACCACTAGGTTGTTAGGTTGGGGACCAGTACTTGTCGACGTTGGGCGAACACTGGCCGACGCCGTGCCAATGCCGGCCCTGTATGGCACTCCCGGTTGGGCAATTGCATTACCACGTTATCGGTAATTTTAATGGAGAACGAAAATAAATGGCTGTGCCCTACCGGCGGAAGTTGGGATGGAAATTGCCCCTAAACACCGTGCCCACTCCCTCATGTAATCCCGGGAATAGCGATAGGTTTACCGGTCGCAAATTTATGTAATGCCGATCGATCGGCGATACACAGAGGACACAGGATAGAATCTCAATACGGAGCGAACACCAAACCCTACATCCATCGTGGGCCAGAATGGGAAAAAGTCGACCACACTTTTGTTTTTTTTTTCTCAAGTGGATTATCTCTTCCCGTTGAGGATTATTCGCAGTTTTTCCGCGGGCGACGTAAGATAAACGCACTTGAGGAAGCAGTCCCAGTCCCGGAATGTGCATGAAAAATCGTATCTTCACCTCTCTTGCCTGTTTCATTCCCTAGTGGGAATGAAACAGGGGACCAGTCTTTGTCGACGTTGGGCGACCACTGGCCGATGCCGTGCCAATGTCGGACCTATATGACACTTCCACTAGGGCAATTGCATTGCCACGATATCGGTAATTTGAATGGAGAACGAAAAGAAATGGCTCTGCCCTACCGGCGGATCTTGGGATGTGCATTGCTAAACATTGTGCCCATTCCCTCGTGTAATCCCGTGAATAGCGATAGGTCTTGCCGGGTGCAAATTCGTGTAATGCTCGTCGATCATTGATGCATACGTACGGAGTCTGCGGGGCAAGTACTGAGTTATCCGTCCATACGGCTCTATTACGATTAGTTTCTGGGCGATCCGATGGAGCTTTCCCTCCTCCATCCGTGAACCTGAAAGCTCCGACGTCGACGAGGCAACCGTGAGATGCATGTCCCGGGTCAAAAGCCAGATCAAGAACCCGCCTCGTCCAATAGAGCTTCCGCCACATTAAGCTGCGTCGGGCGAACGTTATAACGGAAGTTCGCATCGGGTATACACAGATCCGTCGGGTTCGCCGGTTTGTGTTTAGTCGGGATGATGGAGTGGCAGGGAGAGACTCTCCTTACTCCGTTTCTCGGATAGCACGGGGTGTCGGATCGTCTAATCTTGTGCCTCTGGCAGGTTTGCCTCTCCCGCTCTGGCAAACGCTCATCGACCGATGATCCCGAATGGGGATGATCAACGTTTAGCCATTGTGACGCGAATTGGGTAAACCACGCTAATGCAGAACCGACACAACCAACCCGCATCCGCAGTCGCGTAAATTCGATCGGAATCCAATTCGCTTCGGTCGTTTATTCACTCGTAAAACTATAATTGTCGCCTGTAACGTCGGCGACGTGAAAATTCGATGAATATTCTCCGCGTGCCGTGAGGTAGTCTCTGCGTCATGTCTGAATAAAGATCTGAGAAAAATCGGGCATATCGAAGGGGCTGAATGGATTGTTTGTGCATAATTATAATTCCAAAATGTTATTAACAAATTACTGAAAAATAAAAATTGTGCAACCCGGCAACCTATTTTTTTTTGTTACGTAAATGATATGTCAATTTTTTCTGAATACGTATGAATTTTTTCAGAATTTTATTTAATGTTTGAAAATTGGGATTTTGAAGAAATTTTAACATAAAGAAAACCCTATTTTCAAACATTACATAAAATTCTGAAAAAATTCATACGTATTCTAAAAAAGTAACAAATCAGTTTCATGGGAAAAAAAATTAGGTTGCCGGGTAATTTGTTGCATAATTTTTTACTTCAGGAATTTGTTCATAGCATTTTAGAATTATTATTATGCACAAACAATCTTTTTAGTACCTTGCATAGCCTTCATTTTTTTCAGATTTTTATTTGATCGGGAAGTGTTTGTAATTTTCTCTTATTTCTCTCTCGAACTTAGGCGGCATCGAGCATGACGAAAAAACTACCTAAAACTATCTCGTTACTTTAGCCTAACCGGTGAAGGAGAATTCGATCCGAGGGCTACATTTGATTTTTTTCCTTCTTTTTTCCTAACTGTACAATTTCCTTAAATTTTGTTTTTGTGAAAAATACTGTTTGCTAACGAACGAAAAACGTTGTAAATTTTGATGAGGACCTTCGCGGACGAGAAATATTTGTCGAGTGCCCAAAGCTTTTTTTAACTGCGCACCCCGATAGATCGCCATACAACGTTTTTCGATTCGTTGATTTTTTGTTTTAATCGTACCGAGCCTTCGAAATTTAAATTGGTACGAGATGTAAACACGAACTCTCCGCCTACACAAACAAGCGGATACAGTAAAAGTTCGACCGACCAATCTATCCCGCGCTCGACGGTGTTTTACGTTCGAAAAACACCCGCGTTTGTTAAACTGATCAGTCGATGGGTCGGCGGACGGGGCGACGTTCCAACGATAATCGCGACCGGTCAAATTGGCTCGGTGCGTTGTCGATGAGAGAAAAAAAAAAAAAAAAAAAAATAGAAACCGGGGTTCGAGTTCGCTCCAATATTCACGATTTTTTTTTATTTCCCATTTTTTCCCCATCTGTTGGAAATATTGCGCATCAACGCTCTTTTTTTCCTCCCATAATTATTTCGCCAAGCCCACTGCGTTCGCCCCGCCCGGCTTACGAATCCGCTGTTGTAGTAAATTTATAAATTTGATTATCCTGAAATGTACGTGATTAAAAAGTTGCCTGACGGGTGGATGGGGAGGGTTGGAAAGGTTGTCAGTCCGTGCCCGAACTCATCGCCCACCGACGGGCTTTATCCTCTCGGAGGTCTACGATCTGTCGCTCGGTGAGAAACGAGAGACGCAATAACAACGCTGCTCGCCCAGAGTAGAGAATTCATCCTCTCTCGTTATTTCTTTATTATTCTTTTTTTCCCCACCCTTCGCCTTCGCACCTCGTTTCGATGCGATGAAAATTCTTGACGGTTTTCTCGTTCGGATACGCGTCAATTATTGTCCCCGATCGGTGCGAAAATCCACGACGCCACGAGGCTGGACAACGGCGAGAAATCAAACCGAGAAATGGAAATTTTATAGAAAGCCAATCGTCGAGCGCCGCATCGTACGGCGTAACTCTCCGCACATACGCCCGAAATTTATTGGATTCGTTGCAGGTACGGGATACGCTCGAACACTCCCCTCTCCGTACGCCCTACTCGCATGCATCCCTTTTACATCCTTCGTTATCCCCCCCCCCCCCCCCCCCTCCTCCCACCCGCGATCGCAAATTCATCAAGTAGAGTGCATACTTGATTCACAATCGGATTCAATACTCCGAATTTATTCCCGCACGCGCTACATACTATATACGCGCAAACCGCGTCGTATTGATTATAGTTTTGTCGCGTGTTTCCCCCGACGCCGATTCTCCGATTCGTGTAAACAATGCCGCGATTGTTATGCATATTTTTTTTTTTCCGCGCCGCACGTCGCGGCGGGCGGCCCGGTCGGGCGCGCTTTTGGCAATATGTATTTAAAGTTTTTTGGTTTATTTTTAATACACGGGTAGTTGTGTTTCGGCGCGGGGACGAAACGCGGTGGCACCGCCGCCCTCGTGGCTGGTGATTTTTTTTATTTTTCGTATCGGTGGAACGGTCAATGTTTTGTCGATCAACGGCTCGATCGGCCCAGTTATGCGCCGCGCATGCTGGTACCTCTCGGAATCGAGTTTGCTGCAGGATAGATGCACTTTTGGTCCACTTCCGCGCGAGCATGATCGAAGGACCGACATTTTACGGGAATGCGCCGCACATCGACTTTTCCACTTTTGGAACTAAAAATCACAAGTGTTGTGAGCGATTAATGAAGATTTTTTTTTTAAATATAATTTCTAATGATTTTTTTCTTTACTTGTATTCCAAGATACATGAGCTTGAAGTTGAGTCAATTAGCATGAGCCGCATATGCCGCGTGAAATGCAATATTGTTTTTTAAAAAATATATATTTCCAGACTACTTTATTCGAATTTTTATTCTAAAGTAACGTTGCAACGTTTTTAGGGACGCATTAAAAAAAAATCGAGACCGCGCTCATAGATTTCCGAAGATATTACGAGTTGAAGGAGCTTCGAACCTGTACATGAATTAATATCCGGCCTCAACCACTGTTAGCAACATGCCCCACCACCCCCCCTCATTAAGAAATGGTGACCATGTCACTTATTCCCTTAAAGTACAATTGCATTAAAAAAATATATACATAGTCGAGCTGTTTCTCCAAATTTATTTGAATTTTTAGCGACAGCTTTTTTTCCATGAATTCTCTTCAACCAAGTGCATTCCCTCGCGGTTTCAACCTGTGGATCTTTCGTCGGCGCAAAGTAAAAAAAAAAAAAGCTGGTAAATAACTTTTTACTTTTGTCGAATTTCTTTGTTGTCTTTTTTTTTTTTTGCTGTTTCCGAGTTCGAAACGATTGCGGGCGGAGCGAAGAGGGACGAGCGAAGTTAGCGAGTCCGCGTTTATACCTGCCCGAGCGGAACATGCATTATAATTTTATTCCATTTTCCCTCCCGGTGAACATTCCGAGGGCGGCCAAAGTGAAAGGACACATTCGCGGTGCGCGGGGCGTGCAAAGTTTAACGTTTCAAACTACCCCTCGCTCGTGCTTCCGAGCTTTGCCGCACAAGGGTCTTTCTCTTATCGTCCCCCCTGCCCTAGCTCTCTCCCACGGAGTAGCCCCATATTTCGCCCTCTGCCCACCTCCGACGGTAATGCACAGGTTAACTCTGGTTTTACGCGCCAGCGCTTAACGTTTCGCGGTACCCTCCGGAGCAAAAGCCAAAGGGAAGCCGAGTAAGGTGTGCGTTATGAATATCGTTAAGAGTATATTACACACTCGCGTGCACGGTCCATACGTGGGCCGGTCGTGTGTGTCCGAGAAAGACTCTCTCGTCGAGCTGGCGAAAGCTCAGGACCGTCGAAAGTAGACCGCTATCCGCCACGGGACGAAATTGTGTGCGCAAGCTGGGGCGATCCTTCCAATCCCCTGGCTTGAAACTCCACGAAATGCGGGAATTAATTACTGAATTACACTGTCCTGTGAGCATTGGGCAAATTAGATTTCAAAAAAAGAAAAAATGGTACGAGGAATTCGAAAAATTAATTTTTTCTTAACTCTCTTTTTATGTATAACAAGAAACCTTTTTATTAAATTTAATGATGTTCACTGCTCATTGAAAAGTCTAGCGGCCTCACGAAATGCGGGAGTTAATTACACAATTATACTGTCCTGTGGGTGTTGAGCAAATTAAATTTCTAAAAAAAAAAAAAAAAAAAAATGAAACGTGATATTCAAAAAATTAGTTTTTTCTTAACTTTTTTTTATACATAACAAAAAAAACTTGTTTATTAAATTTTAATTAATTAATTTCTCACGAAATGGTAAAAACAGAAGGTACCATTTTCGCCTCTTATCCTGAGTTCTGAGAAAAATTTGTGATAGATCATGGTTTTCTTTTTTAGACGAGGAGCGAACTTCGGCAATCGTCCCTAGACGCATTCCGTACGTGTGGCAGTTCGGTTTTATTTTTATTTCAATTTTTTTTTTTTGCATCATTCGAATACGTATGAGCAACGAAATAAACGTCGAAGTATAGGAAAGCGAGGGAGAGTATATACGATCCACTCGAGCCATAACAGTTTCGTGCACTTTCGAACACAGTCACGGCCGCAACTGAACAGTCCCATTGGAGAGGGACCATAGCCGGCCATCTCCAAGTTTGCGACACTTCGATGTCGCGACATTACGTGCCCCAAGCTACATCACGTGCCTTGCCCAGACACATTTCTTTCCTCCAAGTTGCCTCTCTTTTACCAGTTACCACCTGCAAAAAAAAAAAAAAAAAAAAACCTGTTAAGAGACAAAATCGCTATCGATCGTCGTAGCCTAAACCGGAAATGATAGTTCACTCGACATGGCGAACGATCACGATAATCGTCAACACTTTACTCCCATCTCTTCCCCCCCTCTCCCTGGGGTGGCGAACCGTGTTTCGTAATGATCCGACGATGTACTGTACAACTGTTATAACCGACGCCTAAAATTGAAATTGGACGCATTACCACTCGCTGATGAAATTACGCAGGCATCGAATATTTACGTAAAACGAATGAAAATATAATTGGAAAAGTCCGCCACGAAGTTATTCAGGGGGGATGACGAGCAGTCGGACCGATACAGGATGAGCCGCGCAAGGAGGGTTGGAATTGAGCGGGTGTGCGAGCCTGCTGATCGATGAAGCACACAGCAAGCTCCAGCAAACACTATCCAAATATAGCAATCCTATATCGACCCTCGGGAGTACCGAAGCTCTCACTTCCTGTTCGCTGTTGCTGCACCCGGGAAGGAACTTCCCTCTCTATGTGGCCCCGACTCGAGGATCGCTGTCGGGAACCACGTGTATCCGCGACCTGACACGTACCAGGCTTGTAATCCAATCGTGTAACGCACCCTACTCTCAATGACCCTTCGCCCCTTCGGCGGTTCGCCGATTCGCCGGCTGTCGGCATACCCACTGCTGATGCTGTTGCTCCTGCTGCTGCTGGCCGATGTCCGAATGAAACCACCGTCGACAGGAAATGCGCAATACGCGTCTCCATAAACGGCCGATCTTAGGGTCGAATTTTAAGACATTAGTTTGAACTCAAGATCGCTCTTGAGATCGAAATTTGGTCCGAACTTCATTGCGTGCTTAAAGTCTATCTTAAGTTTGATCTCAAGTTCGAATTTAAGTCTGAACTTAAGTTCGAACTTGAGTTAACATCAAACTTAAGCACGAAATCGCAATGAAGTTCGGGCCAAACTTTGATCTTAAGTTCGATCTCAGGTCCAAACTAATGTCTTAAAATTCGACCCTTATTCCTCCTCAACATATACCACCGTTATGCCGGTTTCATGACACGGATTTATCTGTCGTTCGCTAGATCCAAGAGTACGTTTTTATCCGAATCCCAATGACTTTGTTGCACGGCATTCTTGGTTGGACGAAAAAAATTTGCGTTGCTAATGAGTTCACTCAATATTGAAGCAATGAGCCGGTCTCGCCGGACCGCATCGTCAGGTTCTGCGGTGATGCGGGACTCTTTTCTCCGGATGGGTCGTATTTTCTCCGAAAGTTCCAAACATCACGCTCCGCTGGTCAACTTGTGCTCCGTCGATACCGGACTCACTTCGAACGTCCAACTTTCGCCGATTGGTTATCGGTTATTTATTTATCGTCTGGTCGAGAACTTCGTGGAAAATGTAGCGGGGCTCTCGTTGGCGAATCGCTCGGGAGTTGTTCGTTGCATTTAATCATTTGGCAATTTGAATTTTCCCGTCGTTGGTGGGAGATACACATTGGGCGCGCAATAACAGGCAGGTAAAGGCCACGAAAGTGAATCCAATAAGAGTGGCGGCTCTTCGAGTGAAATATCTCGACTTCGTAACCCGCAGACGGGCACTATTTTACGCGGCGAAGTAAGAACTCGATATATTATCGTGTTATCTCATTCGAGGAATTCCTCTGGGCGTGATATCAACCGGGAGGTCTTATATATTCTGATTTCGACGACGTTCGTACCTCCGACCGGCGAGCGCGCCTCTCGCCCGCGGCGCGACTCTCGCGATATCCTCTCTCGCGAGTTTTCATTCGAGAATATAAATATTTTTTTCTCGGAATAACAATCTCTTCACATTCGCTAATACGTGCTACTGGGCTCTTCTTAATCCCTTCGTTCCCTTGATTTCTTAATCTCTTCCACTTCCTGCAGCTAACTTTATTATTATTAAAAAAACGACAAATAAAACATGTTTCATTCTTACAATTAAATTGCCCCATTTTGTCCAGTTCTCCATCGACGTTCGTACCTTCGACTGCGGAAACTTTGCGCAAAAGCCTCTCGCCCGCGGCGCGATTCCCGCGATATCCTCTCTCGCGAGCTCTCGTACGAGAATATCCATGTTTTTTCTCGGAATAACAATCCCTCTACATTCGCTAATGCGTGCTATCCGCTGGGCTTCTCTTGATCACTTAATTCCCTTGATTCCTTATCCCCTTCCAATTCCCCGCGGCGATCGTTATTACTATTAAAATATGACAAATAACACTTGTCTTATTTTGAGAAATGAGTTGCTCCGTTTTCATCCGTTCTAACCCCACCTCTTGCGCCTTTATTCATAATGAAAGATCTGCGGTTATAAGTGAACTAATTGATCGGCAGATCAATGAAGCTTAAAAAAAAAAAAGCAAAAGACACGGATGTACGTATAGAACATTGTATGGCGGCAGTGGATATTCCAACTAGGGAATAAGCCGGACAGGTAGAATGGATTTTCTCGCTTCCGATTACCTGCGGCCAATTTTATTATTATTGAAATATGACAAGCGAAACATGTTTCATTCTGACAAATAAATTGCCCCGTTTTGCCCCGGACTACTGTATCACTTTCGCATCGATAATGAAAGATATGCGGTTATGAATGAACTAATTGATCGGCAGATCAATCAAGCTTGAAAAAAAAAAAAAAAAAAAAAAAAAAAAAGACACGCATGTACGTATGGAACATAGTATGGCGCCAGTAGATATTTCAACTAATGACCGGGCCGGACAGGTAGAATCGATTTTTACGCCTCCGATTCCGCCTGTGGGCGATTCCCGCGGGTGGTTATCATTCATCAGGATGCATTTATAACTCTTCAGTCGCGGTATCATCTGCGGTCTGTTAGTGATATATGTACACGCGCCCAGCGAATCCGGTTCATAACGGCTCGTCATTGGATTTCCAATGTTTATTTATTTTTTCTATTTTTTTTCCCTCCTATCAATCACGAGTAACGATGGGCTAATGACTTTCCTATAAAACAACAAGTGGTAACGGCTGACGCCACACGCTGTCAGCGCTTTATCGAAAGTCCCGCAAAATTTAACCCGAACGTGGAATATCTGACATCCAACCGTACGAGTCTCGCCTTTGAAGGATTAACAAACGTTCACCGATAGAATGAAATCATCATGGTAAAAGTCTTGAATGCGATGGAGTTATTGATTTACCCTGTCGACGCGTCCACACTCGAATCTGAAAGGAGCCTCGACCTTCCGAGCAGCCAAGATTCCGGAGCTCTCGGCCAGGAGCCGAAGAATGAGGAGCTGAAAAGCAGGTGAGTTACATTTCGTCCTCATCGCCATCGTCGAAGGAACACGTGACGCTGAGGTCAGGTGCTGGAAGAATGGTGGCTGGAGCAATCCTGTGCTGGGGCGACGTCGGCCACAGTGGAGGGTATAGGTTCGAGTGTGAGAGAAGTAGTGCTCCTTGCAATCTTTGGCAAACCGCCGCTTTTCCCAGCGAGACTGACCGGACAGCTCTCGGTGTGTCCCGATAAACCAACAATAGCAGCTTGGATATTCGACGGTGGTATTGGTCGAGCGTCGACGACCGTACGGGAAATCTCCTCGGAGTTCGGAAGAATTTCCAGCAGCGAGAGGGGACGAGAGAGAAATCCGCTTGACCGGTCTGACCGAGACGAGGAGAAGGACGCGAGGTTGGCAGAGGGGTTGGGAGGCGATTGCGGCTCCTTTGGCAAGTAGGGGACAGGAGCGCGCGCACCTTCGGCTTCGGCGATATCAGCGGTAGCGAAGGGTTACTACGTTACTATCCTGATAATAGAGTGGCGGTCAATGGGGCGATAGATCGTCCGCGTCTTGGAAACGTTACGGAGTAACGCACGGAAGCCGTTTCCCTTGGGAACGTTCCTCCTGTTTCTGCCCCGTCACACACACGTACCCGCCGCTTCTCCCGGTCGATCCCACGACTACGTATGGTTCGCAGATTCGGACGGTCACCTCAGCGTCCAGCGGCGGAAGCCACGATACTACGACCGACCTACCGATTCTTGATCTCCTGCCTCCAGCCGGATAACCGTATCCCCCAAACTCCGGCATTGCGGACTAAAACTGGCGAATATGGACCGGTCGCGTTTCCATCCACCTCGCCGTGTTAATCGACTCGGCCCACATTCGCCACGCTTACCCTGTCTCAGCGACGAATCCAACCGATCCAACCGCACTGTGTCTCGACATCGGGAACCTCCGGGAACCGCGTTCTCCGAATTTATCACGATGTCGTAATTGTACCTCCATCGGTAACTCGCGAAGGGCCCCTCCGTTAATAAATGATTATACCATTCTGGCTTCATTTGGATGCGAGCTCGAGCATTAGTCTCGAAGTCATCCGACCGGTGGCGGTCTCGGTGCGGGCCAACAGTGATCGAAGGGTACATATTCAAAGTTCGGATAAAACTACGTTGGCGCGGGGGGCAACGACGCGGGTGTATGTCACGTATATAGAGACGTACCGGGTTCGCCGGTCTTTCTAATGTACCTCCTCGATCTTCCGGCGAAGGGAGATGGAGAGGGAGCATTTATTCCGAACCGTGACCGACGTCGCGAAGATTCAAGGCTCCGGCCCGGCCCCACTATTCGTTATTGACCCCTTAACCACCGGTTTTCTCGTTCGCTGGACCGCGAGCCGGTTGCACCATGTGGCCTTTATACACTATCGACACACACACACACACACAGTCACCTGCTACGTTACCTCGCTTTTCTTTCTCCCCTGGTACAGTTACCTTCGGTAACTGGGGCTAAATTATTTCCCAATTATCATCCATTCACTTTAACTCGGTCAGCGTCCTTCCGCTGGCTTATTCGCAACGGAGAAGCTGCGGAGAGAGCGCGGCCGGAGTTTAGCTGGAAGGAGAAAGACACTCTTTGTGAGAACCACCGTTTTTGCCCGCTTGCCCTCGGCTTCAAAGGCGTTATCCCAGCGTCGCATTCCCGACGGTAACGCCTCACCGTTCTGAACAACGCTGCACGATACTGAAACGGGCCCTCGTTCAACGTGGCACGGGTCGTATTAACACGAAGCTCTGCCGGGTCAACGATACCCATAGCCATTATCCCTGTGACAGGAAAACTCTCAAATTCTCTTCCTCCTGAGGCGAATTAAAAAAAGGACCATGATTTTGGACATCCTCGCGAGGTAGAACCAGCGAATCATTCCTTTATACTTTTACTTGCACACTGGGGCGAAAGATGTAGCAATGGTCGCCAGATTTTTGTGGTTATCGAGGGACAAGTGAGAATCTGGGATTCTTTCCCACACTCATGATGGGGGGTGATCTATGCAACTACGGCGAATTAAAAAAGGACCATGATTTCGGGCAGCCGCGTAAGGTGGGACCGTCGAGCTGTTCCTTTATACTTTCACTTGCACACTGGGGCGAAAGATGTAGCAATGGTCGCCAGATTTTTGTGGTTATCGAGGGACAAGTGAGAATCTGGGATTCTTTGCCACACTCATCATGGGGTCTGAGCTATGCGACTGCAGGGAGTCTGAGGATATCCGGGAACGAGTACCAGATTGCGCCCTTGTCCCACGGCTACAATACGAGGCTGGAGATGATTCCTATATTTTCTCTATATTTTTATATTTTCTCTATATTTCTATATTTTCTCTATATTTCTATATTTTCTCTATATTTCTATATTTTCTCTATATTTCTATATTTTCTCTACATTTCTATATTTTTTGTCTCTCTCCATGCTGCAGCACAAATAAAGGCTAAATTGTAAAATCCGCACCGCTTATTCGCCGAAAACGCCGCTTTCGCCGGGGTGAAACCTAATATTTGGTCAACTTTCTCTGGGGACCATCGACGGTCGTGTTATGATTGAATTCGGCACAATTCCTCCGCGAGCACGGTTGTTAAAAATAACGAAAGCAACGTGGAAATTGGAATACCAAAAAAAAAATGGAAAAAATATATACAGTGTGTATCAGGGAAATGGGGAAAAATGCAAAAAGGCAGAGCGCGCGGGGGGGAGGGGGGGGGGGGGGGGTGTGAGCGAACGAGAAGTTAACCGAAACGGAAAGTGAACGAGGGAGCAGAGGAGTGTGATGGAGGGATGAAAAAATAAAAGATATCAGTTGAGTGGCCAGTCGAAAAAAACTAATTCGCATGTATCGTATTCCCTGCAGCCGCCTCTCTCGAAATTGATGAAATAAAGCCCGACGCAGCGTAACCCTCCCGGATTCTCAATTACTATACACAGCGTTGCTGTACACAGAGTTTCACGTGTTCCAGAAACAGCCGAAGCTTACACACGGTATGCATAAAACCGTATAAATTAGAGCTACATCGCTCGAAGTAACGAAAAAGGAACGAACATTTTTTTTTTTTCTCTTATATTTTATTACTGAAGAAAGTTATTTTTTTTTTTTGGTTCAACTACAGATATGTCTCAGGCCGTAGTGACGGTAATTGCTGTTGATACTTTGTTGGTAGAAGAAGGCAGTTTCCGTGAGAGTTTTAACTTTTTAAATAACGATCGGGCACCGCTGTTTCGCTCTCAGCGTATAACCGAGAGGCTGGGTTTGTTCATCCCCCTCTTCCTCGATCCCAATGCCTATCGCGGCGATGCGTCCGCGAAGATAAAACGGCGGTAGAACCCTAATTAGCAGTAGACTCTACTTTCCCCCTCCCTCGCTACCGCCGTGCCGTTTTCTTTCCTGCGCATGTAAACGCCTTCATTAGCATCGAAGTGTTCCATAAAATTGCCCGCCTCCGTACGGAAATGCCCGGAGGCAGTTTTCCCTTCGGCTTCGTTATTCTTTAGCACCCGACTGAAGAGGTGGAGGAGCCTCGTGCGTCTGACGTTGACGCGAAGTTATCAGCTCGGTGCGTCGGTGACCTCGCGACCTCCGGGCCGTTGATAAGATCGCAACTTAGACCACGGAGAAAAAAAAAAAAATTAGAATTTTTTTTTTGCCGAGTGAATTATCTAGTCGGGTTTGAGCGTTGATTCGTTCGGGCGTTCGTTCGAAAAGTCAAAGTATATTCGCGTCGAAGAAGACAGTACATAACGTTGCACGATGAAGAGGAAAATTAAAAACGTGCACTGAGAGAAGGATCTAGTGAAAATTACTAGAGCGCCATCTATGGCGGAAAGTCTCAGATTTCCAAGAATTTTTACCATACACGGTAAAAAAAAGTTTGCACTTTTTACAACTTATTGTCCACAACTGTCCACAATTTTTTTTATTCGTTAATTTTCCGATCGAACCATTCGGCTTCTAGTTTCACAAACAAAAGTACAAACTAAGATTGTTAATAACATGGGAAATAAAAGGTCAAGTTTGTATACTCCAGCCTCAACAAACGAGTTTGTCACTTATTTAACAAAATTATTTTTACGAAACTTCGTATTCCTATTGTACGAAATTATTTTGTACTGTGTAATATCTACGAAAAATTCTTATAAATCCGGTACTTCCTACCATAGGTGGCGCCACAGTTCCCTACTACTACGTGCTACGGTAATATCTCTCAAGCGATATAGTAATATTTCCTAGATCCTTCTCTCGGTGTGCAAATTAAAAAAAATCTTTGACCGAAAAGTGTTTAATCTGTTAGTCGGAGCTTTTTTTCTTGCAAAATTTAAATTTTGCTCTTTAGTCTCGTTGCGACTCGTCGTGGAGAAGTCAATGTGACGAGGATCGTTGATGGAGGATCCTCGCTATCGCTGGCTCGCGCATCGTCTTCGAGAGGTGTCGTTCGACGTTGGGGGGGGGGGGGGGGGGGGGGAATCAACGTGACAAATTGGAGGCAGCAGAGGCGGACACGTTCAGAATACCTCAAACGGAAACGTCGCGTGGAATGTCTCTAGGCTGTCTGCATTTCCCTGAATGTATAGCGTATATATATGCATATATAGGTTATATAGTATAAGGGAGAGCCGTGAGATTCGGATCGCCGGATTGCAGCTTCAATTACGGCATTTCTGGAGCCATTAGAGGGGTCCAGCGCACCGGTTAGATCTGAGGGGACTGTTATCGAGGTGTTAGGTGACATGCCACTAAGACGTGGTTCACGACGAGGAAATGCGGCAATTGAGAAGACGGGCGAGGGGGAAATTAGGGAGTGTGACCAATCGAATGTCTATTCATCAACCTGATTGCTCTGTGATTGTCAAAGCCATTGTGGGTCGGTTCCAAATTAGAAGACAAAAGGCGGTTGAAAAATCATTCGCTGCTCTTCGAAACCGATCCCCCCTTTTTTTGGCCAAAGAATCGTACCTTTATCAGAAAAAAATGGTAATATTAACGAGACAAGAAAAAGATTGCGGACCAAATATGCAACCCTTCTTAAGCGCGTCGAAAATTGTATACGAAATATGAACGGCGATATTGTAATAACGAAATTTGACGTGTTTCACGACTAGGAAGTACGGCAATTGACAAGACGAGCAAATGGTAAATTAGGGAGTGTGACTGATCGAATGTCCACTCGTGAACGAGATTGTTCTCTGATTGGCAGCGCACTTGTAGATTTCTTCCAAATTAGAAGACAAAAAAAGGCAGTTAAAAAATCATTCGCGACTCTTCGAAGCCTATCTGCCCTTTTTTTTGCCAACTAATCGCATTTTGTTTCCCCAAAAAAGGGTAAAATTAATAAGAAAAAAAAAAAAAGATTGTGAACCAAATATGCAACCCTTTTTTTAAGCGCGCGGTTGAAAATTGTATACGGAATATGAGCGGCGATATTGTACAGACGAAATTTGGCATTTTCAAGGTATGCACTTGGCACGAAATCGGGCCACAAGGTTTAACGAGCCACGGGAATCCAACAAGATTCCGTTGGCTTCCGCGAGGCAGTAGCACGAGTGGAAACGAAAGAAAATGGAGAGGGAGTATCTTTTGGCTCTTCCGCCAGATACTATCCAGCTTTTCCGTATCAGCGAGTAAACGAGCTAGAATCGCCAGGCAATATTTCATGTCCAAATAAGAATTTCCCCGCTCGCGTTTTGCCCCGTGTTATCCACGGGTCATGCTGCTCTACTGCCCGCCAAAGCCATTCAGGGACTTTCTCTCCCACTGGTAACTCCGGTGCAACTGCTATACTTGTACGCGTATCTCAACTCCTAACGCCAAAGATATGCATCGACCTACAGCTTCCTGATGAGCTATATACACCGGCCATACGTGAGAGCGCCCAGGCCGTATTTCAGAATCTGCACAAACTTTTGAAGGACTGGCTTTCTTTCGTACCTCGCCGTTGAATAATCCGCGGTGGTGACGGTACGTATGAAAGCAGAGTTTCTCGGTTTGCATGCCGATGACGAGCCCATGGAACTTTCACTACAAGATTAATATATATCAACCCTACAACTCAAGACTTCATTTTTTTACCTTCAAACGCATGACTGGGGTCCGAACGCACCCCACGCTTTTCTGGATTATAAAATTGGTCTAGTGCTGATAAACAGATTTTCTAATACATGGTTTTCTTTGTTTTTTCATGAGGAAGAGAATGGTGGAACAGAAATCTGATTTTATTTACATTGAGTTAGTGTAAAACCCATTCGAAGACTGAAAACCGGAAAAAAATCAGCAAAAAGCTCATTTTTTCGCGCTCGCTTGGGGCGCGTTCGGACCCTAGTCATGAGTTGTAGGGTACATATATTAATTATATATTGTAAATATAATATAGATTAATAACACTATAAGATATAATTCCGCGGTGGTGACGCTACGTATGGAAGCACCGAGAGTTTTTCGGTTTGCCTGCCGATGAAGAGCCGATGGAATTTTCACTATAAGATTTGTGCCCGTGAAATAAAGAATAAATAAATAAAAGATTAACGTTGCGGCGCAGATTTTTCGAATGCAGAATTAATCATTGAAACGACGGGAAATGCGAAATACGGCCAATAAACGAAGATAAATCCCGGCGCTTTTTTTTTATTACGTCAAACGACGATTGGAGGCGTATGTCATATCCTGTATTGCGAAATCGAATTTTACTCACACGCCGACGGAGGCCTCCTCTGCGATAATGTGGGAAGTTATTTGTCTCGTATACATCGTCGGCCGACCATCATACCGGTTATTCCAGTGGAATTTTCGTAGAGCCATTTATGGGAGTATCAAATTTTATTTCCTTTCGCGTATTCGTATTGCATCCGGTAGAATAACTTCATATGCACCTTTTCACCGGGTGCTTGTGTCGAGGCTATTCCCAGGGAAGCGTGCCCTCCTTCGGGGGGTTTGAAACAGTTCTACGGATTTATAACAATAGGCCACTACGAAAAAAAAAAAAAAAAAAAAAAATTCAAATTGAAATTCTGTACGCCACTTTGACGCTCTTCCGCATCGAAGATATTCGTATCGACAAGAAAAATATTACGTTGACAACGAATTGATACATATTTATATGTTTTTAAAGCTTCGAATAAAAAAAAATGTTTCTGTAGGCTTCTATTCTATTCTATTCTTATGCTGTGATTGCTTTTGTGAAAAAATAATGTACCGAACTTCACATGCACCTTTTCACTGGGTGCACGTGTCGGCAGGGGGGGGGGGGGGGGGGGCGTTGGAAGAGTCGTAGGGAATTATAAGAGTGGGCCATTGCGAAAAAAACTCGAAGTTTCATACGCGACTTTATCGCTGTTTCGAACCAACGATATTCGCACTGACAAGAAAAATATTACGCTGAAAACAAATTGATACATATTTACACTGAGTGAAGGAAAAATCCTAGTAAAAATCTCTGGGTCTAGTAAAAATTACCGATCATGTAAGAAAAATTACCATAGCACATAGTAGTAGGGCGCCAGGGCGCCACCTATAGCAGAAGGTCTCAGATTATCCAATAATTTTTACCATAATATCTAAGAAAAATTCTTATAAATCCGGTACTTCCTGCCATAGGTGGTGTCCTAGCGCTCTACTACGATGTGCTATGGTAATATCTCTCAAGCGATATAGTCATCGTTACTAGATCTTTCTCTCAGTGTATATTTTTTTAAGATTTCGAATTTAAAAAAAAAACAAAAAATGATGTAGTATTTTCTATTACCATGTTTTTCCGGTTGTTTTTACGAAAAAAATAATTTTCTGGAAAAAATAATTTATGGAAGATATCCTCAGGATATCACTGTACGAAACTTACAGGAGGGTCGTGCTCAGCCGCGCTATGCTTCGCAGTACACGCTGTAAGGGCCTCGAAGCTCGCGTTGCCATTCCAGCTTCGCCGAGCTCGTGGAGGACTAGACGTATAATCACGAGCTCGTTACATATTCCCGAGAATGAACCAATTTCGCTTTTACGTTCGTATGTATAGGGGATAAAGCGAAGGTAGGAAAGAAGACCGTAGCAGAGCTTTTTTTCCTATACGGCAGAGAGAGAGACAGAGTGAAAGGGTTCCCTTATGGAGTAGACCTTCGCGTGTCGCTGATTCCGATTCCGTTCCTTTTTTTAAAAAAAAAAAAAAAGAAAAAAATGCACGACTTCGCGAATTTATCGCGAACGTTTATACATTGCTAAACCCTTCGAGGTATACTCAACGTCCCGTGAGACTGCGCGGTGGAAATGAAAATGTAAATTTTACGAGCCCGTGATAACTGCCATTTTTTCCACGATAAGCAATCCAGCCTGGCAGTTATTATTTCACTAGGATTTGATCGATCTCTCCGCGAGACTCGTGAATTACATTCACAAGCAAAAAAAAAAAAAACCACTCGTTTATCGATAACCAAGGGGAAACTTATCTATGGAACGATAAATCAGGACGGCGACTTAAATGGGCCATTCGTCGAGTCTCTCCCTCCAGCTGACTATAATTGATTTTCCAATGTAGAATTCTCGGAGTGAAAATCTACAGATGACCCGGAAGAGTGTACGATGCACAGTGAAAAAGTGTTTCGACATTCGACAAACATTTGTCGTCCTCAAACGTCAAAAATTGGATTCCCATAAACTTACCAATTTTTTTTTGCCAATCGATGGTGTTTCCAATCACTAAGGAAGTTTCAAGTCAACAATAAGAATCCGCCGTAATTTAATTCTCTGGTTTCCATCGAACATTTATCATCCACAATCGTCCAAAATTGCATTCGCATCAACTTACCAATTTTTTGTGACAATCAACGGTGTTTCCAACGTCGAAGCAAGTTTAAAATCCACAATATGAAGTTTAGTTCACTCGTAGCAACTACAAATTGATCATCCAACATTTTTCTTCTCTCTCAGCATAGAATAATTATAACGATAAAACAGTTTAATTGTCATTATGTTTCTAGAAGGTCGACACCACCTCATAATTGCCCATCGACACCATAATGTAACGCGCGTTACAAGACAATCTTTTATGCATCGAGGTACGACGTCGACGTGTTGCAATCGATGGCGAAGTTCGGTGGAACTTCTCCTCCACCGAACTCCACAAGGAGAGAGGTCCAACCCTCTTTCCCCAACGCATCCATCCATTTCGCCACCGAACTCCACAAGGAGAGAGGTCCAACCCTCTTTCCCCAACGCATCCATCCATTCCGCCCCGAACCCCCCTCGTGCGTCTTTATCGACTTCAAATAATTCAATTTCCTGGGGCCCAACAAACATTTATTGTCCACCATCGATGCAATCGATGATGGAGTTCGGTAGAATTTCTCCTCCGCGTAACTCCACGAGGAGAGAGGTTTGTCCCTCTTTCCTCAAGCCATCCATCCATTCCGCCCCCTCCGAATGTTTATAGACGTCAAATAATTCAATTTTCTGTGTTCCATCAGGCTAATTATGAGTCACTTCATAGTCGAGCAATATTCCCGAAGGCAATTAGCCTCCGTTGTTGACAAACGCAATTTCCTAGATGTAACTTTGTGGCTCCCGGTAGGCAGACGCTCTCTCTGTGCCTGACGGGGTGAGAGCGACAGAACAGAGAGGTGTGTGCAGGAGAGGAGGACCGGTGCGCACGGGGTCGAGGGAAGGAGCAAGTGTTGTCGGGTTTGAAGCCTCTGATGTACCTTGGGTGTACACGCAGGGAGATGCGGAGAACAAGGGGGCAAGGCTTTCGCCGGTTCCGTGCATCAACTCCGTTACGTGCCGCACATCGTTTGCCGCTACCGGAGAACATTGGTTGATGTCGTCGGTGCGAAGTAGCCTCGGACGTAGCTTCCAAACTATTTACCTCGATGGTCTTGCCCGTGTTCTCTCGGTCCGAGTCTCGCAGTCTCTTCGGTTCTTGGCACGGCATGTGTTCTCCACTTCGTTCGTTATGGCGAAGGGGCAGAATCATCCCGCGACCGCTGGTGCTGCAACAGGAGGCTTCTGGAGAACGCCGATATTGAGCCTCGGCTCGCTGCGCAGGCGGGAGCGCAAATACCCATCAGTTGCCGCACTCGATAAATTATACAGGGCGGCATAGATAGCTCGCGTCAGGAGAATTCAAACCACATTTTCGGACGGTCATTACCTCCCGATGATAAGTCAACCCCGTCGGATAATCGATCCCATTGTGCCGCATAATGATATTAATCAAAAACGCACTGGTCACATGATCCGATAGGAGCGTCGCAAAAAACGAACCGGTCGCACCGATTCGGTAATATTATAATCGCCACGCGAGCATTTAATCACGGATATTTATCGCGGCACCGTGAATAAAGGGCACTCGCGGGGCGATAAAAAAAAAAAATATCGGTTTTCGTTGTTAAACTCTTGGATTTCCAATTTATAAAAATCTCTTTGATAAATTGGAAATCTATTTATAAAAATCTATTTATAAAAATCTATTCATAAAAATCTCTTTTCTTTACTTCATTTTATCTAAAAGTTATATGGATTAAATTTCAGGTACCATCAAATGCATCATGAAGAGGCACATTTCACACGATTTCATTCAGACGAGTCTCAGGTAGTTGAGATAAATTTATTATTATTTTTGCTCCAAGGGTTAATTACCAAAATGACTACGAGAGACATCGACATCGCGTTCCGGGTATCGTTCGAGCGCACATAGTTCCGAATACAATTTCGCGATTCCCTAGATGACGAGGATGACTCGATATCCAGCAGCGCGGAGCGTCGTCGCTCCGGTCGTAATATTTGGTTCGCGGAACGTCAATGAAGCTCTCCGAATTGGAACCTCTCCGGTATTCGAATCTCACAAGCCACGGGAGCTCATATGTGATTCCAACCGCGACGAGTGTATCGACGAGGCAGCGAATCATTGGAATCATCGGGCCACGAACCGGGTTGGAGTATCCGACAAATTTAGGATAGGAGATTGACAAAGGACCACGACGTTTGGATCGCTCGCCGGATAAGTACGGCGATGCGGTTTGAAGTTCCCTGACGAGGATGGACCGGCGGATGGAGAAGCCGTACCTTGGCGCTCCTCCTGAGATTCTCGTACACCCGATCTTGCGGTTAAGTTGAGTGGGTGACGTAACGAGATTACCGAGGAATGTTGCGCGATGCGACGCTGGCTCGCAATACATCGAAGCGATTCGGTTGCTATTGCTACCGTTCCAGTGGGGGGGGGGGTATTGCATATGGGCCGATGCAGACGGCTGGCTTCGAGCTTTGACTAGAACGGGCTGCACGGCGACGGAGCTTCCGCTCCTCGTTCTATCCGTTCCTCCCGTTTCACTTCCCTCCGTTTTAGCCTCTGTTGCTGCCGCCGCTGCTTCTGCCGCCGGATGCTGGAGCCTCTCCTCGAGCTGCGTTGCGGCTCCCTTTGTGGTGCGATGACCCGACCCCTGCGACACTCTGCCTCACCGCACTGTCTCACTTTATCTGTCATTGCAGAGCTCTTCCTCTCGCCTTCTTCCGCTTTAAGGCTATACCTTCCACCCCCCCCCCCCCCCCCCCCCATCTCCCCCGTGAACCCACTATAACCCAGCTCGCAGTGCGCATATATGCCACCTCCATGCTTCTATCTTCCGTACGCCTGGGAAAACTCGTTTTTCCTATTTTGTTCTATTTCCAACCTCTCTCCGGATTAGGTTCTTGTCTATCCGCTCGCTGGTTGGTTCTCTGCAGGCTGAATGGGAGAAGCATCGCTTTGCGTATCTGGAGGTGGACGTTCGTACCGTTGTTTTAAGACCGGCGACGCTCTAGTTTTGTGCGTTTCACGGTAGTTGGTTCGGCGCTAAAATTTTCGTCGCTGGGGCGGGCGAGTGGCCACTCGGCATCGAGTACGTGCCGGAGGTGAAAGCCCGGAGTTACCGAGCGCGAAAACGCCCGATACGGCTCGCCACACTCGACCACCCTTGTCCATTATAATGAGAACGTTTATACTTTTCCACGGGCGGCGGCTGCTGCTGCCGCGGACGAGATAACGCGTGCAGCGAAATTAGAACGGCGAGCGTGAAGGTGCGAGAGAGACTCGCCGGGTTGAGCCGAAGGAAAGGTTCGGAGATACGAGGGAATTATAGTCAGATTATACTGTACGATCGTGAAAATCCGCATTATACTAACACCTTTCTTTATTTTCATCCACTTCTGGCTGGCAGCTGTTATTTCCGTGGCACGGGAGACTGTGTGCGAACTCTGAGCGAACCTGCACTCGAAGTTGACAAGGTGAAAGTGGTGAATATGGACCACCACAAAGTTCGGCTCTATGGGGTAAATGTGGCGAATATGGACCATCCTTGTTAGGCAAATCTATGACGGATGATCCGGGCCATATTCACCACTTTTAATCAGTTTCCTACAATCGAAGCATCGCAGCGAAAGCGGGAGTCACGTGATCGCAAAATTTGTCATTCGTTCCCTGGACAGCTTATCGCAAAGCTTATCCTGATCGCGCAATATTTTATCAATCGTGTCCATCGACTGAATCGCGAGAATCGCCGAAGGAATGGTTTGGAGATACGTGGGAATTATAGTCAGATTATACTGTACGATCGTGAAAATCCGCATTATAGACTGAGAGAAGGATCTAGTAAATATGACTATATCGCTTAAGGGATATTACCATAGCACATAAATGTAAGGAACTAGGGTGCCACCTATGACAGGAAGTCGAGGATTTATAAGAATTTTTTTCGTAGACATTATGGTAAAAGTTCTGGGAAAATGTGGAACTTTCTGCCAATGGTTGCGCCCTAGTTGCCTACTTCCATGAGCTCTCGTATTTTTTCTTAGATGACCGGTAGGTTTTATTACATCCTTCTCTCAGTGTAGTAACATCTTTATTTTCATCTACTTCTGGCTCGTATCTGTTATTTGCGTGGTAAAGGAGGCTGTGAATTCAAAGCGAAACTGCACCCAAAGTTGCCAAGGTGAAAGAGGAGAATATGGACCACTAAAGCGTTTCGATCTATAAGGTAAAAGTGACGAATACCAACCACCCCTGTTAATCGAATCAATGATAACATGAACCGGGCCATATCCACCACCTTCAACTCATTTCCTACAATCGCCCGAGTAGAAATTTTCGAGCGTTACACCGGGCCCTGATAGGGTCCTGATAAGGACCTGATAAGGCTTTATCAGGGCCCGATGTAACGCTCGAAAATGTCTACTCGGGTGATGCATCGCGGCAAAAGTGTGAGTCGCGTGATCGCGAATGTGCACTTCGTTCCCCGCAAAGTTTATCCTAATCGCTCGATATTTTATCGATCAACCCGTGTACGTCTAGTGAATCGCGAGTAACATACGAGAAACACTCCGCGATGCCAAAGTCCAGATGGAATATGAAGTATGTGTTCGGTATTTCCGGATTATTGCACGTATTTCTCTCCCGTGGAGCGGAGCACCGCCGTCAATCGTTTACACGTAGGCGGAAGGAGAGGACAGGACGTATAAAAGATCGCGGACGTGAGCTTGATGTCTTCTGGTGGTTGCGGTGGTAGCGCGGCGCGGTCGAAGCCAACGGGAGGAACAAGAGCGAAGCTCCCGTGTCGAGACGTTTCGCATACGAAATTTCCGTGTGCGCGCCCGCTGCGGAGAGCTTTCCGGAAATATCGCCGAATGGTTGTCAGCGATGTTCACAAATGAGGTGTCGTTTGGTTCCGGGACTCCCCGGTCTGTCTCTCTGTTCTCCACCCTTTCGTTCCGCCTGTACAGTTATCTCGTTCCGTCACGACCGCCGCCCGACCCCGATAGGAAAGTCAAATGCAAAAGGCTCCACTTCGCATCCTCTTCCCACGACGCCCGAATATCGCACCTGCCTCCTCCTCCATTCTCGCCCGTTAATACGAGACGTTCTGCCGGGCGACGCTTTCCGACATCGCTTTGCCTCTCTCGCCGCGGCTTTCCGCTGCGCCTGCGCAGCAAAGCCTTTTTCACCGCGAAAGTCACGTTTCTCGTTCCTCTCCTTACAGAAATTCGCTTACCCTTTGACCGGGGCGACTCGGTCGCTAACCGCGACTGCGACTCGAGAAAAGTTGAACGCGTTCCATTATGACGGGAAATGTAAATTCGAAAGCGTGGAATAACATTATAGTTCGTGTATCGCTGAATCGTCTCGGGTGACTACAAAAGTCGTGTCACTTGTCATTTCGTCACGGAATACTGTACAGAATTTTTCTGCACCGTGAGCTTCTCGCGATGAGAAAAGTGTCGATTTTCGAAACGCGCTCGTTGTTACAGCTCGGGAGCCGGTTGCGCGGAGGAAATTCAATCGTTTTGTTCGGTCATGCTTACTGTTCCGAGCGTCCTACCGAAATTGTGGTGCGGGGCAAAATGGGCACCTTCGTCACGAGAACCGTGACTTTTTTTTGTCAATTCATTCTCATGAAAAAGGTACCCCATTCTGTCGCGTATGCGCATTGTGTCCTCACTTTTTCGGAAAAATGTCTCGTTCCCCGTTTTGCCCCATGTCCGTAGTCCACAGCTTCCCCATATTGACCCGGATTCCTTTCTTACGGTCTAATAATTTTTATTTACAATGAAGGGCTTATTCGTTTCTAAATTACACGTCACGGCCAAATCGAGCCCTCAAAGTCCCGGGGAATTTCGCACCCGAAGCCACGGATACAGTGGAGATTTGCCCCACTCTGGTTCGCTGTAGACTAGATATATGATAAAAGTGTCCTTGAAAATTCGATCTGATGCTTCGTTGCCGAGATCGAGCCGGTCGAAAATTATCGCGTTAACTCACGCACAATCGAAAAATGTTGGATCGTTCGCTGATCGCGATCATCGTACACAAGAATCCACCGAACGAATGTGTTCGGAATTAAGCGAACTGGAAAGCTTGGATAGACATTCTATAGTAAAATTTTAATATCATTTCGATCCGATGATTTATTTAAGAGGTAACGTAGTGCAAAAATATACTTCCGGCATTTTGGAGTATAACTACTTGGTAGCGTCCTTCGCTAGATCAAAATTTTTTTTTTTAAGTACTTGGCGTCGAGACGCTACCGCGTCTCTTGATAAAATAAACCGTTCCCACGAAGCCTGTATGCAGAGGAGACTGAAATACTATTCCTCATGGGTGTTCGACGCCTGGAACGTTTATCTTGCACCCTGCTTAGAAGCTGCTCAGCGTAAAACACGAGCCGTACTGGGACCCGTTATCCCTGGACCGGAAAACATCATCGTAACGAGGTGCGCGAAGGACGGCGATCCGTCTATCCTGTCGACGAATTAAAATCAAATTCTAGTTTCCGTAATTGGATTTTCACCAGACATTACTTTGAAAGCTGAATTGAACGAAGCATAGACAGACGGTTGTTGCAAAACATACAAATCTGTTTTAACTCCCGACTGCCCAATGGGCAAAAGACGGCAGTTTTGCGTTTCCAGGCGATCACGTGACTTTCCCTGTTTTCTTCGTATCCGCTGTTCTCCGAATCGACCAAAAATCTCTTGATAGAATTTTGCAAGCAGATTCTTTGAGTCATGACCTGTGTCTTTTTTACAGGGTTTGTTAGGATTCGATGCGAATTTATAGAGACGAAGACTCTTCGGAAAAAAGCATGCTTGTCCGTATCGAAATTTCAACGAGATATGCACTCATCATTTGCGTTTCATCGTGTATCGCAAGCTAATTTCACAGTGACTCAGTACTTGATCTCTCGAGCATTCTGCGATTCGCTGCAAATCAACTGTCGACTCTATATAACTACTGTGATTTTTATTTTCAATTACGTGATCGGTGTCCAGTGCGTGACCAGCGTGGAAAAAAAATTATTCGGTGCAGTCTCCATATTAATATTCAGTGCCATAAGCACCGAACACATTAATAAAAAATATTATCAATAAAAAATAAAACAAGACTACGTAGAAAATTTTAGCTGCGTTGGTCGATTCGTTGCGAAGATATACCACGATACGGACGTCCGATGGGATGAAGATCTGTAAAGTTGTCATATTGATAAGCACTTCTTACGTGTAAGGAGTGAGTGCCTAAAAAAAATCATTTCTCATATAACTCATTGTTTTCTTTCAAACAATAAGTTATATACAAACAATATAACTTATTGTTTTCTTTCTTCTCGAAATGAATAATCCCGTCATAACGGAATGCGTTCAATACTATTTTTCTAGACAGTTAGGATTGAGGTTGTTAACCACACGGAGCATCGATACCAGGAGAGAATTGAATACCGTTGTCGGCGCGGACTTCAAAAGGCCACCGATCAGGGAAGCAGCAGCGCGCCGCGCGAGCGACGTTAATGGGCCGATCTTCACCCTTCATTCGCACAAGGGAAACATATTTATCGAGATAAAACCAGAGAAATAGAAATCGAACGCTGGACACACGAGATCAGTAGGCTCGTCGGCAATGAAGTATCGATCCTTCCTACAGCCATCGGCGTCCAATGGCATCCAACAGCGGCGTTGCGTGTCGGAGCTTGGCCGATAGTTATACACCGCCTCTATCGCCGCGCACGTTTCATTGTCTGTCGCGCGTTTTATCGCCCGTTGACCCGCTTTGGCTGGTTGAACGTTCGAGGTGTGTAGTGAATGCGCCTGTCCGGTCCACAGCACTCGAGGACTGAGTTTAACACTCGACGAGCGAAAACCCGCGTTCGGACGGTTCACTCTCACTCCGGTGTGCCGTATCAACTGGCGAGAGGTCTATCGGGTTCACGGGAGATATAACACCGGCACTGGCAGCTCTCTATCTCGTTATTCGCGTTTATGTTTGTGCTCGGGCACGAATCGGCATATGAGCAAATACGCTTAGCTGAAGCCGCATGTCTGCACCGAGTCCGGTCGCCGGCACCCAAAGGGATTCCGTTGCACAGACAGTTTCCAACGGATCTCATCCACCTTCTCCTCCCAATGCAACGGAATAGTCCTCACTGAGACACCAAGCCCCTTTGGCGGCCGGCGCTCCTATTTCACGCCGAACGAATCAACGCCTCGTGCGCGGAACTCCATTTTCTTCAACACCCTTCCGGCGGCGGCGGCTAATCTTCCGCGAAATAATAGCCCGGCGAAAGTAATTTGGCTCAGGGGATGAACTGGCAAAACGGACCATTTTTTTTTTTCCAATTTTTTCGCAGAACGAAATAAAATACGAGAATCCTTTTTGCCCCGCTCTCTCCGCCCAGTGACAATGGGCGGCCCTTCGGTGTGAAAAAAATGTAAAGGAGCGTTGGGTTCAAAATATTTCACGTTGCACAATCTATTTCTTTTATCATTCCGTTCGAGCGAAATTATTTTTTTCTTAAAAAAAATGAATAACTTCGCAAAACCGTACGTTTCGGTTATTATCGATTTTCGCGTGAAGTAGAGGAAACAATCCCCTCCGGATGATATCTGCCGGGGTGTTATTATTGCGTTACTGTGCCAGTGTCCCGGACAATACGGCGAGCCGGTCGCAAGGGCCACCCTCCTTCCTCCTGACTCTCGGCTAGCGAAACAAAGATTAATACGAAACGGATTCGCGAACGAGGCACGATACGTATGAAAGAATATTCTTCGTTCGTTTCCATATCGAGTTTCCATTATTATTTTCTTTTCAATACTGGGTTTTGGGGGCGGAGTAAAAAAGAGTACCAAATATACCAACGGATATAATATACGACGTTGTACAGTGGGATGATTGCGACCGACTAGAGACTCGTCGAAATGAAAAGAGAATAGAGAGAAAAAGAAAAAAAAAAAAAGAAAATAAAATAGGGTCGCGAGAGCGTGCGCGCGTGCACGCATAGATAACGGACGCATCAGTTTCGCTCCGCTCGGCAATCCCGTTTTGTTATTTATTGCTGAGCCTTTCGAAATCGGTACGGGGATAAAACAAAAAAAAAAAAGAAGGAAAATAAAGAAAAACGACAAAGTGGAACTTGGAACAAAAGAAATCTGCGACTGTGCGTGAGTGAGGGGGGGGGGGGGCTCTCACGATTGAATGGAGAAAGAGACGAGCGAATATAATACGGACGCGAAGCTTGCAGATTGGAGTGGCCGGAGAAAGCGGAGAGAATGTGACCAGACGGTTTTCGGCTCGGAGCCCAACATTTTCACCGTGTCCGCCAAGCCTGCGAACCGCGCTTTTCGTTCGTCGCTTGATAAACAAAAGCCCAAACGAGCGTGCTGGAATAGACGATGGAATTGCATTGGTTCACTTTATTGGAGAGAATGAATGGATGGAAACACACGGGGCGCTTCAGCGCCGTCTGACAAACCTGTTGGGTTCACCAAGAGCCCAGGAACGAATACGAATAGACGGTAGATAGATTGATTTGCGAATGGGGCAAATGTATTAAAAATCATGAAACCAGCGTAGTCGATCGATCGATGGTCCGAAGACTCACCGTCGATGAGACGAACAAGAAGAATTCCGAATATTGGAGCGCTTTATGTAGGTTCGCAACGGGACGTTAAACGCCCAACAAAACGTTCGACCCACGATGATATTAATTATTATTCATTAAAACGAATCCATCGCCCGAATTGCGGACGAAAGGAAAACAATATACCAGGGACCATAATTCTGTCTAGCGGAACGATAGAATTGCGTTTGGTGCACCTTATTGGAGACAATGAATGGATGGAAGCACATGGGGCGCTTCAGCGCCGTCTGACAAACCTGTTGGGTTCACCAAGTGCCCGGAAACGAATACGAATAGACGGTAGATAGACTGATTTGCGAATGGGGCAAATGTATTAAAAATCATGAAACCAGCGTAGTCGATCGATCGATGGTCCGAAGACTCACCGTCGATGAGACGAACAAGAAGAATTCCAAATATTGGAGCGCTTTATGTAGGTTCGCAACGGGACGTTAAACGCCCAACAAAACGTTCGACCCACGATGATATTAATTATTATTCATTAAAACGAATCCATCGCCCGAATTGCGGACGAAAGGAAAACAATATACCAGGGACCATAATTCTGTCTAGCGGAACGATAGAATTGCGTTTGGTGCACCTTATTGGAGACAATGAATGGATGGAAGCACATGGGGCGCTTCAGCGCCGTCTGACAAACCTGTTGGGTTCACCAAGTGCCCGGAAACGAATACGAATAGACGGTAGATGGACTGATTTGCGAATGGGGCAAATGTATTAAAAATCATGAAACCAGCGTAGTCGATCGATCGATGGTACGAAGACTCACCGTCGATGAGACGAACAAGAAGAATTCCGAATATTGGAGCGCTTTATGTAGGTTCGCAACGGGACGTTAAACGCCCAACAAAACGTTCGACCCACGATGATATTAATTATTATTCATTAAAACGAATCCATCGCCCGAATTGCGGACGAAAGGAAAACAATATACCGTCGACAATAATTCTGTCGAGTTTAGCAATTTTCACTCGCGTTTCCCATAAACTCGCCGAGAAGCCAATCCGGGTTATCGCGTTCCGTCAGTGTCCGCCCGTGTGTAAACCAGTGGATTTGTCGAGCTGTATACCGTTCCGCGCTTTTGGCTTTACTTTATAAACGACCGTGCTATTACCATACCTCGCTCGCAGCAACACGGAGGCTTCTCAGTGTTCGTACCAGTTGCGTACTCCCATTATTCATAACCGCTGTTTTCCGATCCAACAGTTCTCTCTGCCTCCGCGGCGCGAAACCTCGCGCGTTACACCTCCACGGCTCACGTATGCTTCGTGCGCTTCGACACGCACCGGACTACCGTGTTTCGATGATAGGGTACTTCTGCGAACGATAACGGCACGGTCCCCCGTTTTCTATCGATGCCCGATTTCATCGTGAAAATTCATGATTTCGTAGCTTCGAAATAAAATTCAAGAACTTTCCGACGACTGTAAGTATTTCAACGATCGCTGTCGACGTTAATGCTTTAAATCGAGCCTTCTCCACTTTGCGGAAGATGGACTGATTTCGTAATAACTCAAGCAGAAAAAATTCATCGAAGTTCTTCGAAGCAGTTGCAGTGGAGATTAATCATCAAATTAATTTTTTTTTTTTTTTAATTCTCGAGAGGGAGCTGATAATATGCTTCAGGTATTGGACATTGTTTTACTCTATAGCTGCGCCAGCTATAGTGGATTCGACGGGGACGGCGCTGGTGTATAGGGCTGGTTAATTGTTCTTCAGTTCGATGAGCGCTAGCCGTGCAATCAACGCTGCTCCACACCGTATTATAGCTATACAACAATCTGAATTTAATTTACGTTTCGCCTGTCCATCATTCATCCTCATCGTTCTTTATAATTGATTGATTGTTCTTCGCACCTCTTATTTTTCAACAACGAGCGTGGCTCGTGCACGAGTTCCTCCCGTGTGGTGAATGTTACAACGATTTTCACGATATTGTTACATATTTGCGTCACGTTCGGTGTACCCAAATTATTATCATCGACCATTCGACCAGACGGGCTATCCGGGAGCCTCGTAGTTCGTCCGATTATTAAATTCTTCCGGTTCTCGAGTTCGCTGTGTTTACACGGTACTGCGAGGCGGGCGATATATAAACCGCGTAACTTTGGCAAATGTTTGCAGCTGCTCGGTGAATGCGGACAACAAATTTCACGGGCCACGATCCGTCAGGAGGTATGAAGGTATGTTTCGCTTTGGGAGAGACAGCTTCGGTCCAATTTTAATCTCGCATACAATTAATTAAATCATCAACTTCATTTTTGCGGTGAAAGTTCACTGATCCACCGCTGCTCCGCGTATCGCAGCGGAGGATTAACGGTGTCATGTTCCGTTCGTGTACGGACGCAACTTCTCGACAAATTTAATTAGCGGGAGAGATTCGGGCACGCTGCGCTGTGGGACGCACACGTTCGGTTGGAATTCCCGACGGCCTCGGTGGGGGAAAAAATAGAAACATCGCAGACGCTCAGTTTTAGCTCATGTAAGGTTCATGAGGAAATATTACGGTTTAGGTAGAGACACGACGGCAGTACGGGCGAAAATCGGGTTTGGTGTCATGAAAAAAAAAGAAATTTCGTGGGCAAAAGTGTTTCAACTGCTTTCTGAGGTACTTTATGGTTTAATAGCAGGTTGCTGTGGCTCGGGCGCTTCGTGCTCTCGCTATAGACTGTGAAATTTAGAAACCGGAAATCTCGATTTCCGAAGATTTATCGGAATGGCGTTATTCTCGAAGATTTACCGGAAATACGCTACTTCCGGTTTGAAAATCTCATTTTTCGAGCGGAACTGACGTAATCCGTATTACGTCAGTTCCGCTCGAAAAATGAGCTTTAAGGCGGGGCTAAAGATCAACATAGCCCGGAAATATTTTCAAACCTTTTTTCTCCGAAATGGTTTTACAAAATAAAAAAATGAATTTCGGAGCGCCACTGCTTATTTGATTAACGCACTGCGCCCCGCAATTCTTTTGTCATTTTATAGAATCGTTTCAGAGAAAAATTGATTAAAAAACCTAACTACCATTTTGTGTGCCATTTTTGGTGTACCATCAAGGCAACTTTATTGTGTTTTTTTCATTATGTTTTCGAAATACATTCGGAAGGCTTTGACCGTTGCGTCGACAGCGACGAGACTGAATGCTTCCTAACAGGAACATCTCACTCGAGAAAAAAACCTGCACACTATGCTCTATCCCCAATCTTGATCTATGGTAATTAGCCGGACACGAGGATGTGCTGTAAATTAACCTCCCACGATGTATCGACGGCGTCGAAGAAACCGGGGAAGATCCACTCCGGAGACGATGATGGATAGTGAATCGATAATCGATCGATCTCTGCAAACCTTCATCTCCAATTATTCCCGAATGGCGTTACTCGGCTCGTCTGCCTCCCACAGTGTCGTGTCCAATGCTCCCTTGTGCGACCTGAAAGGGAACAAGAGTATGGGAAAATGGCGACAAGGGGTGTTTACATGAATAATGCAAAGTGCCGGTGACAACTGACTTCCCCCGGTTGCGTAGGGAGAAACGGGGCAAAACGGCACACCGGGGCAAAACGGGTATGTTCTCCACTTGGGACGAAACTTTCTGTTTTACCGCTCGCGAAAAATTTGTAAAAAATGGTCCGTTTTGTCCCATTCTCTCCTATAATCGGTGCTGCACGGTACCGTACTGTACCGCACTGCATTCCCAGTGCAGTGCGCTACATAAGTTATCCGGGGTAGTGTCGGACTCGCGGATGCGAACCCGAGGCTCCCGAGTGACGCGATCTCTAATTGCATCTCAGAGATTCAAGGGAGCAAAAATTTCATAATGATACTCGACGCCGTTCGCATTCGTTTCGCGTCACCCTGGCACACGCGCCCGCGCGTTGGCTCCTCTCGTCACGCACTCAAAGAGTCTCCGAGCAACGTCGCCTCGCGGTTTCTCGTACATATGTTTCGCTTCCGACGTCGGGAGATTTCGCCGAATTTCAGCAGGTACGCGGAGCGGTACTTGAGGGCGCTCCCTGTCGCGCGAACTCGTCGGCGAAACCTCATTTCGCCATTGGTACCGTTTCCCCTCCGGGCACTTCCTTCATTATGAATCCCGGGTAAATGAGTTTCTCTCGTTTCAAAGCCTTAACTCCGCTGCTTACTCTACCGGCGCCGTGTTTAATATTTATCGAAATGTGGTTGCAATCGTGGATGTTTCTGTTTAATCTTTTTTTTTTCCCGTTAATTGTAACTAATGTTCTGTTTTCATTTGACGCTAGAGGAAAAGCGTTCGTTACCCATGAAAAGCGTACAGCATTGGTGTATTTTATCGGTTTAATAAAAAAAAAAGATTGTTTTTTTTTTTTTTTTAACGTAATAACCGCGGAGTCATTTTATCGAATGAAATTGCAGTGGCTCTTTGATATCGCGACAAGGCAAATGGCAGTGACGCGGAGCGGAGGGAGTGCATCATCAACTGAAACTCGGGTCGATTAAAAAAAAAAAAAACAAAAATAAAAAAAAGTACCGATGAAGCGGTAAAAAAATTTTTTTGCATGGGCGAGCATCGAGCCACCGGCACAGAACGCATCGGTATGGGAGTCTGGTGACACGTGTCAGGTACCCAACGGGTACGCAGGAACCGGAAGGTCGCACTCCCACGGGATTTATTCGAACCTTTGTCGCCCTCCATCGACCCACTCTCTGTGCGTCTGCGATCAACTTTATACTCGCGCGTTACTCATACTCTCGCGCTCGCTGGCTGATCCATCGCCCCGATTATTTCACCCTTCGTTCCTCCGCGTTACGAATGTTGGAGTATGTGAAACTCGACGAATATTCAGACGGTACTCTGTGTATTACGAGAGATGTGGTGAAAAAAAAAAAGATCTCTAACGACGACGAATATCGGGACGGGGTAAAAACTTATCGTTGAACATGCGCGCGGCAGGGCAAAGCTGCTGTCTCGCATCCAGTGGATACGGCACTAAATGGTCCGACAAATTGTCGGTGACGTTTCGATCGAGGGAAAAACTAATTGCAGAACATTATATTGCAGAGAGGCTGCGGAATGATATTACGAACAGGAAAAAAAAAATCACTTCGAAGGAATTCTGCGCATATACACTCGAATGTCATTTATATTCCAATATGATTAATCTTTCGTATAATTAGACTGAACCTCAGGATTAACTACAAACTTAAATCGTACGTGTACCGGAAAAAATAGTATAATTAATTTCGGTAAGAAAAAAAACAATAGGTTAAGTGCGTAATTTATGATAATATTTTTTCAATTAATGTGTTCGGTAATTACTGCATCAAATATTAATATAGACACTGCATCGAACAATTTTTGTTTTATCACTGATGACGCACTAAACGCCGATGAGGTAAAACAACGCGAAAAAAACGCTACGATTATACATAAATAACAATTCCGATGGTCGAGGCCTTTCATTGGGTGTTGAGAACTGACGATCTCAATGTATGAGTGCCATTCGCCGAAGTGATTTTTCGATATGTCACCGCGAATATTTAAACGGATTTCTCTAATTATGGTTTTTTTTTCATGAGTTCATAAATGAATTGTCAGAAACTCTGCTCACGAATGCATTGTGAGAAATATCGATCAGTCTATGAAGTTTTAGTATCCCAAAATCTGTTCAGTAATTTTTCGCTATACCAATGTTTACCGATCGCAGTGAAGCGCATAACTCCCGTCTTTTGCCCTGGCGGGCAGTCCGGAGTAAAAAAAAAAATTACTCTCGGGTAAAATCTTAGAGAATCCGCTGGTCGAATGAAAATTATGCGAAATTTGCTTCGCCCCCCGCGATGGCCCCGTTTGTATAATATATATTTCCAGTGTTGCGTTTAATGCCCAGTTTCAGGTGAAATTTTATCATAATGGAAACAGCGACGAATCGAGTTTCAAAGTTTAATTCTCTCACTCCGATCCGTCGACGTCGTCTCTGTTTCGCTCCCGTTCTCCCGATGGATAATACACTGTTATTCATACCGGCACGTGATTGTGTCGTCGGCTCCACGGTTCCCGTCGTTTTCGTTTCTCCCAGCAGTTTTCCATTAATATGATAAGAGCTCGGGAGCCGCGTAACGGAGAGAGCGAGAGCGAGTCAGTTGTAACATCGGCGGAGTAACTTAAATTGTACTCTTCGTCCTCCCTTCGCTCTTGTCATACAACGACGGACGAGTAGCCGACGGAGACGGAACGAATGTCGTACGATACTTTGCGATTTTAATGACTTTTCTCTGTTTCGATCGATAATACTTAACGAGCTCGGAGAGACAAAGAAATTCCGCGATTCTTCGCGGAACCGTCCACGTTTAAATGAGCAACGTAAAGGTTTGCTCATTTAAACAAAGTTTCTTGTCCACGAGCGTCCACAATATTTTTCTCGGTCATTTTTTATATTATATTTCAGTTCTATTGCAAATGCTTTTTACGAAAAAAGAAGAAAAAAATTGTAAAGTTAACAACAAAAAAAAGAAAGGATTTGAACTCTATGGACAAGATATGTTTCTTAAGGTAGTCCTTGAGGTAGGTTAAGTCCTTGCGTCGTGGCTGACGCCACCTAAGTTCGAGAGAGGAATGAGAGAGATTACAAACACTTCTCGATGGAATAAAAATCTGAAAAAAATCGGGCGTATCGAAGGTGCTGAAAAAATTGTTTTTGCATAATTACAATTCTTAAATGTTATTAACAGATTACTGAAAAATAAAAATTGTGCAACAAATTACCCGGCAACCTAATTTTTTTTTGTTACGAAAATGATTTGTCAATTTTTCTGAACAGGTATGAATTTTTTCAGAATTTTATGTAATGTTTGGAAATTGCGATTTTAAACAAATTTTTGCATAAAGAAAACCCAATTTTCAAACATTACATAAAATTGTGAAAAAATTCATACGTATCCACAAAAAGTAACAAATCATTTTCATGAGAAAAGAAAATTAGGTTGCCGGGTAATATCTTGCATAATTTTTTGTTTCACTAATTTGTTGATAACATTTTGGAATTATAATGTGCCGATTTGGGGCAATCGCTGATATAATATGAGCACCCGATCGAGTATCCAAATTTTTCTGGCTCTCCATTCGAGCTCCCAAGCTGAATCCGACTTAACCGCGATCCGGCAAACAATACGATTGTTAACGCTTGTTTGACGAACCACTCCTTCCATTCCAGGAAGCCATCGGTTGACGGGACGAGGATGCTCGACTGCCAAATCAGCTGTTCTTCATCCCGTTCATCTGCCGAAGTATCTCCTAAGCTCAGCGCTTCATTCCCACCGGGAGTGAAGGATGGTTATTATTCGGGGTAAGTTATCTTCCGCATTGTCTTACGATCGAGGGGGAGCTCGACCGCTCCGCCGAGTTTCATTGAATCCGGTTGAGGTCGAACAAGCGCTCGCGAAAGAGACACCGGGGTTTTGCGGTTACCGAGAAAGGCAGTCGAGTGGATTACCGGGGCGATCCCTATGTCCGGAGTGCAGGGATTGCAGAAACGAGTGCGAGCTTCCCCGGCGTTGGCCGGTAGCTAAAATTCCCATCCTCCCACGCCATGCAAACGCCAGATGTGCAGCTTTCTTTATGTTATGTCGATACCGCAGAGAGTATTCTCGGCTGGCTACGGGCGGAGAAGCCGGGGAGCGACGCGTCGGCTCACGAAAGCTCGGAACCTGCCTTTTATACATACACATGTATACGTACGTATACATGTATGCATTTCGTACCCACGTGGAACGAAGAGTAGACGAGCTTTTTCGTTTTTTTTTTTTTTTTTTTTTCGTACTCGGCGAACCGCGGCTCTCGGAGGATTACAATGAATATCGTCGATTGTAGATACGTATATACGATTTACGGCGGGCTCGAATACTTCTTGAGCTAACGAGTAGTCTCCTTCTCTCCGCCGCTAACGGCGCGAATCGCGCGCTTTCTCCCTGTCCCGCCGGAGTTTTGCGTGGAATATGCAATTTTTCTGTTCCATAACTGCACGGTTACCGAGGAAAAATTCATTAACGCTCGGGGCGAACGCGTTTGGGAAGCTCTGCGAACTTCACTGTGCGCCTCTCGGTGCAGTCGCTGCGACTGGTAACCAAAGGAGCTTTCGCGATTCCAACGCCTCCGGCCGCATCGTGAACCGTGAAAAGGTAAATTTCTCGACTCCTCCGATCAGCCGCATAAAGCAGCAAGGGTCCGTGGCAATTGGCTCGGGAAAACTCGGTGCGTCAGATCGGCGAGGGAGGAATAGACGATAATGGGAAAGAGCAAATTATTGCACGAGCCTCGGTTACTTGCTGGATTCGCTACAGAAAAATCCACTCGGCTGTGGGGTCGACGATGACTGGAGGAGCCAGATGGGATTTAAAAAAACTTCGTGCTCAGGTTATCACATTTTTTCAACCCAACGCAGCATTTTCCTCGAAATTGAATCGTCTCAGACGTTATTTAAAGGACTCAATGCACTGTTGACTCTACTAAAAAAAAAAAAAATAACAGAATTTTTATTCTTTTCCTTTCTCTATTTTGATAAATGCTTTGAATTTTTGTAATTGAAATTTTTCGGAAGCGATCCGTGTCAATTGAAAACATTATCTGTGGCTAAAAATTAGTTTCCCGCAACGCGATGTCAAATCGATACGCGAGATATCTAAATTAACGTTAAATAAGTAATTGACTGAACACCGAGTCGTGATTCGTAATTGATGATATTTCATTTAATTGAAATAATTTGATAATCGATGACAACGTGAATTGATAACGATTCAGTAATGGAAGCATCGGGCCTCGATTAGCCCTTACCGTATCGTTCCGTCCATCCCAGTCTTGAGGAAAAATCCTCGTCACAAAGTGTGCCGATATGGGTTCGTAAAAGCCACCCTTCCGATTCTACCGTTCGATTCAACCTTTAATACCGCAAAGTCAGTTAACGTTCGGAGCTTGCCAATCACTCAGCAAATGCAGTATCGAAATATGCTCGACGCCATCCGATCAGTGCAACTCAAATATATCGAACGAGAACAGAGACCGTAGGAAATTACAAAATAAAAAAAAATAAAAAAAAAAATTGAGAAACCGGAGGACGATCCGGATTCGAGACGATGAAGGAGCAATGTGTAAATACAAACGTTTGAGTCACTTTCCATTAACTCGTGGTGGGTTAACGTGGATGTAAGAAGTCACGCTCGACCGGCTTCCGACTGATTAAGATTTTAATTGGAATCTCGTTGTCGGAGCCCGGGGATCGAGTAGTCGGAATATTTGCAAACAGGGTTTTCGCCGGGTTTCGACGAGAAACAGAAGAAAACTGCGAGATCCGAACGCCGTGAGAACTCAACGATCGCGGAATCATCGATGCTCTCGCGCGTCTTCAAACGTTAATTGCGAGCGTGCCATTCCCGGCCCGTTTCGCGGGGCTTTTTGTCTCGCCGCCCGCCCCATGGAAGACACCGTGCAATTGCCAATATTGAAATTATAAGTCGACCCGGTCGGCACGGAGAGAGAAAAAGCTGGAAAAGATCCCTCTCGCCGAGATACTTCGCTGGCTTTAATGTTTCCGATATTTCTCAACGGTAAATTCCAGTCTTTGAGCACTCACCGATGGCCCCGCCTTCCTCGGAGCCTTTGCAGAAAGGAGAGAAAAATAATGAAGAAAAAATAATATAAAAAAATTAAACATCTACAGATAAATGCGTCGAGAGACGTCAACAGATATCATCTTTCTCCGGTGCTGTTTCTGCTCGGGCGGTGAGGGAATCCGAGAGCGGGTGGCGTTAAGTTCGCAGAAAGAATACTCGGGGAAAGAGGGTGACAGGTTAATTGCTACGTGCTCAACGAGGTCTGTGGAGGAGGCCGAGGCAGTTCGCTGGATTTCACACCGCACTCTTTTTCGCAGCAGCAACGGCAGAGCCATTGCAGCCGGTCCAATATCAATCCCCCGGTGCGCTAGCTCTTCGCTCCATCTCCCATCCTCTCCGTCTCCCCCCGCTCCGTGCGACACTCTACGATCTCTCGAGAACGAGTAAAATATCACCTGTTATTGCCAATGACACTCGGCAAAACAAACCGGATCTTCAATTAATCTCGACTTGCGTGTACACCAGTGCTTCTTAACTTTTGGGGTCCACAGGGGGTCCCTCGTGTATTTTGGGGGTCCATGGACCCCAGGTTAAGAACCGGTGGTGTATACGGTATAAGGTGTTTGGTCACGATACATCATCACCGATGCAGTGTAAGTCGCTGCTGTTCTTCGATGTATGCTCCGCGGCTGCCTCAGAAATATTAACTAAGGTAAAGGACCCAGGTAAAGGAATATGCTCCGCGGCAACTCAGAAATATTAACTAAGGTAAAGGAAACTGGGTCCTTTACCTTACGCCCATCCGGAAACTTAACGCTCCGGTACAAGTTTCGCTCTTGGTACGAAAATTCGTGGCAAAATTTCATATTCGAAAAAAGGTTTAAACAGCAAACATATCGGTACACGAAGCTCCGCAATGTTCCTTTTCTTATTGATTTTGCAATTTTTTTTTCTTACTACTTTTGCAATCTTTTCTCATAATAATTTTAATCGATGATATAATGGGTGACAAAAAAACGCGTTTTGTCGCGATACACTATCACCGATGCAGTGTAAGTCGTTGCTGTTCTTCGAGGTATGTTTAGCGGCTGCCTCAGAAATATTAATTATGCGCATCTGGAAACTTAACGCTCCGGTACAAGTTTCGCTCTTGGTACGAAAATTCGTGGCAAAAATGCATATCCGAAAAAAATGTTAAACAGCAAACATATCGGTACACGAAGCTCCGCAATGTTTCTTTTCTTATTGATTTTGCAATATTTATTCTCATTACTTTTGCAATCTTTTCTCATGATAATTTTAACCGATCATATAATGGGTGACAAAAAAAAATACGTTGCAATTAATGAGTTAAAAATTGTGGATCTTTGAGAACAAGACATTCGTTGTAAATGAAAATATGTGTGTATTATTATTTTTTTTTTTTTACTTGTGTATTGTGTATAGTCGTAGAGCGTGCGATGCTGCGATGCTGCGATGCAGTGCGCATCGATCTCCGATATTTAAATTTCGGTCAAGTGCCTTTAATGCGGCGTTGCACATATTCGGAGAACAATCGCAAACACCGTGCGGACTTTACCGAGCGCGTATCCACCCGTGGAGTAAACTCCGCAGCGAATGGTCCATTCCCGATGAGATATTGAAACGAAGCGCTAGAGCGGAGAGAGGTGGGCGGATGTCTAATGTATCCGCGGGCATTACTCGACGAGTGTGTATCCGAAGCTTTGTCCAAAGACTCCTTCATCCCTCGCACAGCAGAGATTCATTCCGAGCAACGACCATACGATTTTATGATTATTTTTTCATCCGTTATTCGAAAACATTTTTCAGCATCTTTTATTTAGCCCTTTTTCCTTTTTTTTCAGTGTGCAGGATCGAGGTCACTGTCAGCAAAACTCATTTTTTTAGAGCAACTAAACAATTTTTCTCGGTGCGATCGCGCCTAAAAGTGGGGATAGAGCTGTGACTTGTGAAGGGTTGAATCGATTATTCCCTCTGTACTTCCGAAATCCACCAACACATAATTTTCATCTACTTCGAAGCCGCGTTTAAGCCAAAGTGGAACTTTCTCCGCGAATAAAATGCCCATTCTATCTACGGGCACTTGTTATTCTTGCACTGTTCTCAATAACTCGCTTTCAGCAATGTACATATCCATGAATAGGGGACCGGGATCGGATTGCGGTTTTCCCGAGCCGCCTATACCCTCTCTCCGGCATCCTGCGCCCTTTAAACGGAGTATGAATGTTAAGTTACGATATATATGTATACAGCAGCGATGCCGCACGCTGCAAGACGTCGCCACCGCGAGAGAAGAGAAACAATTTACCGTCGGCGAAGCAGTTTCTTCAACCGCTTCTCGACCAAAGTTTCACCTGTATAATTTGATACAAACTTCCGGGTGCGGCGTGCGGCGCGCTTCTCCCGCCGCTTCTTCCCGTATTCGCGAATATAACAATTTCAGTTGCACTTAACGTCACGAGATTAACAGACAACCTTGGCCCCCGGGGTTAACGCACGAGCGCGAACGACCCCCGAGTTAGCGCCGCATTTTCAACGTGCCCAAAACTTTTCCACGGTCTCCTCATACAGCGTAACTTTGATTGTATGAGAAATCGGAATTACATAGAGCTTTCAAGAAGCGCTCGACGTAATTTGTCACGTCCAACGATAATGGATGTGCGACCAAAAAAAAAAAGCATCAACGAATTTTCATAATTTTTTTTTCATTACCAATTCAGTTCAGAATGACGTCAAAGATAAATCACATTCGTTTTAAAATCGCGAAGAATCCGTTTGTATTCCGACAATCCATCCGTTCCTCGTAACGATCGAATTCAGCTCCCGGTTCTCTTATTGAAAAGATATTACTTCGCGCGAGACGAAGATCGAAGAGCCACCTACTTTATCATCGTTTTTTTAACGTTTTTCGTCGCCCCACAACGGCCCGAAGAGATTTTCGTAAATCCACTGAGCGTTACTCTACCGAGCATATTTTTTTAAATCGTTGGATAGACACTTGGATTTTTGCCGAATTCCCTATAAAAGCAGAAAACCGCAATTTTTCCCAAAACCCATTCGATGTATTTTTTCCCGTCGCTTATGCTACCTCAATATTTGATATGAAAGACTGCGTCAGAAGCTTATGGTATTTTACACTCGGGATGTGACGTGTAGAAAACGTTTTGGAGCACGCAAAGCTGCTCCAGTTGTTTATTATTAAAACAGACGTTTTAATGAAAACAGCGAGGACTCGCTAAAGTAAAAATTGGGACGCGTGCATTCGTTATTGACGCAAATAATAGCGTGTGTCGGAAGGTGGAGATCGGCACCGAGTTCAAATACATCGTTGCATTATATTCCTGAAGTGTATTGTACAGTTCGGGTGGTGAACGAGTAAATCCCCGACGGCTGCAGGGCGGTAGATCCGGAGACAGCTTTTCCCGTGGAATGAGTTTCGTATGACAGTAATGCGAGCCCGGGCTTTGCCAGTTTTATCCCGGCGTTTCTTCTTTCCAATGACCGGACACACGGTTACAGCCGAGACGGGACCCCGGATGGCTCGCTGACTGCGGGATTCCATTCCCGGTCGGTACGTCATTATTTTTTTTTTTCCCCCTTTTCGCTCACCTCGCCGAGGAACAATAGCCGATCGAGCGTTATTCGCGGACTCGTGTTCTTCCCGGCAATCGACAGCGGTACAGAAACGCCAAGGGATTTCCGTCGGGTCTTTCTTACCCCGCGACGTAAGTCTTTGTTGGCCCGCCACGTCGGTCGGTATTGACCGTCTCGCCGGTCGAGCGTGTCGGACAAAGAGACACGCAAGCCAATAACTCTATTTATTATCGTCTCTACCGAACTCTCGATATAAAACCGCTCCGCTTATCCTGCACCTATCGAGAGGACGAAATTCAGCAGGAATTCGACGGATGCTCCGAGCAGGACCGAATTAAAAAAAGAAGAGAAAAGAATAAAAAGAGGCATATCGATGGAAGAACTAAGTCGTTGGAAATTAAAGTAGTCCGAGCGGTACAATCCCGCCAGAACGTGAGTTACAGGGAAAAATTCAAATATTTCTCAATGGGATGGAAGTCTGAAAAAAATTAACTATATGGGAGTTGCTGCAAATACTGTTTTTATGCAATAACAATTCCAAAATGTTAATGACAAATTAACGATAAAAATAATTGTTCAACAAATTACCCGGGAACTTGACTATTTTTTTTCCATACAAATGTTTCGTTTATTTTTCTGAATAAGTATGCATTTTTTTCAGAATTTTTTGTAATCTTTGAAAATCGCGTTTTTTTCAGAAAAAATAAACGAATTATTTGTGTGAAGGAAAATAGTTAAGTTGCCGGGTGATCTGTTGAATAATGGTTTTAATCTTCAATGTGTCAATAGCAAATTGGAATTATTATTTCACAAAAACAATCTTTGCAGCACCTCCCAACATACTTGATTTTTTTCAGATTTTTATTCCATCGAGAAGTGTTCGAAATTTTCTCTGAAACTCACGTTTGGCTGTACTGCCCGGACAACCTTAACATACGACCTAAAAAAAGGAGAAAACAATTAGAAGCATATCGACTGAAGAACTGAGTCATTGGAAACTAACGATCGATATGGACCGGCTCGCTCGTCGCCCAACAGGTATGCGCATCGGCGATTGTTCTCTGCGAATCGAGGTAGACAAATGTGATGTGACGCGCTCGATAGGCCAGCTCGTATCGCAGCCCTCGGGGCTGAAGGAGAGAAAGTACCGGAAGTGCGCGGAAGGATATGCAAGCCTCGCTTCTGCCCGTGCAACGAGCATTCGTGCCGACTCGATTCGCGGGCGCGCACAAACAGAGCATATACTCGACGGTGGCCGTTTTACCTCTTCCTCGAAATTCTACAATACTGCTCGTTCCTTGGCAGTGCGTCTTGCGGCGCCGCGGAGTCTCGGACACGCCTTCCCAGCGAGACCGACAAGATCCTATCTGGCCCCGTTGGTTCTCCGTAGTTTCTGTTGCTCCTGCTTTTGTGGCCGGCTATACCGACTGCATCCCTCCATATGCTCGAGGACGACCAACAAAATTGTAATTCACGCCTCGGGCTCTGCGACCGGGGCTATATAATACCCATGAAGACATATATGTATATACGAGCATATGTAGCCGGGTATTCCAGCGTTATTTACTCACAGCTACCCAGCGAAGCGGGACGCGCCTTGGGTCCTCTAATCGGACATGTAGGAGAGCTTGCGATTACGCCCCCCGACTACAAACCGTCTCCCGGTTCTTCCCCTCTCATCGTATTCTTCCGCGGCTCGCCCTCGTTTACTCTTCCGTTTTCTTACCCGTGTGAAACAACAATCTCGTCTGCGATGGACTCTCGGTAGATCGACGACGTGCGTCTCCAAAAAAGCCTGCTGAAACGAATTGTAGATCTACGGAATAGATTTCGAAAATTTAGAAGATTTTTCGTTGAGGGGCACGAAAGATCTACTGCTGGTCAATGGTCGACCAAGGAGGGGTTGTTTTAAAAATAATATTTTTGAGAAACAGTTACACATGCAGTCAATCACAGTTACTTATATGTTTATGCATGCGTGCAAACATATGAATGAATACAGCGACAGAACGTATACGTTTTACAAACGGGGGACTCAAAAATACCCCCTCAGATCTTATTCTAAAAGACTACTTTTTATAGTAAAAAAAATGAAAATTGTAATTTTTGTGTCGCCTCCTCATAATATTCCTTTACTCACGGAGCTTGTTCTGCGAGAAAGCATTTCCTGTGCTTTTGGGTTCGTCATAGAGGAAGTTTTAAAAACAAAGGGGTATTAGATAGATAGATGGATAGAAATACATTTATTTTGCTTTGGGACTCAGTGCCCTAAAAGCATTTACAGAATATGCAGTGAGATATTGTTAGTATTTACAGAATGCGTGGTGAAATGTACAGTGTTTATAAAAATGTATGGGTATTATGTGGAAAGTATTTGGGAGTAACTGATATCGTTATTATAATGTATAATGTAATTATAGAGAAAGTATAAGAAAGTATATGTGAGTTAGTGATGTCAGCTTTGGTATTGTTCGCTCGCTGTCGCGTTGATTAATATTATGAGGAAGCGATATGACAATATTTATTGACAGCTTTTTTGAACGTCAACGTCCTGCTTGACTTTTGGCCAAAATGCGATCGGGAAGAAAAGATATCGACGTTTGAAAATACGAAAAATCACTCATTTTTGCAATATTGGCTATAAAAATTCCTTACCTTTTTTCGTTAATCGTCGTTCCCGGACTATATTTAATGCCTTTTTATTAAAATCTTAACAGTTCTTTTTTTCATCAAAAACAAGGCTTCCTCTAGGAGGAACCAAAAATAGGACCAAAATGAACGTTGCTCTAAGTCGTTAAATAATTGTTATCACCATTGACAATCGTTAGTATTAATGCCAGGATCATAAAGTTTATTCTATCCAAGATTTTCGATTATCGATTGCTCGCCGTCTACTTTTTTTCGATCCTAAATAAACAATTAAAGGTTCATTTGCCGTCTTGGCAAAAATCCGAAAGTTCCGACGAGGAATCGTATATCATTTTTGCGCTTTGGTTCGAGCGGGCTGGCACTGCCATCGAACGAGCTCTATTCATCGCGTACGCCTTGCCATTCGATTGAACTCCGTTCTCTCGATCGTACACCGGCACAGCGCCGATAGTACTGCGAGAGCGTATATAGATCAACAGCGAAGTCGCGTGACCACGGTGTGGAAGGTTCGTGCGTATATCCAATTTCGCACTCACATGATTGCTTTGTTATTTTTCCCCGCATTTTTTTTTTTGTTATGTATCGAGCGAGCCTCTTTTTGTTCCGCAAACCTTCGTGATCGTGAATCCTTAGCGATAATTTGTTTATTTTTTCAACGTCGAGGAAGCATAGATCGAGAGATCGCGCGTCGAAGATAAACACGTTGATGCGCGCTGCAGTCTGCGCCATAGATAAATTATTGATAATAATAATAACAACAAAAAATAAACACAGACGGAACGGAGTGTTTAATGGAATAATTGCATGCCTTGGAATCACACACCAACGAGCCGGGCCGCGTGAAAAGCCCCGGCGGTGCATGAAAAATATTATGATAGATCGAGGGTGGCGTGGGAAATTAAATAGGTCGACGAGAGGCAGTCCGCCGGTACGTCGGTCGGCTACCGTCGAGGCGGACCCCGGATCCTCCGTTTGGTCCCGTGAAAATGCACTGCCAGCCAGAGAACGGACTTCCTTATTTTTAATTCACTTTCGTCGTGGAGAGAGAGCAATGGGGGAGCCCCACGTGCTATCTGTCATACGCGACAGTCCACCCGCGAGCTCACGTTCCACACTCCCCCCTCCTGCCCACCCCTTTTATCCGCGCTAGCTAGCGGCTGGCCGGTATAATAAAACGGCGGGCCGCTGCTGCCGCGAGCCAAACTCCGCGATGAGAAAGCTCCGCGAAGGTTTCTCCTCAACCCGCTGACACTGAATTTATCGGCTCGAGGATTTCGAATACACAGCGGCTGGAAGAAATGCGCGATAAAAAAAAATGAGAAAAATAATGAGAGGGCGTAAAACGTCCCGAGGTGTGAGAAAAAAAATGATTGTTTCTCTGTAGGCGAAGAGAAACGATTGTCCGTCGGAATTGCGTGGTTAAATGCGTTCCCGATGATGAATCCCATCGGGCCAAAGAATTAATTGACGGGTAAGCGGAAGCGGTGATTTTGCTGCATAAACAAAACTTCATAAATCGCCACGAGCCCGTTTAACCAAGCGGTCGCGGTCGGACCGACTAATCGTTTTGATCCGTGCGGAACACTCCCAAGAACTTCATGCATCATCGTGCGGTATCATCCGATTGCGCACGACGATACCGCACCGAGACCCCTGGGTCGTTTCGCGCGAGGGGGTGGAGAGGCTGACGATCCACCGCGCGTTACACACGAACGTCACTCCCAGGGGTTGCAGACACGAGCCGCGGAAGACACGAAAGATCGTGTAACAAGGAAGGGTCGGAGGTTTGCCCAACGGAAAATATATCCCGAGAGACGTTCCACAGGTGCGTCATGAAAGTGATAATTAACGTCGTCCATTGATAAGAGATAAGTGAGAGGGATTAGCGTGGAGTTTGCCAAACGGAGGGGAGACTTTGGCCAGCTGCTTCGCGTCCCGTCTCTTCTCACACAGGGGGTGCTCTCCGTGCACAGTTTCTCGTCCGAGCGATCTCAGCTCGCGTGTATTCGATTTCCGAGTTTTATCCTCACGCATCCCGGGCGAGAACTTAGCGTGAGGCCGACAGGCTTATTAAGTTTCGTTGCTGCGGACTTCGGGGATAACAACTCGCGGGCCGATCAGCTTCATCCCGCCGGCGCGACACGAGGTGGTCGTATCCTTGATACCGACATAACGTCTTCCTACGTGCTCCGGTCGACGCTACCACCACAATCAGCCCGAAACAGAATCCCCCTGCACGTACACATAGCGGGGCCAGCGAGAGAACACGTTGTCGGGGTGCGAGAAAGCGCGTCTGCGCGAGGATGTAGCGCGCGCGCTGCCCCAGCACGGTGCGACACGGGGGTGGTTCACCGCCTCGCCGTCCTCACTCTCTCTCTCTCTCTCTCGGGCTTCCGTCCGTCGCGCGGGAGAGCGAGAGACGAGGAGGCTGGCTTGCTCGCTGCTAGGTTCGCCTCGGCGGCGATCCCTCTCAGTCGGGATGCCGGTCGTGCACCCTCGCCACTCTCGCGTTACACTCCAGTTTCACCGCGATGATCGGTGAGCGCGCTACCGACGCAGCAGCAACCGGTGCTGCTGCTCGCGCTGGTTTTATCGTTGCCGCCCGTTTTGCCACGTTGTTGTCCTCGAGAAGTACCGCTGTTGCCGCAGCTGCGTTTGCCCTTTTCACCGTCGTCGGACTCGCGCGGACCGACACACCACCGAGCGTCGGTGAGTGGCTGCAATTCAGTATGCAAGGATTTCCCTCTTCGGAATGAAAAAAAAAAATAAAATTAACAATAATCGCGTAGGATGAGCGGACGGGAAGTCGCTGCAGGTTTAACGAAAGTTCGAGCTCGATCCTCCCCTCGATCGGTGTATCAGTAAGTTCGGGTCATCGCAGGGACCTCGAGCGTCTTTCGAGGAGAAGCGCGAAAAGGGCCGCCGGCCCGCGTGGGAATTATCGCACGCGCTCCCGTGTCACCTTCCTTTCTGCAACGCTCGTACTTTCGCGTACCGAAAACTACCGTAAGCTCGCCCGGCCCTCGACGTAACTAACCTTCCACGGATGCTCCGAGCGTGTTACAGGCTCGATCTCTCGGGCAAAAGTTTCGAGCACTCGCGGTTTCAACAACACCGTAAAAACTTTTCTTCACCCTGGCGTGCGGAGGCTCGACGCTCGAACTTTTATCATTCATTCGATCGAGTCTGCGAGTGTTGTACTATACTTATGTGTGTATGTGTGTGTGTGTGTGTGTGTGTGAGTGTGTGAGTGTGCGAGGAGAATTTTTCCGGGTCAAATGATGCCACTTTACCATCGACAAGAACCCTCGAGAGCCTGCAACGTTCTCGTTAACAGCGCTCACTGATACGAGAGCAACTCGTATCATGACCGCGTGAATCACGGGCGAGAGCGTAACTTATGCGGAAATTGCGAATAGCTCGCATAAACGAATGGGCCACGGTAAAATCAACAGAAATAACGGTGGTCGATGAATTCCTCTATGCGCAAACAGATTATTATTTACCGATAATTAGTCCAGTTTTGGTCATTTCGTTTGCCGAACAAATTGCTTCATGTTACAATACAAATTGCACTGGTAACACGCTATGTACCAATAAAATGGGCCTGTACTGTGTAACAACGGTCCTCTGCGTGTGTTGCGTCCCGGTCGGTACGGTGTAGTCATGAATGATAAAATTCACTAGGTGAGAAACACGACGAGAGAGCACCCGGATATTTGGAACTCAAGTGGCGCGTGGTTCGGTCCGTTCCGGAATTGGACAGTGGCAAAGGTCGCTTCGATTTCGAGCAGAGGGACAATCGAACATGTGTGCCGTGCATATGTGTACAGTTAGGCACGGTGCAATTGGCCTCTCGACAGCGGAGAATCACAATCAAGTTTCGAGCTTATCGTGACGTTCGTAGGTCGCCGAACGACAACTCGTACCGTTTCGAACCTGTTCGGACGGTGAAACGCGAATCGTGCGTGCTGGGGGTACGCATTCCCGTTTCATCGCCCGAATTGTACCGGCGACCTGTGTTCGTGTCCCCGTTTGTTAACCCGCCAGCCCGACGGTCCCCCACCCCCTCCCCCCCCCCTACCCCCACCCCCCCCTGACGACCGGTCGTCGATTTTCACAGTGGAAAATCTCGTTTTACCCGCTCAACTTTCTCTCGTCCACCCTACGCTTATCTCTATTTCTCTCTGTACCGCTGTCGTTCGGCAGCCGGCCACTTCTCGTTCGCACCCATGAAAGCGGCGAAACAAGTTTAATGAGTTCGGTGTGTCGTTTTAACTCCCATCCACCCACCCCATCCCCGATGCGAGCGGGACACTGGTCGCTGGCGTCGGCGAATTCGCACAGCCATTCTCGTAGAGATGTACACTTCGACGCTCGCTGTCCAAATTCTGGTTCCAATGTTTCGTGAGAGCGGGTTCAATGGATTTCGCCAACGGTTCCCTGTCCGGATCGAGGCGTATACCATTACCACATCGAAACAGACCTTTGCTCACTGAAGTATCCTTCGTGGGGATCGCGTCACTGACAAATCGTGCGAATGCAATTGGAGTGCGGTCGAACATTACGATGATTTCGTGTATTCGGAACAAACCTAACTAATCCAATCTAAAACAGTGATGGAATCTGAACGATGAATCAACGAATCTCCAACGCAGTTCACCGATGACAATCGTTTACTGTATCTAACTTGTCGCGGCTCTCGAATCGCTCCGCTGAACAAAATACTCATTATCTTGGACTGGGGATTCTTTGACTCAATCCGAAGCTTGGTTCGGTGAAAGGTTTGATTTCTTTTTTTTTTTTTTGGCACAACGGTCGCTGTCTTTACGATTGTCTCAATAAATGTTCCACTCCGCTGACCCATGGTTGAGCGCAATTACATTATACACCGGCTGAGTGCACAGCGAAGCTTAAGTGTGTACTTTAATGTTTACGTGGAAATACTCGGCGATAAGGAGACTGTTGGACTGACGTCTGAGGGGAGTTTCCAGCAGCAACGAATTTGACTCACAATCGGGCAAAGGAGAGGAAGGAATGCCGGTCGAGAGGCGGAGGAGAGCGAACTTGTGCTTTAGCGAGTCGAGATCGGAAATGCACTTATCGAGCGACTGCTCGACGAGCGGAGAGCCGGAGAGTTCGAGGATGACGGAGCGAAAAGCTTTTCGGCATTAACGGTCCCTCACTCGCGCCGCAGCCAGTCGCAGTTGCATATTCCTCGAACGATTTCAACGTGCTTACTTCCGAAGCTTCTGCCTCGAATTATTTGGAGCCGTTCGATAATGGTTATGGCCATCTCTCCGCCACTCCTCCCAAATATTGGGCGGACGGAACAGGAGAGGAAAGTGTCCATTTGGGGACTCTCGCGGAATTGAAATGCTCTCGGTGCAACTGCTGCCCAATGACCGGTTTGCTTCGGAGCGCCTCTTCGACATACCCACCAATCGCTTTCCAGTTTCAAAGCCTTATCGGAAAAACATTGATCCCCCAATTGCGACAAACAACTATTTACCGGGCGTTCTGCGAATCCGTCTATTAAAAGTTCCGATAATTAAAAGTTGATGTTTGTACACGGCTTCGACTAGGTGGACTGCATTAACGTGTAAAAAAAAAGCGCGTCGGAAACTTCGATAGCCTCGATTGACGACGCTCAGTTCTTCGAGGGGGCGAGAAAAAAAAAAATTGGGAAATATTACTTTGACGAAAGTTGTCAAAGAGGCTAATATTGAATGAAGCTCGGGGCGAAGTCTCGGAAGCGAGATACCCGGACCGAACTTTTTCCCCGACAAATCCCCGACGATCCAGAGTTAATTTGAGCGCAGCGAGAAGCGGTGACTTTGAGAGAGGAGCCTGCCATTTCGATGGCTCTTCTGTTTCTGCCACTTTTTAATGTTTTTTTTTCTTTTTTTTTTTGTACTTGTATCTGGCTGTGACGACATTCGCCAACGCGCGTTTCGAGTCCTCTTTGCATTATTCTTACCGATAAAAAAGGAGGTTCTTTATGCAAAGGCAGATGGATGCTGCGGCAGCCTCTCCTCGGGACGTCTAACAAATATAGGTGTGTAGATGAAAGCCCCGCGGTTCGCCGCGAACGAAGCTTCTTCCTCCGGCTCGCGAGTCTAGCTGGCTGCTGATTTACAGAGGAGCGCTCACTCCTGGACAGAACATTTCCGTCTCGGCGGAGATAAATCGGCCCTAGTCACGCATCTGTTTTTCCTCTCGTTTTCTTTCGCCGAGTGAGTCACATTGCTACAAGTTTCGTGCATTATACAGTGGGAATTTCGCATACTGTTTTGAAAAAAATCCAACAACAAAAAAACCATGTCAAGGAAAATCTCGAAATACCTTCTCGTCTTGTCGGTAGCAAAAGCTGTCGATACAAAAAAAGAGCGAAGTTTCAACATATCGGCTGCAACGTAAACGTTCCGCCCGCGCGGTTCAATTATCTTCAACTTCATTTTTTTAAATACATTTATACTTATTTCCTTTTTCGATACGTCGATCAATTCTTATCCACTTTCAAGCTTAGAAATCCCCATGGTAAATTGTTCGCCGGTACTTCGAGGATAGCCCAGTGCCTTATACAGTGGGAATTTCGCATACTATTTTGAAAAAAATCCAACAAAAAAAAAAACAGCGAAATTTCAACATATCAGCTGCAACATAAACGTTTCACGCGCGCGGTTCAGTTATCCTCAATTTCATTTCTTTACGTATTTATATTTATTTTCTTTTTCGATACGTCGATCAATTCTCCTCCACTTCCAAGCTTAGAGATCCCCATGGTAAATTGTTCGCCGGTACTTCGAGGATAGCCCAGTGCCTTACACAATGGTAATGTCGTATATTATTTTGAGAAAAATCCAACATAAAAAAAAACATACAAAATTTCAACATATCGGCTGCAACATAAACGTTCCGCCCGCGCGTTTCGATTATCGTCAACTTCATTTTTTTATACATTTATATTTATTTTCTTTTTCGATACGTCGATCAATTCTCCTCCATCCTAAAGCTTAGAAATCCCCATGGTAAATTGTTCGCCGGTACTTCGAGGATAGCCCGGTGCCGTGCTCAATTTAAAACGTCCAGAGTAGGTTTCCCATGGGGATTGAGTGCGCGGGTGCAATAACACATTTCTCTTTCTTGAAGTAGAATTGAGCGTGCGTCGAAAAAATAGGGAAGTCTATGTGGGCCAGCGCGTTGCACATATCTCCGTGGTCCGTTCGTGTGTACACTGGATGGATCTACAATGTCCCTCAGCGCATAGGGTACACAACTCTTGCGAGGTAGTCAACCGGCTGCACTGAAAACTCTCCTAGCCCCATTGAAATGTCTTCGCTATTTTCTCTATTTTTTTTTGTAGTTTCCCCACAGGCGTATACAAAGTAACACGCCGGTGACCACGGCTTCAGAGAATTTCTACGCTCGTTTGCAAATGAGTCGGACACGAGGCGCAGCCGGTAGAACGAGCGTGACTCTACAATCCGGAGGTTTCAAGCCGACCCCGGAGGTGGTCGGCGACGTACTGTGGCCAAGCCGGGAATTGGAGTGCAGTTTCTCCTCTCTTTTGCTGGAACCACCGCATTACGCGCTCCGACTGTCTGAGCGAATTCTTGACTAGGGGAATGCGCTACTTTTGCGTGTGAAAAATTAAAAACAAAAAGAGATTAAAAAGAAACCGATGTGAGAAACTAAAAATATTGCAGGCTGAAATTTCGTTTTAATTTTTAAATAACCGACTTTCAATAGTCAACAGTGCGTGCTCCTCTGATTCATACAAATATGAACAACCTTACGGTATGCATTCGTACGGACGGAAAGCTGAATGCGCGAAGAGTAAAAAAAATTTATATTCGTTGTTCCTCGTAAAATTTACGTGGTACCAACCCATTTCCAATTCTGCTGGATACAGTTGCAGAGATGTATCTTGGTTAATACCGCCGCTCGGAATAGAATAGTGGAGATCGTGGGATTCCCCGTACAGTTTCGGAGTTATAGTTCTGCCGACGGGCGTAGTTTCCTCCCTCTTTAACCGTGGACGATTCCCTGCGGTTCTCGTCCGCACGGCCATCGCCGCTTTCATTGTCTCGGTCCCGTGGCCCGTTATTACATCGGTGGCCCAGAGGTGACGGCTATACTGCGTCGCAGAAAACGCTTTCTTTCATCAGTGACGAACGATCTTAACGGGAATACCGGAGAGCCGGGCTGAATGGGACAGTGGGGCAAAACGGGACAGTCGGGCAAAACTCAATTTTCCAACAATCTTTGGATGCCCCATTTTGTCCCAACCGTACATCCTGATTTCCAACTCCGTTTTGCCCCATTCACCACCACCGCCACCGATCCAAAAGTCATTGGAAAATTCCGTTCTGCCCCGCTGTCCCATTTTGCCCCGCTCGCCCCTACATCTCGCGAGACCTCCCGCCCGCTAACGTTCCAATTGCAATTCGCGTATAGGCCGGACTCGCTTAAGTTGGAACGCAGTGGTATTTCAACCATAAGAATTCGAGAACAACTGTACGTAAAGTTCCTCTCGTTAGGCGAAAAAGCCAGCAGCCTTTCTTCAATTTTTATCAAACCTACACGGATTTTTTTTTTGGTTTCAATTCTACTTTCAATTCTTACAATTCCATATGGTATTGAAACAACGACGAGACGACTGTCAAGGTGACATGTTATTGTTTCAATCCTGTACGAAATTGCAAGAATTGGAAGTCGAATTGAAACAACATTTATTTTCTTTGGCAGCTCGCAAGTAAATTGTACTTGAGTCATTGATATTTTTTTTCAGTGTAAACGCCGACCAACATAGACTAAAAAAATTCGTATGAAATTTAATGCAATGGTACTGGGAGTTTTTATGCATAAAACGGTATATTAAATTTTATGTACCATTGTGATAAAAAATTAACGTGCAGTATATTAAAAACTATATACACAATTTACGTTAATTATACTATAAAAGTACTTTAATTCCAACCATTTACTTTAATTTCACTCTAAAAGTGCCATTAATTTTTTATGACAATCTTGCATTAAATTGAGTGTACCAGTTTTCGCATTAAAACTTCTAGTCCGCCACATAAAATTTACATTTTTTTAAACAGTATCGAGTGTTAGTTAACATTGTTTTTAACATGAAAATTTCTACTGAATTTTTTTCCGCCTCACCGCTTCTCAACATTGGCCTCGATGACACGGTAATGTGAGCCAGGCCTGGAAAATGCATGTTGCGGCGGCAGAGAGACGGGAAGAACGATCTTGTGTCACAAAATCGATTTGGAACAGTTTGCAAGGTAAATCCAAGATTAATCCCGCGCCTCGACTTCCGCATACTGTTTAGCCAATGCTCTTCAGCTTAACCCTCTCCACCGAATGCAAACAGGCACGCATGCCTGACACACATACCGTGCAGGATGCTTTACCGTTTTCCCCAAACATCGAGATATAATTTCGGACGGAATTGCTTTCGCGGGCGAGCTCTCTTCGGCAAAGAAATACCGCACAAGTATTCACGATTTTAAGTTTTGCAAAATCCATTCGTACCGTCCCGGTGTAATTTCGGAGAAACTCCACGATATTTGCGAATCGATCTATTCCCCGACTGCACAGCGCAAAACGATACACGCGCCTAGATAGCGAAACCTCGCGCAATCACTCTCTGAACGATCGAGAAAGCTCTTGTCCGATGAACGTTGATGTCTGAACGAAGGCATTGAATTATTGTGGTAAATCGCAGTGGTATCGATTACAAGAACGAATTTCGCCGCGATGTATTTCACTTTCGGTCCAGGCTTCGCGGTTTTCGGACAGAAATAGTCGTCGAATATATCTTTCTGTACGCCGGGAATCTTGATATTGCGGCGAGGATGGACCGCAGGACCAGGATCTGTCTGTACCGCTGGATTTGATGGACCTGCACGAGAACCAACGTAGATCCTCGCGGCAGTTCATCAAAACCACTGTGAAACACCGGAGCAAAGACTGAAAACTGACCGACCACATCGACTATCCGTTACATCCCACAAATCTTCTTTTCATCGGAAGCGACTTCCGGGCTGTGCGGTTGTGCGAAAACGCTTTCGAAGAGAGTACAGAAAATTTCTCTCCCCCGGGGCTCCTCGAATATGACACCGAGGCTGCCGTCGGGCTACTATTGCTCCTATGCGCGCTTACATTTACCGTCGCCGACAGCTGTTTGAGGATGCTCGAGGCCCTCGTCGAGGAGCTGAAAGGCTGCTTGTCTCACCCGGAACTGCGAGGCTGAGTGGAGAAGAGCTACGTAACTGGAGCGGCGTGGGTTCGCAGTAGAAAACGGAGGGTCGGGGAAACAAGGGTGACAGAGAGCGTGCTTAATAACGCTAATTGCAGATCTCCACCCGCTCCACCGGCCGCGGCCAACTTTTATAATTTGGTTTTCCCGTGCGGCGGCGAGGGGGGGGGGAGGTGGAGCTAAAGCTCTATAGAGTTAGCGCGAAGGTTACTGCCGGGATTGGTTGGTAACGGGCACGCCGCTGGTTCACTGGCATATGCAGCTGCGTACCGTCCAGACGATGAGAGGAACCGCACACTTTATACCCTCCAGCTCTCTCGCCCTCTTGTTCTCGCGCCGTTGCGGCGGTACGGAATGAGCGCGAACTCCTCCGCACACCGCCACCGAGTGGATATGGATAGCCGGTCATTTGCACCTTCCGCACTGTTTATCTCACCGAGCTAGTTTATTACGGCGTAAATCTTCTCGGCCATCCGATCGGGACTTGCTATTTTTTTCTACGAGATTTCGCCAATCTGCCAGATATCTGGCCGGTGTAAAACAAAAAGATTTTTACTTTTGTACTTGGAGGACGTGTTTGCACTTTGTGTTTGCACTGTGAATTTGAAGATCTCACTGAGAAAACAAAAATCAAGTGACAACAAAGTGTGCGCTCATGGGTGACGAAACAATTGTTTGGTCGATCGAAAGGAACATCTCGTTGATCAAACTAACAGTCGAATCGAATGTTTCCTTGCTCGCTGCGACAATTATTTCGTTCGATCGACCAAAAATTTGTTTCATCACCCGTGAGCGCTCATTTTGTTCACTCAATAGATTCTTTTTTTTTTGAGCGCCGATTTACACGGTACCATAGACGGTATCGGATGCTGATGATTTGTTGCGCATGTTGTAATATCATTCGTGACATTGCCTACCGCCAGGTGGATTGGACGATCGTTAATGGAGAGGTAGAGGCGTTTGTTCGCTCCGAGAGAGTCGCTGCCTGCAGAATAGGGGAGGCGCACACAGGTTCAACCGTATGTAACCGAAGGCCTCGAATAAATTCGCATTTAGCGGATAGGCACTATCGGACTCGTGTACCAACGAGGACCAACGCGGAAAGTCCATTAGGCAGGCACGATCGAGGCTCGGTCATTGCTGGCATTCAACGCCCGGTCGGTTTCCGTCACAAACTCGCAACAGGTACACACATAACGGATATACGGGGGTTCGCTTGCAAATCTCCTGCCCCGCGCCACCGTCGAGCTATTAACCGTGCCCGGCTGAAAGAATAGGAGTCGGAGAAACGTCGACTACCGCTCAAAGAGACATCGATAATTACGAAACTTTTCAAACTATATGGCTTCACCGTTATGCGACGTTGTATCGAGTACGAACGTAATAACTTTCGGTCTCGTTCCAATTTCGGTCTCGTTCCAATAACCGGAAGACCGAGCAGATATCCCTTCATTCAGGAATGACGCAAAGTTTCGAAATCGGGGGGAACGGGGTGAAGTGGGAACGCTAAGCGAAATAACGTTGCTATCACGATACACATACCGTATACTTACAGTTTCTAATTAAAAAATTGGATTCCTAAGATTCGTTTCGAGCGTTTGAAAAAAAAAAGATTGTCGATGGCAAAATGGGATACGCTCATATCGAAGGGCCAAAACACGAAGTGGACGGACAGTCGGACAGTCAGGCAAGCAGACAACCAGGCAGCCAGACAGCTAAACAGATCTGCGTTTCTGGCTGTCTGACAGCCCAATTCTCTTCTACTCTCGTTTTACCCCCAGATTTGAGGGAACCCCATTTTGTCCTGCTTTACCTTACTGAAATTTATCATGTAGTCGCACTTTTGATTTTACATCCAACATGAAACTCTCACCTAATAGAAAAATTCGCGAATATTAAAAAAAAAAATGGAAATGTGAATAATAAAAAAAAATGGACATATGAATAATAAAAAAATATGAAAAAATGAAGTACCACATACCAAAATACAGGTACAATTTTTTTTAAACATTCGATTCGAATCTTTAACAGATAGGAAAAATCGCAAATATTTTAGCCGGAAAACATTACGCAGCGGTATTTACATTGCCGATACGCATCGCATGACAATTTACAGTACTGCTGTAAAGCGAATCCTGTTTTGCGCAGCGTTATCGCTGCAATGAGAAAAAAAAAAATGATTTGGACCTACAAAATGTCCGAGTGGTGCGACTACTGGCAACGGAACGAATTTGGTTGATTGAATGAAATTATTTTCGTAGTAAATTAATAAACGCTCGACTCAGCTGACTGTCAGTTCGATCAATGAGGTATTCATTTCGATGAACCAAACATTTGTTTCGCCAACCGTAAGTGCTTATTTTGTTGACTCGAACGATTTTTTATTTCTCAATGCATACAACCGTTCAAAAAATATATTTTTTGCTTTTAACAGCTTAAACGATATTATGCCCATGCGCACGCAACGGCACTACTGTCCATCGGAACATCAGTGTTGCGCTGCATCTCGCACTTCGGTCTAGGCTGTAATCACCCGCCTGCCGTGAATCTATAATCATAACCGATGAAATCCGTACATCACTGAAATATCGCGGCGGATGCGTTGAATTTTGGGTAAAAGTGGTGAATATGGCCCACCCCGATTAGCACGTCAATGAGTCAATCAATGATGCATTGACTGCATCTATATGCGGTAATCCGATAATTATAGGTAAGCTTAGGACGGAAAGGAGCTTTTCATCTAATTCCATCGAAACATGAGTTCCCACTATTAACCTCGCGCTCTGTTCGAGGGTATTATTCTCTTCAATAATGGATGCACGCCTTTGGCTTCCCTCATTAGATTTGCATCAGATGTAATTTAATATGTATTTCATTATCCTCTTTTTTTCCTCTCAATCCGACAGGGCAACGACACGATGCTCAGTACCAGTTAGTGCCCGAAAGCTACTTGCACGAATTTCGTTGGTCGCTGGAGCCTCGTCGTCCCCTGCCCTCCCGTCGCGGGCTTCCTCTTACCTACAAAGAAATGCTATTTCGAAGTTAAATTAAATATTTGCCAGCGGGCAAAGAGAGAAATAGTGGGAGGCTGCGGAAGGAAGAAGGGAACCACAAGCTCGAAGTTTTCGTTGGTGAGCCTTGTTAAACGTCACCATCGCCCTCGTTCCTTCTCGTTTCAGTTGGCCCCGCGGCTCTCCCGTCCTTAGTGACGTTCTCGCCCTTGTCGACCCGGTCGTCGGAATCGTCGTCCCGAAGATCTCGAGCCGCACGCTGCCGGGGCCCCAGAAACTTGTACCAAACAATGCCGCCGCCTTGTCATGCTGACAGCCTCGGGAATGACGAGAGGCGGACGAAAAAAAAAAAAAAAAAACACGACGGCCCGAGAGGGAAAAGTGGATGAAGCGAAGTATAGAAAGGCAGGAAGGACGGAAGGAAGGAAGAAATGAGCAAAGTGCGAGCGAAGGCCGAGAGATGACGAGAAAAAGAGGTGTAAAAAATTTCGTGCCACGTCCTTGGTGCGAGTCCTTATGAAAAAAGGCGAGATACGCCGTCGTCTCTCGAGATTAAAGTCGAGGATTCCGGCTTTCGGGCGTAACCATGCATGCCATGTACGGTACATGTTTCGAGGGAAAAAAATCTCGGATGGCGGCAAAGACACATCGAATTATGAATACGCTACACCGAAAAAAAAAAAAATATATCAATGACTCAAGTAAAATTCGATTGCGGGCCAAAGAAAAAAAAAAAGATTATTTCAATTCTACTTTCAATTCTTACAATTGCATACGAGGTTGAAACGATACCATGTCACTTTGACAGTCTTGCCGTCCTTGTTTCAATATCATACAGAATCGAAATAAGAATTTTTCTCTTTGGCAGCCAAATTCGCGAGCAAATTTTTCTTTTCAGTGTAGCAAAAGTTGTTCGCTACACTTGTCGGACTGCATTTCCGGGTTATAAAGAGAGCCGTGCGAAAGAATGGTCATCCGGCGAAGTGGACATTACCTAAGATTACCGAATGGAGACAACGCTGATCGTCTTATCCGCGCGAATCTCAGGACCCGTCCAAATCGTCATCGCAATCGCGCAATGCACTCACTTGTACACGCGAAACGTCTCACCCTCGCGAGAGTCAGGCGAAGATTGGCAAAAAGTTTTCTCAAACTGTTGTGACTCGACGTCAAGAGCACATACCGTTCGCGAAAACGTTCTCTGGAGCCTTTTTTCGTCCCGTTCGCATTACTTTCCCCGCTATTGTAGAGCCGTGCTTAGCAGCGCGCTTGTCACTCCCGGATAAGGGGTTATCCAATGGTTCTTGCTTCGAAAACTCGATTAAAAGGCTGCCGTGGACTCGTTCTACCGAATACTTGAAAGTACTTCTTCGAGAGAGCGAGGGAACGAGAGACGGAGTCCCTGCAGATTCGAAGAACAAGGTTATCCGGGAGTTCCATTCTGAATATAGGTAGTATATTGGTAGCCCGAGAGCCCGGGCTCTTCTCTGCCGCAGCCACGAGCCTCTCCACTTCTGACTCCGTCCATTTGGCCGTAATAATAGCGAATAGGGTGGTTTCGCAGTCGAGCCGTTCATTAGACGATGCTCCATTGGCAACCCGATCGCCCATAAGCCAGACTATGCGCCGTGCTGTGGGAAATCATTGTTGCGTGCTTTCGCCCGTCCGACTATACTCGGCTCTCACTACTGCCCGGTCATGCAGCGGATAATACCCGAAGACCGTACAGAAAGAGGACTTCGGCTATTGGCCACGCCAACGACGACTAATCATCTATGTAACAATATCGGACATAAAGAGGAACGGATTGGCTAATGACTGATCGCGGAACGGCTCAACCCGGCAGTCGCCCAACATACGTGTTCATTGTTTAACATACTTGCACGAGGCGGTTGGCTCGGCTCGTTTCCTCGTATCGGATAATTGCCTCAGTATTGCGGCGCAGGAAACTCCGCAGTCTCATGACTGCGACCGATGCGCGTTAGGCTCGGGCAAGTCTTCATCCACGGAAACTCGTTTACAATTACCAAGAGAATTCACGGTGTTCAATTCATCGTACCGCTATTCGTATCACTCGGTCAATTAATGCGGTTATAACGTTACTCTGTTGCGTCGCGGCTCCGCTATATCACGCAACGAATATGAAATAGAATAACAATGCGGGATCCTGTAATCATCATGCTGTGGATAATACCCGAAGACCGTACTGAAAGAGGGCTTCGGCTATCGGCCACGCCAACGACGACTAAGGTAAACGTCCCAGTGACCGAACACGTCCCAGTGGCCGCGCAAAGCGTGCGTGCAAGAGAGATGCGAATACGATTTTTCATGCATGTACGGGAACTGGGACTTCGCCCTTAGGTGTGCGACCACTGGTACTTTTGCCTTAATCGACTATGTAACGATATTGGACATAAAGAGGAACGGATCGGCTAATAACTGATCGCGGAACGGCTCAACCCGGCAGCCGCCCAACATACGTGTTCATTGTTTAACATACTTGCACGAGGCGGTTGGCTCGGCTCGTTTCCTCGTATCGGATAATTGCCTTCAGTATTGCGGCGCAGGAAACTCCGCAGTCTCATGACTGCGACCGATGCGCATTAGGCTCGGGCAAGTCTTCATCCACGGAAACTCGTTTACAATTACCAAGAGAATTCACGGTGTTCAATTCATCGTACCGCTATTCGTATCACTCGGTCAATTAATGCGGTTATAACGTTACTCTGTTGCGTCGCGGCTCCGCTATATCACGCAACGAATATGAAATAGAATAACAATGCGGGATCCTGTAATGACCGCACTCGTCGAAAAAAATTCACCCATTGTTATCCGGCGCCAATTACTCGAGCTCCGTTCTGCGGCACAGATACGGATATTACTGTATCTATAAACCGGAATGTAAATGAGCGGAACGGGTTTATAAAAAAAAGGCAACCCACGCTGTTAAATAATATGCATATTGAGGAGCGATGGGGAGCGGGGGGGAGGGGGGGGGGGGGGTTTCATTGTCCCTGCTGTCCATTCAACTTATCTAATTGCCACGAATAAATTTAAAGCGAAAAAATGTTCGTCAACGTTCCGCGGGTTGTTCGGCCACGCGTACACGCTGGCAGCCTCGCACGTGTGTACGGTGTAACCGGGACGGGTACGCCTGGATTTCCTGGCTCCGTTTAATTGTATCGAGCGGCGAGGCGCGCAGATGTTGCCACGCGATCGGGCATCGCATAAAATGCGGGCAGGAGAGAGGAGAGTTCCGGCCCGGTAAACGCCGGGCGTGATACGCTTTTTTAAAATTGCATTTCAGCCCGGCCGAACCGACGAAATTTTTCATACCTGCAGGCGAGGGGTTAAAAAATATTCGTGTCGCGTCCCTATGGCCGGTGCATTTTCCGGCTGTTGCCGCTTGACCGGGGCGACCCCGGCGGATAATAGTTGAACTTTTCGAGTGTGTGACGGCGCGGCCGGCTGGGCTGAAATGAGAAAGGCGGAGGGAACGGCTAAAGAACAATTTCTGCCCTGCCGCCGCTGTTGCTCCTCAGCGGCACAAAGATCGTCGAAACTTTGCATAATCCGGTGTTGCGAGCTCGACGGCACGTACCTCCCCGCGCTGGACTATAATATACCTGACTCGTATTATGTGAATGCGACAAAAAAAAAAAAAAACCTACTCTATACATTTTTGAATTTATTTTTTTCAATCTCGCTCCGCTCGGTTTATCAATATTTTCGCGTTCACAATGACTTCAGTCTCCGGCAAAAATTTGGACTATCCGAGCGGAAATTGCATTTGCATCTGAGAACGGATGCGGAATCTGCCGCGAGGGAAATGTTAAACCTTGCGAGCCTGGAAAAATAAATCCGGAAGGATTTCGAAGCGGCACCGCAGGCTGCCCCTTCCGAAAGCACAAGTGAGAGCGCCCGTGGTACTCGCTTCACGGATGCTTTTGTCGCGAAAAACACCTTGAATTACGAGAACCGGAAGGGAAGGTTACGGGTCGATTTATTCGCGAAGTGAAACGCTTTGTGACTTCGCGCATGTTCTCAAAGTCGGTAAATTATACGCCGCTTGGTTCTCGCGCGACTGTGTCTTACCCTCGAATCTTGCTGCACTGGTGTATCGCGTACCCGGGCTGTGTTGCTCCTGGAGTTCGAATCCATTTGCACGACAAAACGCGACGACAAACGTCGCACATGCTGATTCTCTCACTGTCACACGAAAGGTGACGCGTATACGGTTACACCTGCCGCGCGCGAGTTTCGCGAACATGTTCATCCAATTAAAGGGTCCCGCCTCATGCCGCTCTAAAACCCAAACTCGACAGAGTGAGTTTATTCTACCGGTGGTGTCGACAATTATCTCGTGAATCTCCTTGAGTCAAGAGTTACAGCTCGAGCGGGGCGTTAAATTATTTACCTGTGTCGCTCTTGGAGTAGTGACACGAGGGTAGATGAAAAGAGCCCAGATACAAGTTCTCTGTGATGCTCACAGTCGAGTGTTACTTGAACAAACGACACATGTTAACGGTACAAAGGCGAGATAGCAGATGCTTGATACCGCATTAGTTCCGAGTTGCCATCTAAACATCGCGAACACGCCAGCCAGAAACGCCAAGCTGATGTCGGTGCCTGAATAGTTGGAATAAAGCACGAGGCAACAAAAGACAAGTCAGTAAAGCTAACCGGTGTGTAGTTTGCGAGTGGCGAATAAAGAACCTCATTCTCGGACCGAATAAATCAACCCGTGGGCATTTCATTCGGATGTTCCTGCAACATCGTGGCTTTGCATTCGGAGTGGCAGGGGGAGTTGCATAGCCGTTTAATGAAAGATCGCTGCGCGCTCTATTCCGGACTGGATGGACAGTGCACAGTGGCTGGCGGTATATTGTCTCGGGATGCCCTCGGGAAACGGTGATGGACAATCGTTGCCTCCGGGTCAGCTCCGAAATGTACAGCGGCGTCATTATTCTCAGCTGATAAAACCTTTCGAGGAGGTCGGCGAAGAGGAGGTCGCGGAATTGAATTTTCCGTAGTTGCGTCGAGTACGTTTACGGTAGCGGCGTTGTAAGCGTGAAAACGGCTGATCCTCCCCGACCCTGTAACCGAGCCAACTACTTGCTCTCACTTGGTACATCCACATCTCTCCCTCGTCGACTCGCGTCGAGTCGGTGCTCCATGAACACACGGAAATCCACGGAAGTTTGCACGGTATAGATAGTCCGACGAAGCCCCCCCCCCCCCCGTTAACGCAATTATCCGAGTATTATAACTAGATCCGAAAGCCACTCTCATTGAGAGCGAGTTTAACGTTGGGAGGGAGACGAGCAATAATGGCTAACGTTATACGGACAACGGTACAACTGCTGGAAATCGGATAATCTCGGTCGTCCACAAAGTCCTCGCTCTGCCTTCGCTGCGCTTACGCTCATCTCGTCACCGATGAACGTTTCAGCTTGGGCGCATACCTTTTGAGCATGAAACTATGTGAACCCGTACATATCCTTTTGCCAGACCATCGGAATATCTCGGGGCACTCGCTCTACTTCCCTCGTCGGTGTTCTCCAGACTTCGCGATTGACAATCGCGAATACCTTTCCCTTTGACCGTATTTGGCTAAACCGACCATTTGTACCGCCACAAATTATCGTTGGACGAGATTATTTCCACGGTTTCCACGATTCTGCCGACTCAACTGAAGCGACTGAATCGCCTTTGATCAGTCGTATTCAGAACAACGGGTCAGTTAATTAATTGCCTTTATCGTCAACGGCGCAAGGTCGTCCGGATTGTTCGGGGAGAGAAAAATCTCATCAACGATACGAGGCTCTGCCAAAGGTTCGCTACCAATGTCCCGATCCGACATTGATTCGACGATTCCGGTTTTTGTCACACCAAACACTCGTCTCTCGTCCGCCTATCGTGCAATTTAATCGTTCGCCATTAGCCGAACGAGTGCAGTGAATAGAACGAGGACGCAACATCGCAACAAAACGTCGAATCATTTATCGCGTAATATCTCCGTCGAACCGAACAAACCGATGTCGAGCCTCGACGCTCTCAGTCGATTCGGACGAATCACACGCAGGTTTTTGTGTCGAGGTCCCGTGACGCTCTCTAGATTCATGCCGACAAATTTCACTCATAGGCCAGCCCGATGGCTCACTCTGCACGTGACACTCGTGTTCCGCCGATAGGCATCGCGTTTTATCCGCACACATATACGACAGTCGCATACGTTTTCGATGTTATCGCCGCAGTTTCTATTGAGTTCGAAAAAAAAAAGTATTCGAACGTTCGAAATTACATAGATCGCGAGTGACCGGCCGGCGGGCAGGGGGGAGTACAAAACAATAGAAACGAACCCACTGCGGCTTTGGGATTCGGTGCGAACAATTTTATCGACTGAGCGAGTGAAATAGGACGAGAGGGAAAAAAAAGAAGCGATACAGAGAGGGGGCATGTGTGCCATCAGTTAAAGATCGACGATCCCCTCGCAGTTAGCAGCCACAGCCGATATAGATCTTTCGGCGCTGAGGGGGGGGGGGGGGGGGGGGGGGTGAGGCTCGATCACCAGGCTCCACAAATTCGTTTTGGCCCCGCGGGTTCGATTTGCCTCAAGGCTTAATTTTTTATATTTAATTATCGCTGGCCACCGTGAGCCTTTAAAGTTCGAATTCGCCACACGTCGACTCCATCCTGGTAAATATAATAACGGGTACACGCTTCTATCGCTCTCTGTGTGCGATGGAGTCGCAGTCGAGCGAGAGCCGGCGCTCATCCGCAATTCTATTGGCCTCGGTGGTGGCAGACGACGCGGCGGGGTGGATCCCGCTTACTCGCTGAAATTCACTCGTTTTACCACGATTTCACAGTCGAATGTGCTATACGTCGAAATGCGCACATGCCCCCCCCCCCCCCCCCCCCCCCCCCCCCCCCGAGTGCACTCCACCACTAGTGACGGGCCAAAAATGAATTAAACGTTCGGCCAGAGAGCCGGAGACCGGCATGAAGCTCAGGAGTGAGCGGCAATCTGTTTGCGACGGTACTTCCGGATTAGCGCCCCGCAACCGTCGACAGTACGCTGTGACGCTTTATGAACCACACCTATTCGACGTTTTGGTCTGCAGATGTGTTTCTCACTGAAAATTCATCGCTTACCCGCCCGAGGTGGATTCGGGTTCTCTTATTATATCTTTATTTCAACAGCAATCGCAACACGTAAATTACAAGGTAGCATCGAATTAACAGCTTCGTAGATTCGTGCCCTCTCGCGGACTCGCTCCTGGGATAAGCCGCGAGAGTTTGAACCGTCTCTTGCGTCTTTCGCTCTCGGACTTATTCGCTATCTCGTCAGTAATTGTTTTTTTTTTTCTTCGTATTCCTAAAGTCGCGGGTCTAGGGAAGTACCAAGAAAAGCAGATTCCCGGATAACCCACGGGCACGAGTCGTGGCGCGCTCAACAAAGCTTTTTTTTTCGCTTCTCCCACCCTTCCACTGTTTCTGCTCCGCCGCTGCACAACAGACGATGAGAGAACTGTTGGAAAGCGGCGAGAGAGATTGGGAGAGGAAGAGGGAGGCTGCTTCGGAGTGGCTCTCGCCCGAGCGTTGGCACTAAAGTAGACGTTGGCTTTTCCGCAGGAAAAACATTCCTAGAACACGAAATTTTCTTTCAGGAATCTCTTTGAGTAAAAGGCGCGGATGAGAGGGAGGGCTGCGGGGTGGAGAAACTGCGAGTCCGTTGATTTCGTGGGTAGGAAAGGAAGAAAAAAAAAAAAAATAAGAGAAGCGTGCGTTCGCGAGACGCGCCGCCACCCGCGTTCTCTCTTGGGCGTAGAGCGAACCGTCGGGTGGACGAGGGGAGAGATTGGTATACGGGAAACGAAAATGTTTAGAGGTTTTTGAAGGTGATTCACACACGTCGCAAAGACGTTGCGCTCCGTCTGTACAGGCGGAGGTAGACTGAAACGCGAGCCTATCGCGTCAGTGTGTGTTACTTATAAGTTCGGTAAACGTACAGTATATTAAAAAATAACGGAGTTTAGCCCGTGCTTGGCAAGTCTTGCGGCATTTTCAACGCTATTAACCTCGCATTAAAGAGTTACAGTGAAACTGTATAAAAAAAAGTCTGCTCTACCATGGACTCGCGGTAGGTCGTAGGATTGCAGGGTTACAATATTGATTTCGAAAGTGACTGTTAAGTCTGACACTCGTCTAGTTAGGTATGTAGTGTATGCAGACTGGGGTCTAAGATCTAGAGATCCAGCACGATTCTACCGCAAACCTTATTTTTGCTTCATCATGGAGGAATCTAGGTTTTAGGACAAAAAATCGTTGAGATTTTAATGTCGGAGTACTTGAAATAGCCTGAAATGTTGAGAAACGTGATTTTTAGCTGGCGTCCGGAAATACGTATATGTATGTTTAAACCGTCTATAGTTCTGAAACGATTTGAGATAGCGGGTTGAAATTTTGCACACTGGTAGAGTGGTCACGTCTCTTCATTCAGCGCATTTTTCACGAAGATTGAGGCTCGGTTAGAAATTTTACGCAATTTTGAAATCTTCGAAAAAAGTCTCTTCAATAGCTCTTTTTTGTTCGTGAGGTGTCTCGGTATTATTTATATCGTTCTCTCGATCCCGCCCGGCCGATTCGTTTTTGGGTCTGGGAAAGCCGAATTGATCCGCGAAAGCGAGTGCTCCAGTGGCGATTAGCTCGCATCTATTATACACACGCCACTGTAAATCTATGAGAAATTCGTCTCGAACAAACGAGGGGCCGGTCGGTTCTCATCCCTCCCGCGGAATAACTTAGCCCAGGTCATTAACCACGCCCGGGAATCCCCTCCGATAGGTATGATAATGTAATAGACTTCGATTTCGCGCGGCATTAGCGGGGTAGTATGGGGTATTACGGCGATTCAACAAATCATCCAAATTTTCTTACATATCGGCTCCTCTCCTTCTCCCGCCCTCTCCGCTCCGTTCGGCCGCTACCTCCTTCCGCGTCATTAGCTCGAAATTGGTTTGTTCTATCTCGCCCTCTACAACGAAATGAACTCGCCAATAAACTGCTGTGCAGATAGTGCAAACTAATTCCAATGTGACGCTATATGACGTCGTGCTCAGGAGCAGAACTACCGCGCCGCCGCTTGATACCCGCGGTTACATCGCTGCACCCGGGCCACACGTGTGTCCGGACAGGTGTGCATCCACGGTGTACCGCACCATTAAGTTCGGCGGGAACAAACCCCCTCCCCCCCGCCCCCGTTCCATCCGCGAGACGACCGTCGTCGACCGTTTAATAGCCGTAATTTTATGGTATTTCGTAATTGTATGATTTTATCGTTCCCGCGACCCCTCCGTCCCGCCAGCGGAGCACTCTGCGCGCTCGCGAGAGAAAACCATTATCGGGAACGATGCGCCGCTTCGGTCCTCGATATCCGCCGAGAGGACCTGAGAGCCGGCTGAAATCTGCCCGGGTCGCAATTGCAAAATCGCGATGCGCTTTCAAGCTCGGCTCTCGCACATCTCGCCTTCATCCTGTGCCACTCCTCGGAGATCCGCGGGAGTTCCAGACGATACGGCATCGAATATTTATCGAATGTACGGTAATGTTTCTCGCGCCCGCGGCGGGTGAACCCGCGAAACTACGGGGAGTAAATCGTTGCCGCTGGAATATGTACTTTTACCGTTTGCTCGCCGAGGCGGATCGAGCTTCTAACTATTTACCGGCTCTCGCTGCATATACTCTGCATTTTAAGTGCATACTATATCTCCAATGTATCTACCTATTTACCTTATCTTCGACGGCGGTGAGATAGACACTCGGGTTACCCTTGACGAACGAAATGTTCCGTGTGGACGTGCTTCAACATCCGAACGACCCTCGACCTCACCCGCATCTCACGTACACGACGCTCCTCCTCATGCAAACGCGACCGAAGAGAAGAGCTTTCCCGCCCTGCACACCGAGACCTGCGTCATTATTTTTTTCCTCCGTGGCTGTTTCTTTATCGTCCGTTTTACGGTCCTCTCGCGCACAGCCGACGGCCTGACCCCTCGAAAGCTTCCGGTGCACAACCTTTGCTAGAGCGGGGCAAAACGGACCAGTCTCCCTCGCTCGCGACGAGAATCTCTCGTGTACCGCGAAGGCCGTTAAAAAGCCAAAGATTCTCGACACGTCCCGAGATCGTCCGGATGAGGATGAACAAAAAATTACACATCTCCGGTGGCGCACGGAGCTTCATAAATTCCGAGAAGGCACGTAAAAGCGCTACTCGAGAGAATGGCGAATGAGGTAGGAGGGCCATTGCCGCGTCTCCTAGGTGCCCTCCCGTGTCGAGGGTACAGTCGGTACGTTACCTTTGACGTGTAAAAATAGCGTAGCCTTCGACACCGTTGCAAAAAAAAAAAAAAAAAAAAAAAAAAACGACGGGCTTTGCGGTGTGACGAAGGTGTGCGGTGCGCTCGAGCGACTATATCAGTATCGCAGGACTCTGTGTGAACACCCCGCGGTATCGAGCGTTCGACGGCGAGATAGTCGAGACGAGAGCAGGCAAAGATGCGCGCTACAATGGACCAGACATCTTTTTTTTTTTTTTGTGCCACGATCGAAAGTAACGAGAGTCGGGGATTGTTCGCCGAACTACTCGCGAAGTTAGCGACGCGTGCGGCGTGTCTCGTTCACGGGTAGACGCATCCGATCTTTTGTGCGGCGGCGCCATGGCGAATGTTCGAACCCGGTTCTTTCCTGGCGAACGCGCATCGCTGGATGACGATTCTCTGGAGATGTTCGGAAAGCTCACAGCGACGCTGTTGCGAAGCGCCTATCCGGAAGCCGAGCGAACCGAACGCGATCAGCGATTCGACTGTCCCGCATCGATCACCCCCTTCGAACTCCTCTCGAGTTCATCCGATTCTCCGTCCGGGGTCAGCGAACGCATATGCTCGGTCTCTCCGACGAAGCGCGTCGACTACGTTCGATCATCATCGCGGAGAGCCAATTATAGTGCCTACGTGAAGGGACTGCGAGCGCACCTCCGGGCGTAACATACCGGCACACGCGTTCACCCTCCTCTGTATGCGGATGACATAATGCTTCACGTGGCAGTAAAATGCATCACTTTTATAGCCGATTTCAGTATTCTTTATTTCTGCGCGCTATGCTCCGAAGCTCGGATGTTCAGTGTGGATGGGACACGGCGACGCGAGTGTAAGTACACGTGCTAGGTATGTGTGTGTCTCTCTGCCTATCTACCGACCGACGGTGCTTTCGTCAAAGAGCGGTACACTGCGGCGAGGGCACCGAGGAGAGCCCGGGCAATCTCTGCGGCCTAGGGTGGAGGAAACAGGAAACGCGTATAACCCATTGGCCTTTATATGCAACGAGCATTGCCATCACGTACGGTGTACATACTCCACACCGGAGAAACAGCCAAAGTCAGATAGGCTGGGGGGGGATGACGGGGATGAGATGCGGACGGGTTGCGGTAAATACTAGGCTTCTGCCCTCTGACTTTATACTTCGGATTCCACTCTCACGAATACGCGCGCCACGCAGTGTTTGTATTCGTAATATATATTTGTGGTATGTGTTATGACGTGGCTGGCACGCTCGCGGCGAAGCTGAGTTATATATCCGCGGTCCGGGAGTTCACTTTGACGCGGTCATGAATGAGTTCCATATCCGCTTCCTCTTTTAACATTTTTTTTTTTAAAATTATTTTTCTCTGTTCGACCGGTATATCATCAGCGGCTGTTCCATCTTTTGAAGCTGATTATTATGATAATCTTTTAGGTAAGCACCACACTTTAATTATGTTTATGGTTTATTATTTTTTGTATGTTACCAGCAGCCTCGCTACGAACTGTGAAATTTGAAAAGTGGGAATTTAGATTTCCGGGGATTTAACAGAAATGCGTCACTTTCGGTCCAGAAATCTCATTTTTCGACTGGAAGTGACGTATTGCCGGTTGAAAAATGTGTTTTTTTTTTTTTGCACACGATAGTAATGTTGTGCACTATCGAGCGACTTATAATAATCAGTGTCTGGGAGGGGATGCCTGAAGGCACTTTTTAATTAAGTTTCGGTTTTATTTTTATTTTTTAATTTAATTTACAATAATTTTCATTATTAAAAAAGTTGACTGCTTTTACAGGAGTTTTCCTTTTTAATACGAGAACGAAGTCGGATACGAAGAAGCTCGGTATATTGAACATAAGCGACGTCAAGCTCTGCGTGTGGTCGTGCGGCAATATCAATTTAGTGAAGATCGCAGGGGGTTGGGGCCGTGTTCGCCCGATGGATATAGAAAGTTGGCTTTTCAGCATCCCGACCGGTATATTGATTCTTATAAAATAAAGTGAAAGTAAGCGACAGCACGCCGAGCTTCCCCCACCCTGGAGGATCTTCCCTTATCCATCGGTCTCTGCCAGCCCCGAATACAAATATTATTATATTTTTACCGCCGTAAGAGAAGCGTTTCGCGCGGCAGTAGTTCATAAAAAGTCGAAAACAATGTTGATCGTCAACACTGCACGCTTCTCAATTTCGAAAGGTCCAAAACTTTAAATCCCAGCTACATGGAACAATAAAACACCGTTCGATGCTTCTCGCCCGGATACATCGTAACGCAGCGTTAAAACGTATAACGCGTCAGCAGTGATAATTATTCCCATTATTTTTGTCAAAGTGGATCCAGCGATGGTAATTTAGGAAATTAATAATTTCCGATCATGTCGGCGCCGATAACGTTGGAAAATCGTAGCCATTATGAGGCGGAGCTGAAAGTACTCGTCTCGATTCGAAACCCCCCTCCAGCTTTGATAATGAATTTTCGATTACTCGAAACAGATAATTATACGTCGAACGTTTATTTTAATAAAACTTCGAATTGATGTTTGCAGCACACGTACCGATCGAACGTGTAAAGTCCGCTCGGTTAACAGCGTTAACTTGATTGAATGCGATTTGTTTTGCAATGGGAATTCCTTCGATAGCTTTATCTCACAGTGAACGTGTCATTCCGGTTCGTGGCTCCCAATCCATTAGGCTAAATTACACGCACAGTTTTGGGCCCCGGCTGGGAGGGGAAGGGGGGGTGGGGCGGGGTTTGATGGGGTTCTGGCAATAGCGTCAGAATCAGCAACGAGCACATAATCTATTTGCGATCTGGCGAAATAATCAGCGCTGTCAGAGAATCGGAGGGGGAGGGAGGGAAGGGTGTTCCAGATGAAAATTACGCGCGAAGCTATCTAATTAAATTAGCACGTTATTGAAAGTTCAATCGAATCCCAGAGGCCTTGTATCCGGCACGTTTTCCACTTGTCCGTGTTGTACGGTATTACAAATGAACTAAACAGTTCGCCCCCCCCCCCCCCCCCCCCGCCCCCCGCCTGTCCCGTGAAGCCCATCGGCGAAAATTAGGAGTGATGACTGGAAACGACGTCATAACGCGTGTTCCGCGACAGCAATTATGCGTGCTAAATGTCACGTCGGTGCTTCAGTGCCGTGTGAAATATCGGCTCGTCTCTGGGGTGTTGGCTACGAATTTGAGCATAAATTTGAAAACCAACTGTACTCGTGACGTTTCGGTAACGGAGGGCCCGCGCGCGCGCGCCTCGATCGACGATTTATTTAACGAATCGCCCGAACTGTGTTAGACTCGCGCGAATTATTCGATCAATAGTTCACCAACTGTATCCGTTCACTTCCGGTAGAGCCCGTTACGTCGTTACGGCAATTTTTCCGAGGAATTTGCCGTGAGAATCGGGCCGGGAGACTTGATTGCTAATCCACAAGGTAAATTTCACAGTTCGAACGTAGAGTTTCTTCGGCACGTCTGTCGGTGTAGCTACGGCGCGACAATCAGTATCGTCGCGGAAAATGAATAAATTATATAGCGACGCGCGCGGGGGGGGGGGGGGGGGGGGGGGGATGAAACTTTGCGCCTTCGCCGCGCCATCGGGCGCCGCCGGAAGAAAATCCCTTTGTGCTTCGTTTAACGACGTTAGGCACGTGCTTCACGCGGGTACCGACGGGTGAAACCTCCTCGTACCTCCGAAGCTGTTAGAAATGAAGAGGTGCTGAGAGAACGCCTTCTACGTGCCGCTGGCGGCCTTCTGACACCTGACACACGAGCATCGGCGTCGACTCTCACGAGGAAAAGCACCAGCGACGCGGAAGCTTTCAATTAAACGTTTCGAAGGAATTCTTGTCGAGAGAGGGAGAAAGAGAGAGAGGGCGAGAGAGATCGATGCACGGGAGAGCGGCGAATTTCCATCCCTCGACGCAGCGTGAAATAATCGATGGTAATGAAGAAAAGAGGAAAGAGGAGAAGGGAGAGAATCGGAAAAAAAAAAAAAAAAACCGCTACACTTTGTCGGTACATAATGTTCGAGGGAAAATTACCGGGTGTTAATTGTCGAATGTACGGACAGATGGATGGAGATTATCGGGCGCCCGTTTCGAGCGCGTGAGGCGAAACTCGTTGTAATCTATGAGTCAATTAGAAATCGATCGATTCGCTGCAACAGCAACACCGGAAATTTAATTAATCGTTTCGTCGCGTACAGGATAGCGAGAATTCAACGCGCCGTTTGCCCGCTTTACACTCTCTGTGCGGTACGTTAATGGAATCGCGAAATCTCGCAGATATCTCGCAGCCTCATTCTCTCCACGGCGCGCAAACATACGAGAAAACTAGCGGGGCCCGTGCCGTGTCAGCGTGCAGAATTTAGCCGGCGAAACGCAATTACATTCGATTTAAATTTTGTTCTGGCATCGATTTAATGTCCCCAGACGAGCACGGGCGTTTGTGTGCGCACGTCGCGCGATGCAACGATAGTGGGCACATAGGATTCTAGGAACATAAACCGCATTGGGTTTCCAACGCGGTGCAATCCGAGTATCTTTTCAATTATGCTTGTAATTAGCGCAATTATCGAGTCATTTATCTCGCATGGCGATGGCACTCGCCGAAGGGACCGGGCGTTATCATTTTCTTCGTACGATTATCGCTTTCGAATGAAACGCACTTACGGATCACAAATTAGACTTTCGCTCGGGAGAAAATCTTGCGGTTGAAAAGTTTAGAGTGCTGGGCCGGGGCCTGACAAGGTTTATCTCAACATAAACCGCATTGGGTTTCCAACGCGGTGCAATCCGAGTATCTTTTCAATTATGCTTGTAATTAGCGCAATTATCGAGTCATTTATCTCGCATGGCGATGGCACTCGCCGGAGGGACCGGGCGTTATCATTTTCTTCGTACGATTATCGCTGTCGCATAAAACGCACTTACGGATCACAAATTAGACCGAAGCTCGGGAGAAAACCTTGCGGTTGAAAAGTTTAGAGTGCTGGGCCGGGGCCTGACAAGGTTTATCTCAACATAAACCGCATCGGGTTTCCAACGCGGCGCAATCCGAGTATCTTTTCAATTATGCTTGTAATTAGCGCAATTATCGAGTTATTTATCTCGCATGGCGATGGCACTCGAGGGAGGGACCGTGCGTTATCATTTTCTTCGTACGATTATCGCTTTCGAATGAGACACACTTACGGATCACAAATTAGAGCGTCACTCGGGAGAAAATCTTGCGGTTGAAAAGTTTAGAGTGTTGGGCCGGGGCCTGACAAGGGCCTGACAAGGTTCATATCAAGACCTCGTCGGGAGGAACGCCCTTAAATTTCTGCCAGCGAAGGTGCGAAATATCAACGTGCCCCGCTCAATCCTTTAATCCCGGCAACGTTGGGCTTTTGAACGACGCTCGCGTAAAGCTATTGCCGAGGTCGGATCCACCTCGTGTGGGCTTCCGTCAGATTCACTGGCTTTCACTGAGATTAAACCCGACCAGGGCGTTCGAGCAGGGAATTCGGAGGAGGGGGTAAAAAAAAATTGAGCGACGGACAGAAAAACCACCGGACGGACGTAGGAAATTGAATTGTCGATCAGACTACTTTTAAAAACCGTTTCGTCGACAGTACAAAGGGGGCTGGAAGTCCGCCTTCTGTTCGTGATCCGCATAATTGCGAGATCTCGGCCGAGAATAGACGGGAGAACGCACAGCTCGGACCGAGAGCGTAAAAGCGTATCTGCGCTTATAGAATTTCTGGAGTTATTCGAAACGACCAGATATGATTATATTCTGCAAAGTTCTGCACCACCCCCCCCCCCCCCCCCCTTCCCCTTACTATTTCATGGTAGGATAGAAATGATTCGTGTTATATGAATTTCACGGGTAGAATAGTAACAGCGCGCGGGCGATTGCCGGCGTTCTTGCGCAACTTGAAAGTTGGTCCAGCGCGGCGGAGAAGCTGCGGAAGCTGGAGCGGCGGGCGGCGTGTGGCTTCTCTCGAATCGTCCGCAGTTTGAACTAGTTTCACAATCTGCACGGAACGAAAGGGGCGGAGCGAGGAGCGGGCTATGCAAATAAAATCGAGAAGGTAGCATGAAATTTCACGGTGATCCGAGTCTCGTAAACGGTCCATACTTTAACATAAATACGTTTCCATTCCGGACGATTCTGGGGCCTCGTTATTAATGACGGTTCGTTTTCGTGATACGGCGACGTCGAATGGCCGTTGTTTCTCAGTTCGCGGCTCCGGAGAGTTCGACCCAAGTTGAGTCTTAAGGGACTCCGAGGGTTGCGCCCCGAGTCACGCAACAGCCCATGAGCGTAAAATAGAAGTTTGGCACTGTTATAGGCACTGACGTTGCCGAGTGGCCCGGTTCGAAGATGAAACTTGGGTGCTCCGGAGCTACTCAATATCTCCGGCCGTATTATGCCCGACGAGTACATAATATCCGGCGCAGTTATATCGTTTCCATAACGCCATCCACGGACAGATGAGTTATTCGAGCTAATTAGAGTCGATAGAATTTCCTTCGACTTTGGATAACGCATGAACGATTCGAAACGATCCTCAGACAGGGACTCGCACATGCCCACGGCACGATCGGCATATAATTAATCGACGCTTGTACCTACTTTCGAGACGAAAACCAAAGCGTTCGCATACCCGCGGATAATCTAACGACCTAACTTGTGTGTCTATGCGGTAGTATTAGGATGTCTAATGCCGGCGGAGTCGCGCGGTTTGAGACAGGGAGCCCGGGAGGGAACAGCGCCTTATGCAAAACGATCTAACTCACGTGCATCTGTGCATAAATCTCCGGGCCATTAATTAGACATCTATGTTGCCATCGGACCTTGTAATTAGATGCAGTTAATAGTTGGTCCCGGGAAGCCCGAGCGATGCGGGTAATGCGCGAGGTGGAAGGGACGTTAGAACAGCATCTCGACCTACCCGATACGAGAAGGCCCAGAACTAACAGGCACCACAGGCAGTAACAGCCCAGCGAGGCGTCTTGGGCCACTGCTGGAAGTGAAACTCGGTAATCCCTGGAGCGCTTGACAATATATGCGCAAGGATTGGTACGGGGCTCAACTGGAGTTACCTGTCTTCGTACCCCTGATTTGCTTTGCAGACTAACTACGCGACGGTCCTCTCCCAGTCTCTCTCTCTATCCCCGCACTATCAGCTACCCAATTCCCTTGGTTCGTGGTATAATTAAGCCGCTATTTACAAAGCGTTTTCGCCATTTTCCTCGGGCTATCCGTGGTGCCTCCCAAGGATCGTACAATAACCTTCCCTCGTCGAAGATCCGCCTTTCATATGTATGCATGAAAAGCGGAGACGATCGGTAGCGATTAGGGACACATTAATGCACTGAGAGAAGGATCTCGTAAAAATTACCGATGATCTGAGAAAAATTACCATAGCACATTGTAGCAGGGCGCCAGGACGCCATCTATGGCAGAAGGTCTCAGATTATCCAAGAATTTTCACCATAATATCTAAGAAAAATTCTTATTAATCCGGTACTTCCTACCATAGGTGGCGCCCTAGCGCCCTACTACTATGTGCTGTGGTAACATCTCTCAAGCGATATAGTAATTTTTACCTGATCCTTCTCTCAGTGTGCTGCGTCACTGATACACTGAGAGAAGGATCTCGGAAAAATTACCAAGTCATATGGTAAAGTTCGACCAAGCAATATGGTACACCAGCGCCACCACCAGCGATTTGCGAAATTTCGACAGGGTCGTAGCAATTTTTTACCTCACCCATATGGTAATTTTTTTTCCAGATGGCGGGTTGGCAATTTTGCAAATCTGGCCAAGAATTTCGTGGATTCAAACTAAGAATTTCGTCGATTCAAACTGAAAATTCCGTCGATAAAAACTGAAAATTTCGTCGATCTATTTAAAAAAAATATATATATATAGATAAAAAAATTGGATCGACTGAATGTGCAGTCCTAAAACACACGGTTTGCGATCGCGACGCCACTGATTACTATATTTTCTACTAAGAAGAACTTATATTCTACCAAAAATTACGGAATATTAGGGTAATATCTGCGATAGCGAAAGTTACCGCATGTTCTAGCAGAATGTGTTAAGTTTAATACGAATATTTGCCAGGATGTCGCTGTAGTTCCCATGTACCTGAAAGTTCCGTCGGTTTTCACCAGATTTATGGTAATTTCTATCAGATCCTTCTCCCAGTGCACGGACGAAAATTGCACGTTCATTAATTTCCCAACGATGAAGTTACCGGCGTATTCGAAGTTGGGCTTTCCAACTTTCCGCCTTCTTCAGGATTAAATTTTTTTGTTGTTTTATTTTCGGTATACCGAAGCGCACTGGCCCGGCTCTCCGGGCGGCCAACTTTTTATTTATTTTTTCCGGTAGTCGCTGAGGGCCTCCTTCATGCATCGCTGCATCGAGGACTTGACCACGACTTCCGGTTTCATTTCGTTTCGTTTCGGAGTAAATTCATACTAAAAGCTGTGGATGTAAATACACAAAGCCCAACATCCTAGGAGGACTTTGTGGTACAGCGGCGGAGCGCGTTGAGTCTACCAAGTAAAAGTATCATGTGCACTCTTCCGTCCGCTACTCGGGATGTTACCACTCGCGCGCGAAGCCAACCCCGTCGAGACGGTGTAGTGCGCATATAGAAAAGCTACCTATGCAGTTAGTCGGGCGAACGTTCGAGCTTTGTGCCGACCTTGCTCTTTCCCATTTCAAAACTCGGAGAGATGGGGAAGATAGGCAAAAAAAAAAAAAAATGAAGAAAAAAAGAAAAAACTTTCTTGAGTCAGTTTGCGAGAAAACCCACCAGCAAGAGGAGCCCGGCGAGGCAGTCGGAAAGGGCGAAGCTCTCAAGAGAAAGAGAGAGTGAGGCCCGGCAAGAAAGAATGCATTACATCGAGCTGATGCCCGCTTTGGCTTCCTGGGCGCCTCTGCAACGTTGCGTTTCAGGACTGCTCATTATCGCGGAAAATAACAAGAGCGAGACTGCGAGAACCTTTTGCACCCTTCTTGTCTCGAGATATTTTTGTCTGCGTTTCTCTTTTTACCGCTCCCCGCTACACTCACGTCAAATTGCACATCCACGGTAAAACAGAACATTTGCTTCATCCCCGTGCTGAGACGAGCTCTTTTTTCTCGACCTTTCCTTTCATTTGCGCTTGCATCTTTACGAAAAATTATAAATATCCACAGTTGCATCTGCTTCTATGCAATTTTGCGTCTCAAAGAGAAACCCCTGTTTTAGTGAAAAACACAGTTTTTCAGATTTTTATGAAAACGTGTGCGGAATGTTGGAAGAAATCCGAAAATAAAACTTAGAAGAAAAAGAACGGCGATCGGTGCGTGCAGTTAAAAAAAAGTTTTTCCCCTTTGCAATTTATTGTCCACAATATTTTTTGGTTAATTTTCCGATCGCACTGTCCGGCTCTAGTTTTATAAACAAAAGTACAAACTGAAATTGTCAACTACACAGGAAATAAAAGGAAAGCTTCGTACATTCAATCCTGAACAAACGGGTTTTTCACTTATCTAACAAAATTACCTTTACGAAACTTCGTATTCCGATTTTACATAATAATTTGTCACCGTGTGGCGAACCGATCAGGGTACCAGAATTGAAAAAATTAAATAAATAGTACACGACGAATGCGCAGATCGTTCCGGAAGCCTCCGCGAAACTCCGAGCTTTTTCAGATCTCAATTATAATTTTACGGAGTGCAGCTTTCAGTGGTTTTAATGCACGCAATGCGGAGTACTCCGCGGTGTTGACGGTGAGCGGTAGTTATACGTACTGAAATGGATGTGGTGCGGTAACGAAAGCACCTTTGCATTAGCCAAGGAGAATAAGGGGCGAAAGGGGCCGGGGGGGGGGGGGGGCGGTAGAGGAGTCATGTAGAAGCAGGAAGGAGAGAAAGAGCTCGGCATTGTCTCGGGAAAAGTAGTTGGCGGATGTAAAAATGGGCCCCCGTACGCGGGTGACCCGCGCGCGGTTCCCGAGTAACTGGGTGATTATAATTTATAAGATAAGGAGCGTGCGGACCGGGAGAGAGGGGGGGGGGGGGGGGAGGGTGGAGGATGGGAGAGCGGGCTCTCGAGAGCACATTTTCTCTCCGCTACGGTTTCCTCGTTTTTCGTAACCACGATTTTTGTACGTGCAGTTACATCCCGGATGTGCAGTTAGCGAACCAGAAATACAGGCAAATGGATAAGGCGGCAGGAAGGGGAGGAAGAGGGAGCGAAGAAATAAAGAGAGAAAAGACAGGGAAGGATCGTCGCGTTTCGTTGCCGCAACGTGCACCTCCGGTAATCTGTATTAGTAATTTGTAAACGTAAATCTCGACGGTCAGAAGAAAAGGCGAGATCTCTCGATCCTCGCCCCTTTCTCTGCCTGGCGCCGCTTCCCGTCTTCCTCCCCGTTTCTCTTCAGACCCGCGGTGCGATAAAACGAGCTGGAACAAGGCGACCGGCAGTCTTTCGTTTGTTCGACTTATCTAACGATCGGGACTTTATCGCGTATAGCAGTGCAGTCATTCCGTTTGCATGGGTGGATTCTCGTTCTCTGGCTGTATTAACGGAGCTGCGACTGCCCCGAGGCTTCCGCCGGTAGAACAAGAGAGAACGGAGGGTCAAAAGCGCTCTTAGGATTTCGGAAAAAGCACCAAAATCAAGGACCTCTCAGGGCTCATCGTGTTACCTCGGTGGTCTCTCCTTTTGATCTTTCTTTTTATCCCCTTTCGTTCCAGCATAACGAAGTGCAATTTGCTTTGTCCTTGCCGAATATACTTTTTCGTATGTCGCCGTTGCTCCTGTGCGGAGGATGAATTCACGCTGCCGGTGTTGCGCAATGATGAAAATGGCGTTGTCGTACCGTTATGTTTTTATCCAGGTGGGATTCTGCGGTAACTAGAAAAATTGCACATCGCTTGCTCCACACTGGCTGCTGTACGCCAAAACGCCATATCCGTCGTTCTCCGGGTGGCATACAAATGGAGTGCGGGGCAAAATGGGACAGTGGGACAAAATGGGATAATGAGGCAAAACGCAATTTCCGAATAACTTTTGGATGGTGGCGATGGTTATTATATATATATATATATATATAGAAAATTGAGTTTGGCCTCCACTGTCCCGTTCTGCCCCTGTCCCATTTAGCCCCGCTCTCCCCTACAATGAGAGAAGGTTCTAGTAAAAACTACCAATAATCGAGGAAGTCATGGCACGCAAAGTTTTCGTCGTGACGTCACTTCAGGTTTGAAAATCTCATTTTTCGACCGGAAAAACGTCACCTCGAAAAATGAGTTGTCCGGACGGGAAGTGACGTATTTCCGGTATGATGTCACTTCCGGTTGAGAAATGAAATTTTCAAACCTTAGGTTACGTTTACCCGCGTGACGATGTGGATGGATGAAGTGTATGTTTATTAAAAGAATTATCTTTCTTCAGCAATAAATCATATGTATGAGTGCGAAAGGTCGTCGTGGCCAGACAGCGTTCGGACGACGACTGCTCCGTCGCTACTGCCGCGAGATCGACGACGCTTGCTCGCCCATCACTCGCACTGACGCATCCGCTGTGAAACTTTGATAATATCCAAGCTATCCGCGTCCTCAGACGCTCTTCGTCTTTCTCCGTCTAACCGATTCTCGTAGTACTCCGTGCAGTGGCGAAGCTACGGTACGTTACCTCGGCGAAGTTCGCCTCGAAGTTCGCCGTAACGGAAGGGTTCTCACACCCTCCCGCTCTTACTCGCGATCGCTGTCTTGCATCGAGTGAGCGTGCGCCGATGTCTTAATTGAGCGTCCCGTGCGGTTAGCTAAGTGAATTGGGAAGAAAGTGTTGATGCAGCCGACATTCGCCTCAACTGTTTTGCCTTCGGCTCTTGTCAGCCGTTTTCAACTACAGAAGACAAATCGACGTTGCTCATTCAGTGCGCTAGGATAAACGGGTCTTGTCGATTAACGGCAAGGATAATCAATCACTGACCGTGGGAGGTCAACGACCGTGTCGCCTATTTGCACATGCATGCAGGGGGCAAGGAAGGTCGACGGCTGTCGTTCGACGCACGGACATGAAAAGAGAAATGACGCGGTAGGGTTTTACCCGATAAGAAGAGGGCAATATGTGCCTGGGAGAAGGTAGATAGAGAGCCAGTGATTCGATATCCTTTGACGGTCTTACACTCCGAAGCTGCGCTCCGGGGTCGCGGAGCTAAAACGTCTGGAAGTGTGCGGCAGCTACCACCGCCGGTATCGGCGAGGTTCCTTTGATCGAGAGAGATAGAAAGTGTAATACCAAGAGCACCACAAAGGTAGCGAGCATCAACTACGCCGAGCCGGCTTTTCACGAGAGGCTTGAATAAAATATTCGCGCTGTTTCGGTTTCAATTCCGCGTTCAACCTCGACTTTCTCTTTATTAGCGTATCGGATCGTCCATTATCGATTGTGCGACAGAGTCCGGATAGCGGGGGTCGGAGATCCGGAGAAAGTGAACGAGTTAGTCCGCGTCGGAGAGCACATTAGCGTTCGAGGAACTCGATTACTCCCGTAGCTTTGTCACTAATGAACTCGCAATATCGTCGGGGTGAGGGACGGAGGAGATTAAATTCCGATAACCTCTTTATTATTCCCTGGCTCTCTGGAAATTTGTCCCGAGCGACGCGACATCGGGTAACTGATATTTTATATTTCATTGTTTTCTCCGATTATCCTTCGCGGTCGTACAAATTGCTGGGAAAAATATAAATGGGAAAACAACGGTCGCCCAAATTTGGACACGACCGCGGTACATCGGGGGACAGGGGCTTAGAGAGGATAACGAGGGTTACCCTTCGTCGTCGGAGTTACACTGTACGGAACGTTCGGAGGGGGATCTAAATCAAAACCCTCGACTGTCCGGCACAACGGCCCGTGGACGTTCGAGGGGTTCGCGCCGCTGTTGGTCCTCGGCGTTCGTTCCGCCACGCGACTAACGTACGTTCACGTTTCTACCTTTCTCTCCCCATATTGCCACGCTTGCCACTTAATCCTCTTAATCGACCTTACTTTCACGCTCCCGGGCGAGCTTCCAGCGGCCCCGGGCCGAGCATGTGCCAACCCTTCACCCCTTTCGTTTTTATAAGCCCCCCCCCCCCCCACTAGCTCGTGCTCTTCGATGGTATTATTTTCTCCCACTTCTCCGTCTATCCTCTTGTTCCATTATCTTCGGTGTACTGTCCGCTTTGCCGGATAAACGTCGCGCCAGACCTTTGACTGGGCTAATACCCGAGGACTCATGCGTCACGCGCCAGTTCCTGCGCGACTTGGCCTCCGCTATGTTAAATCGGCTTTCGCCTGCACTATTACGGGAAATAGGCTCGAGTTCCTGGATCAGCTCAATCATGAAATTATCGGACCGTCTGCAGCCAACACACTTCATCTTTTTCACCCTTAAAGCCGCGGATTCTCATGTCGTTGTATTTGCTGAAGTATGCGGAGCAGCGTGAGAGATATCGCCCAGCGAACGAAAGCTGCATGAACGTGGTTTCAACACTACAATTTCCTACCTGGCTGCAAGATCGTCTTCTGCTGCCAACGAGCTTCCAAGAGTTCCACGCTAATTATTTACACTGAGCCTGGACTACTTTATAACGGGGCGTTAAGATTTTCGTCTCCTCGAGTTAACTAAGATTGGGACTGTCAGTGGAGATGATAATCTGCTTTCAAAAGCTAACTGCAGCCCAGCGTATTAAATGCC